>JALMQS010000076.1:2199953-2531736 GCA_024734495.1 Forficula auricularia
TTTAAAAGTCAAACAAACGATTTTAAAAATGTAGATATTTATTTAAAAAATTTAAATTCAAACCTTTTATTGTTGTCGATTGTTTAAGTTTTATTGTTTATACTAAGTCTCAAAAATGGATACATATTGGTGAATAAATCTATGATTATAAAACAAAACTTAACTTTTTTAAAGATTTGTGTAGTTCACAGTGAATGAAATAAAACTCGAAGAGGTTTATACAAACTCAATATATTTCGATATAGTCCATCATCAGGAGTTTACAAGTTAATAATTAATAACTAGTATTAACTTGTAAACTCCTGATGATGGACAATAATCCGAAATATATTGAGTTTGTATAAACCTCTTTGAGTTTTATTTCATTCACTGTGAAATCTACACACCCTTTACTTATTAACTAACATCATGTTTCACCTAAAACCTACACCACTTTCCATAAGTAAAATTAACTTTTTAAGTCAGTTCTTTATTACAATGTATTCATTACAAAAAAGTTGAAATAATTATGTATTTTTATGCTACTTAGAAAAACAAACAAATGAAAAATGCCTCTGTTTGTTTTTAATAGTTCGGATGGCCTCATGTTGATTTTTGCAAAAATACAATTATTTATGAATGTTGATTATTGCGGTTCTGAAATTTCAAAATTCGAAATACAAAAATAATGTTCGGATTCATTTATTTTTCTCTACAAAAAACCTATAAGAACTTTAACTCCTAAAATAATTAAGAACAAATAAATGCACATTCAAAAATTAACATTGTAATCGCTATGCTGCGTCGGACGAGTCACCACCCTGTATATACTATATATAAGAGCCTATATTAATTTGTAACAACGCTAAGAGAATTTTCTTTAAAAAATTACCATCTTGCCTAGAATCGAACCGACGAACTCTTGAACTAAGGGCATCAGCTCTAGCCATTACACCAATGCAACATTAATATTTATATCTTGATTTCTGTTACTAAAACTATATATTTTTGATTTAGACTTTGTGTCGAGATAATATTGTATTCATTTGAACTCGAATGAAAATGAAAAAAACACCAATAGATTTTAAATTAAGAAACATTAAATATATATTAATTAACGAGGCAAATTTAAAATATAATTGTAATTTGGACTCGAATTTTGAAATCTTCTTAGAGTGCCATACCCGAAACGGCGCACTCTCCACATATATCTTGGCTTAGTGTGTTTAGTTGTTTTACACAGATATACGCGACCTACTTTTTAACGCCGGTTCCGAACGGCTAGTTTGGAGAGGTGACTAGGCAATTATACTCTTGGTAGGTTGCCATTACTTTCCAAGAGGAGGTGATTGCAAATATCTATCTGCCGAGACTCGTTCTCGAACCAGCGATCTTCGAGGCAGCGACCCAACACTCTAGCCACTGACCACAGTCACCAATTTTGAAATGAAAGACTCCAATTTATTTTTAAATTAAGAAACATTAAATATATTGATAATTATTCCTCCCCCTTCGCCACTCAAAAATTAAAGAAGCGAAACATTTAAGAGACGATGTATTTTCGGTAGTTTACGGGTATACATTTGGAGTGTGGTTTTTTAAGAGGAATAAAATTTTTGAACCGAGACGCTGCCCGCCAGGGCACCAGAGAGCACGCACGAAAAGCTCGTTATTCTTAGGAATATAAGATGCTGTCATCTATTAAATCCGTTGGAATGGATTATTTTTAATTATATGTCAGAGAATGTTTTTCTCCCCTCGAGATCGAACCATGTGCCACGTAACAGCAATCCGGGCCATCTGACTTAACCTGTGAGGTGCCAACCTCTCTGACACATATAAACGCGTTAAATATTTTACTCAAAGATTGTTATCTTAATTTGTAAAATTTTGCGACCTAGTGATTCTAAATTTAAACATATAGCCATGCCATATAATTTAAATAAAGGTATCACACCATTTTATGATTTTCTAAGCAAAATTTAAATCTATTACTATCAGCAAATTTAAATCTTTCATATTCATATAGTTATTATAATCGGCTGCGTGGCGGGGCAGAATAAGTCGATCGAAACGTCGTAGTTTTATTTTACCATAGATATTATTTATTCGTGTTTAATAAATAAGTACCTGGCCACCGAGCGATGCTCGATAAATTTTTACTTCAGTTAATAGCTATATATTAATCCCCCCCCCCGCCCCCGGACCTCTATAACTTTACCCCACCTCCTGCACCCTCCAACCCCACCTCACACCCCCAATCCGCCCCCGAAACCCCGGACCCCCCAGAACTGCACCCCACCTCCTGCACCCCATATCTACCACCGCCCACGCACTCAGTTTTTGCATTTCTAGCCTTCAGTGGCCCACATATTATGTATATAGGTATATAAATAAATATGATATAATTATTTTTTTAATTAAATAACAATTTTTGAGTTCATCAATTGAATTGTCAAATTAATATTTGTGGGATTTAAAAACTCGATTTTTAATCAATTAAATTGCCCAGTTTTTTAATATATAATAATAATTATAATGATTCATTGTAGGGATATAAAATTAGAAATTTTTATACTTGCTTGATGAGCTCTTCTTCCAAATTCATCATGCCTGACGGCCTGACGAGTTTTGGGAATTTATATTTAGAGCTGACGAGTCATTGAAGAATTTTTGCACTCGTCAGCTGACGTGTTAACACTTCAGCGTAGTATGAATGCGACTTAATAAGTTTTATTTAATCGATAACAATAGCATTAAACAAAAGGAGTTTATTTTTAATTAATAAAGCGGTTTGTTCTACAGCATGCGCCGTTTCCACATCCAACGTCAATTCTCTCTCCAGGATGTCTTGCTCTTGTAGTTGCCTACTGGTCATTTGCCTCATCTACTCCTGCTTCCACGTTCGTCTCGGTCTTCCTCTTCTCCTCCGTCTTTCCGTGGGCATCCAGGTCCATATTTTATGAGGCACCTATCTTCCAGCGGCATTCTTTTGAGGTGTCCGTACCATATTAATCTCTCCTTTCTATTCTATCTATTATGTCGTTTTCATTTTCATCCTGTCCTTATGTTGCAATCTCGACACTCTGCAACTCCTGCTCATCGCACTCCATTTCAGGCGCTTGTAATTTTTTTCGTTTTCTTATTCATGTCCCATGTTTCTGACAGTGTATAGGGCTATGCACCTTCCACTATGGACCGATATATATATTTTTTTGTGTCCTGTTTGATCCGCTGCTCACAGACCCCATTCGGTGCTTATGTCTTCGACCTTGACAGATTTTATTTTTAATATCCTCTCACAGTTTTGGCTCCTCGCTAAAGACAGATCCCAAATATCTAAATTCCTTACAGTTTTTTATCACTTTTCCATTTATATCCAGATTTCCCCCTCTGTCCCGACCGCCAGGTATTCTGTTTTTTAAAGTTTATTTCCAGTCATCTATTATATTCCTCTTCCAGTTTACGGGTCATGTAGCTTACGTCATCTATTCTGCTGCAATAACAACTTGTCATCCGCAAATAATAATGTGTAATACCTCGTCAATTGTAGTCCCATTGATCCACATTTTTTGTCCATTCTTGCAGGGCATATGAGACATATATTCGAAATAGAGTAGGAGACAGGTCAACATCCTTGCAGTAGACCTACTATGTTGTTTGAAACTTTTCATCTGATATCTTCATTTCTTATTTTAACTGCTGATCTATTTTATATATAGATGTTTAACCAACGTCAGATACTAGCGCCTATTGATTGTCGTTGTCTCGTACTTTTATCATATTTTGTCTTGGAACACTATCGTAGGCTTTCTGTAGATCAACAAAAGTTACAATATGTGCTCAAAATTGCCACCATCGGACTGCAATAGATTTACGTTGTCGCTTGCAAAAATTGCCGGCGATGGCCACCCTGTAGATATATATAGGGGAGACCGGGTCTAGTTGATACACTTTTTGCTTCCTGATTTTTGTAATTTTTTCCCCGTCATCATTTTGAAATAAAGTAGCTAGGTAATTTGTAACTATAACTCTTTTGGCTATAATATGTGATATTTAATCTATATATATAAAATTAAGGTTTTGTCTGTACATTGCTCCAAATCACGCCAAATTTTGGTTGCACACGTTTCAAGCAAAGCTATGAACGAAAACACCCTCAACAAAATTCCTGTCTGTCTGTATGTCTGTAAGTCTGTTTCAGTGGTTTCCGCGAAAAGTTACTAATGATTCACGTCAAAACGGCTGAAGAGATTATTATGAAATTTCATATTTGTATCAGATGTCTTCTAACTTACGTTTTTAGCTATATAACGTTTTGATATTTTGACCCCAAAAGGGGATTGGGGGGGGGGGGGCGCACGAATGAAAATTATCAAATAGCTCCTAAACTATTAACCCTACGGCAAATTTTATGATAAACAAAGTTGTAGGCGATGTGATTTCTGACAACTTTTGTTTAAAAATATTTCCCCAAAAAACCACCAAAAAAGGGGGAAGGGTGAAAAAATATAAATTCTTTCCCTTGGGCCTCTAGAGAGCTAGAAATGCAAAAAATAACCACCCTAAATGGGGGGGGGTCAAAAAATTAAAATTCTTACTCTTGGGGGTGGAATGGAGGGGTGGGGTGGAATGGAGGGGTGGGGTGGGGGAGTGAGGCGGAGTAGGTGGGGGTGCAAGGGCTGGTGCGGGGTGGAGTCCAGAGTGTGTAGCGGGGGTGTGATGCGCAGGGTTGGAGGGCATGGGGTGGATGGGGTGCAGGTGGTGGTGTGGGGGCGGGGGTTGGCAAGGGTGCATGGTGCGGGGATGGGGGTGCTGGAGGGGTTTCGGGGTGTGCAGGGGTGAGGGTGCTGGAGGGGTTTCGGGGTGTGTGGGGGTGAGGGTGCTGGAGGGGTTTCGGGGTGTGTGGGGGTGAGGTTGGGGTTCGTGGGTTAGGGTGCGAATGGAGTGTTGGGGTGGTGGTGTGGGGACGGGGGTTGGGCATGGTGCGGGAGGTGGGGGTGCTGGGTGGGTTTGGGGTGGGGGTGAGGGTGGGGTTTATGGGCTGGAGATCCAGGGGGCGTGCCTCGCAGCCAGTCCTTTTGCAAATTAAATTTGTCTTGTAAAAAAAAAGTTTTACAAAATTTGCAAGATGTATCAACTTGACCCGCCCTGGGTCAAGTTAATACGCCTTTAAGTAAGCTAATACGGTGTCAGGAATTAATCAAATAATAAATAAAAGAGAAATATGAACAAGTTTTATTGTTACTATAAAATATATTTTAAAATCTACAACATTTTGGGAAAAATGAAAGCTATAACAATCATTGATTGTGACCGATTACTCCGACTCTGAAGAGGAATTTGGTTCTGATTGACAGTTACAAGTGTAAAAGGGGTTGTTCTCTGCACAAGTGATGTGTGCCCGCTTCTTGCAGGAAATACACTGGATCCAGTCTTGACCATGTTTGGATGAAGAATAACTCTTGAAACGCTTGTGAGTTAAGTTGATACACTTGACTCAAACTTCGCCATTACACTAAACTCTAAAAATACGTGAAACCGGAAACAATTAGAACAAAGTTAAACAGGTGAAATTCTTACCTTTATAACATGTAACAACGTGATGTCGTCAATAACACAATTTACGAACAAATGAACTTAGAATAATAATTCGAAAACAGTAGTGAAAATTTACTTTCGACGATGAAAAACAGTTTTTAGTTCTACAACTAACAAACTGAAGCAACCTCCTGCAAGTGATCACGCGTGATTGCAGAGTACAACAGGTTTGCCTAGCTAAGCCATTCGCCACTTGTCTACGTCTATGCATTAGGAAGTTTTTTGGCCTGTATCAACTTATATACCCTATAGATCAGCGGTTCCCAAACTTTTTTTGACCAGGGACCATTTTGATTTCGTTATTATTAGCAGGGACCACAAGGTTAAAAAATAAACTCTAACAATCTAAAAATAATCTTTAATCGAAACGTTTAACATAATCATAAAATTCAAAAGTAACATTAATTAACAGTGTTATAGTTATTGAAAACATATAATTTTTAGTAAATAATTCAGTTTGCATCAATGAGATTTTTGAGGTTGCATGTTATGTACAAGTTCTTGAATTCTTGGGGTGATATTTTTGCTCAAAGCTACACGCATATCACCACTTACTTTCAATCGATTCCTAGACTTGTTTTTAATTATTTTTTTTTTATTTATTTTTTTTTTTATAAATTTTATTAAACCAATTATTTTACATGAATTAATGTATACATTGTATTTGAGCTTCGACTCCGGAGATTACTTCCCCACCATCGACTGTCCTTGATCATCTTTTTAGTCCTTGTTTTTAATAAGAGGAAAAAACTAATTAAATAAAAAAACCTCTTTTCCGACAATTATTCCAATTCCATATTTAGTCCCTCAATCCCAAAAAAAAACCTTGTATAATAAATTCGATTAAGTCATCTTGTTTTTTATTTATTTTTTTTTTTATAAATTTTATTAAACCAATTATTTTACATTAATTAATGTATACATTGTATTTTAGCTTCGATTCCGGAGATTGCTTCTCCACCATCGAGTGTCCTTATTCATCTTTAGTCCTTGTTTTTAATAAGAGGAAAAATCTAATTAGATAAAAAAACCTCTTTTCCGATAATTATTTAAATTCCATTATTCCCCAATCAAATCGATTGGTATCCTTTCACACCTCCTCCTCCTCTCCCTCCCTCGTCTCTTGTTTCTAACTTATTCGGAATTTGTACATATATTTTCATTTGAAATGAACTATTTGTAGGTTTTAAAATTATATTTCCTAACTTTTAACCGACTTCTTTATTATATATTTATATTCGAAATGCACTAGGTATTTGTGGGTTTTAAAATTAAATTTGATGATTTTCTTCGATTTCCATGGAATCCCCTCATCAAATTCTTTCTGACTTGGTGACAATCGGACCACCTCGAGAGAATATCCTACGCTCTGCTATTTGTTATGCATCAGCGCGTGTTGATTCAAAGTTTGAAATCTTTCGCGGACCATATTTTTTAGTTCTTACGGACCACAGGTTGGGAACCACTGCTATAGATAGATGATTTATTAAAAAGTTCTCTTGCTCTTTCTATTTCTCTAAAAGGTTTTTATGTTTTTACGAATCAAAAAATTATAATTCTAGTCGCCGCTTTTTCTTAAACCAAAAGTATAGCCGGAAAAAGATGATATATTTTCTGTAAAATGTCGAATCCTAAATTGTAACATTACAAAGCGCTTTCTTTAAACCCTAAAAAAAAAATCTATCAAAACACCAAGCTATTAAAATAATCTATGATTTTCTCTCTCTCATTTATCATTTTTGTCTGATTTGAATTGCACGTTCACCATCTGCGCTTTTATTTTCCAATTGCGCCCTTGAACGAGAACAGGCAAGGCAAGGGCTTAAACCCCCATTCCGGGTGGGTTGATCCCCGAAAGTGACATATTCGTTGAACGGGGTGGTCATGTCTCCGACCACGGCCTGTGGCTGCCTGGAGAGAGTGACTGACTGACAGGACAGCCCCCATTAATTTGCTTAATTCCTTCTTGGTCTCACCTCTCTGACATTGTCCTAAGGTCTTAGTACTTTACTCTTGAGATTAATCGCCTCTCTCTCTCCCCTGCTGCTATGGTTTAACTTCGCCAAGATCCCTTTAATACAATCCTATTTTCAGAATTTATTAACGTTAGCTACTGAAATTTTCTAGGAGATATCAATTTAAATCATTATACAGTAGGTTCAACCCCTCATCTTAAAATATAAAAACAGCTACTACTGATTAACGAACATTTTTATCCGTAATCCTAACAATGGTTACTAGTCTTTTATTATATTAAACGAGCAATTCTTGTATATACCGGGTGAGTTTTTTTTTATCTTGAGACAGTCTTATAACTCAAAAACAGTGCATTATATGAGAAAAAGTTTCAAATAAAAGTTTATTTATATCAGGGGGAAACTAAACTATTCTATTGTTGTCGACCTAGAACAAGCTTTCAATGGTAATTAGAGGTCAACTTCTGTTTTTTTAAATTGAAACCTATACACCAATACCTCACTTTGGGTCGGGGTCACGTTCCAAAAAAACACGACGCAAATGTGAATTAAGATTTTCTATAGCAAACCATGTAAAGATCGAAGATAGGTTCCAGTGCTACGAAAATACTACTTTTTAAAAAGAAAATTGAACAAAGTAAACATTTAAAAAACAAAAATAATATAAAATTTTATTACATACATACAAAAAACAAAAAAACGTATTCAATTAAAACAAAATAAACTATTCAATTAATTTATGAAAAACAAAATTAAAATTAATCACTGTCTGATGAGTCCATAGTGGCTGTTGTCGTAAGTCGGCTTTCTTTCACAAAAAATTGGTCCAATGTTTGCTGAACAGCTTTTTTTTTTCAACGTAAAATAAATTTCCTTGTAGCAAAAATTTATAAAAATTTATTATTCTCTTTTAAAAAAGCAATAAGCTTACAAAAGCACAACACACTACATAATTGAAATTGAACTCTAAAATTAGCAAAACAAAGGGAAAATAAAATTGGATTAAAATTGCATTGATTTTCAGTTAGAAAAGGAATCCCCGAGTTTTGATGGCATGGCGCGATTAGAAACAAAAGTGGTGCCATCTTTTAGAAAAAAAGAAAATTTCAAAAAAAAAATTAAAGACTCGAACCCAAAACAACGCAACATCGAAAATCTAACGACGCACAGTGAAAATTAATACTAATTAAGCAGCGACGCAACTTCGAAAAAACGCAAAACGAAACGAGGCAAAGCCAGGTATTGGTGTATGTTTCTGTACATATTCTGAATCTACAAAAAAAACTGAACAACTTTTATTAGAACTATTTTTTTATACGACGTCAATAAACAAAAAAAATTAAATCAATTAGATCTCAAAAAAAAATTCTTAATAATTATTTTTAACAATCATTCAACTTAATTATCAAATAATAATGATTAAATAATTAATTATTAAATAAATAATTATTAAATCGAAAAGTTACAACAATGAAAAATAAGTGTTTATAATCATATTAAAACTTCATTATACTCAGATTTAAGAGATTATTTTCTACTTAATAGAACTTGTTAAAATTATTGAGTTTAAAAATGTTTATTTCTCGTGTAAATCCAGTAGATAAATATATTGTATTACTATAATAAAAATGGAGCATTTTTTGTTGAAGACAGAATTGGAATTGTCTTAATTTATGCGGTGAATGTGGAAGAAGTGTTAGGGGCTGCCATTGAAATGGATTCCGAGCGTTACACCCTCACGAGCTTCATTTATCGTGTTGTAAATCTGTTACAAAATAAACTGCAACGGATCGTTGCTAAACTTTATCCAAATTCATTTGAAATATTAATATGTTCTTGAGTAAAGTACTTTAAAATATAATTTTACTATAAACTTTATTTAACCTTTTTTGTGGTCCCCAAGGTACTTAATTAGGATATTAAATTTCATCAAAATTGGTTCAGTCATTTTCAAGATATTTAGAAAAAACTAAAAGTACTGAAATAAAGTACTAATGTTTGTGGACCGGTATGTACCAAAAACTAATCAGCGCTTCATTTTGTTAAACTAATGGTAGGTTTTCAATTTCATTTCAATCAGCGCAAAGGTGTGGAAAAAATCGTGGACGAAAAAAACGATAACACACATACATACATACATACATCCATCCGCACGCACTTCCAAAAAAAATGGCACTTTTTGGCCTCTCGGCGAGATTCCAGGTAATTTTTGGCAAAACCGTCAGGTGCTAAAATTCAATCTCATTGAATACTTCAATTTGTGACTTTAATTGAGTCCATGGGTTCCGTAGTCTTTACCTGAGGACCCTTTGAAGTCGCGCTTGCCGCGAGAGCGATTCCAATACTTTCTCCCATGCTTCGCATTGGATAAAGTAAAACAGGAAGTGTAAACGCTAGGAAGAAACTACAAAAGGCCAAAATAACGAAATTGGAACTGGAATTCATCCAGAAGACTTGAAATACACTCTGGAATGTCTCAGAACAGTGTCACAAAATGATTAAATTATTAATTATTTTTAAATTATTTATTTAATAATTAAATATTTGATCATTATCATTTGATAATTAATTTAAATAATTGTTAAAATATAATTATTAGAATTTTTTTTTGAGATCTAATTGATTTAATATTTTTTTTATTTGATGTCGGATAAAAAAATAGTTCATATGAAAGTTGTTCAGTTTTTTTTGAAGATTAAGAATCCATAAAGAAATATATAGGTTTCTATTTAAAAAAACAGAAGTTGACCTTGGAATACCCTTGAAAGCTAGTTCTAGGTACACAAACAATAGCGTAGTTTAGTTTTCCCTCGATATAAATCAATTTTTATTTGAAACTTTTTTCATATAATACTCTGTTTTAAATAATAAAAAACTCACCCGGTATACATGGTGTTTCAGAGGAATAGTAAATATTTTAGGAGGTGATAATATATGACGAATTGCAATAAAAAAAATGCCATATAACATGTGCTCAATTTTTATTGACTACAGAGATACAGATGTAACCCAATATCGGTATACTCAGGATGTGTAAAAACGTGCGGCATGTTTACAAGCTTACAGTACAGTAGACTTGGCCAACAAATCACAATGAAAACTTCAATGTAAACTAAAGCACAACTTCACAACTTAATTTTGGGTCGATATGCACTAAAATCTAATCAGCTCTTAATCTCAATGGACCAAAAATACGTGAGAAATTTGGTTTCGATATTCACACCAGTTTTTGAGCTAGCTCGTCCACAAAATTTGGTAACGCACAGACTAACAGACATTTTGACAAATCAATTATTATCTCGAAAAATATAATTTTTTCGATGTTCACTTATTAGAGCTTTTTTGTAGACCGAAATGCCATGGTATCGCTCAATTATTTTAATCAAAATAGTTTCAGCGGTTTTTGAGATATTTCGAAAAGAAGGAAAAAACACACTTTTTTATGCTCGATTACAATACTTGAACATACCATGTATGGTAAAGTAAAAATTCCTTTTTTTGTGACAGAAAAAATAATTCTGAAGCCACATCTTCAAATACTAAAAAATCTTCAATTTCTCACTCGAATTAATATTTTTTCAACACTCTGGTCAAATTAAACCTTTCGTATTTTTTTCTTCTTTGTCATCAGGGTTAATAGCATTACAATAAAATGTCCTTTGAATAAATGCGATAAAATCATTTAATAACCCGGGCTGGCTGTTTGATTGAATCCTCTCGAGAACGTAGACGTTAATATATTCTGTATACGACCTCAGTCATTTTCCCCATTTATAGACGGGGACGGGGGGACAGGGACCATCCTCTTTCTCTCTCTTGCGGGGGTTTTCTCTCTAGATATTAATAATAAAATCATTTGGGTGGAGATAGGGGATGTCGCGTGTCTGGCAAGGGTTGAAGTGTCACTCACGGGCCATTAAAAAGCGCCTACCCCCCCCCCCTCCTCCCCCTTTAACTGCTTGTCAAGGGGAAATACTGTTGGCGAGCATGGACAAAGCCCACGCACTCGGGGCTTGCTTCTGTGTTTCAAATGAATGGATTTTCGATCTTGTCTATTACAAATTGTTTATTGATTTTGTTGGAAAAATTCAGTACGATATATTTTTTTAATTCGATTTTAAAATCAAAACATCGGACTACAATGAGAGCTAAACAAATGTTACCAAAAGAGATGGCGTTATTTATCAAAATAATTTTTAAGAAAAAAATAAAACTGACTTCAAAAATTAAATGCAACAAAGTAAAATACACTAAAAGGTATAAAATAATTATTATCTTATTTAGTTACAACTAAACGACGAAATATTAACATGAAATTACTTTTTGAAGTCGGTGCCAAACAAACTATACCTATAAGCGAGCGTACCCGCCAAACGTACTAAGTAAGATCCGTCGAGTGTGATTCATAAAAGGTATATGTTTGACACCGACTTCAAAAAGTAATTTCATGTTAATATTTCGTCGTTTAGTTGTAACTAAATAAGATAATAATTATTTTATACCTTTTACTGGATTTTATTTGTTGCATTTAATTTTTTGAAGTCGGTTTTTATTTTTTTCTTAAAAATTATTTTATTTTTCTCTTTTAGTGATGTTATTAATAGTGATCATATCATCAGAACTTGACCAAATTAATATGACACCATCCCCAAGACACCCCCTATCGGATAAAAAAAGAACCATCGAAATCGGTTCATAAACAAAGAGGTTAGGTCTAAACAAACCTAATAAAAAAGGTCTAATACCTATGAAAAAAAATCGAAAAAAAATGGGACCAATCGGAAGCTAGACTGGACCCAATGCAAAAAAAATTTTCAAAATCGGTTGACAATTGGCGGAGATATGAGGTAACATAGGCACAAAAAAAAAAAAAATCAGTCGAATAGAGAACCTCCTCCTTTTTTGAAGTCGGTTAAAAATACAATAAAAGGTATAAAATAATTATTATCTTATTTAGTTACAACTAAACGACGAAATATTAACACGAAATTACTTTTTGAATTCGGTACCAAACAAACTATAACTATAAGCGAGCATATCCTCCAAACGTACTAAGTAAGATCCGTCGAGTGCGATTCATAAAAGGTATATGTTTGGCACCGACTTCAAAAAGTAATTTTGTGTTAATATTTCGTCGTTTAGTTGTAACTAAATAAGATAATAATTATTTTATACCTTTTAGTGTATTTTATTTGTTACATTTAATTTTTTGAAGTCGGTTTTTATTTTTTCTTAAAAAATTTTATTTCACTTATAATTCACGAGAGCTTTTTTTCGACGAAGTAAACTTGACATTTTAATGAGAATTTTGTTGCCTGGCAATTAAACGAAAAAAACTACCTGTGAAAAAATTACTCGTCCTACGGACTCGTAATTTTTTCTGGTAGTTTTTTGAGTTAAATTGCTCAAAGGCAACAAAACCCGAATTATAAAATATCAAGTTTACTTCGACCCAAAAAGCTTGAGTGTAATTCGGTAAGACAATTTAATGAATCAATACGTAAATCACAAAATTAAGACATAAATTAGTTCTATTTAATTTAGAGGAAAAGTACAATTGTTAAAAATACAATTGTTATAAACAACTCTGCAGTCGAAGACTCTCCAAATCTCGACATTTTCATACAATGCAAGTTTGACATAAAATTGTTTACAATGTTGGTTGTCATGTCAGTGTTGCTAGACACCGATGATGCAGGCCTACTAGAATCTTAAAGCTAGGTTCAGTTTTGTCGCTGGAAAAGTTAGGGTAAACTTTTTCGCTGTCATAGTGACAAAAACACCGTTTCTTATGGGACTTTTAGTGTATGAATTAAATTGTCAAAAAAAAAACAAAGATGAAACTTTCTTTCAATAATCTAGTTTTAAAATGTATACAGTTGTTTTTGTCGGAAACGTACTCCTTTATGGTCAAAATGGGAAAAAATCGATAAATAAGTGCGAGTTTTATGGATATTCACAAAGAGAAACAAAGAGATTGTCCTCTGCTTGATGCAAATAAACATACACACATATATATCGAGATGATATATCTGTATATATATATATATTATTTATTTGTTTGAGACTATAGTTTCGAAGACTTGGTCTTCATCATCAGTCTTTTTTAATTATAAATGTTGTTTTTCATGGAGTCAATATCCTAAGGATATTGAAAATGTGATGTTCTTTTACTAGTTGGCAGCTTAGAGCAGCAGAGGACAACCTCTTTGTTTCTCTTTGTGAATCAACAACTCTGCTACTCACGGCAAAAAACAAAAACTTTTCAATTTAGGGATATTCCCGAGGGCTGTTTTTTGAATCCCCATTAAAAATTGAACTACTGGATCAATTTTGCATTTTTTTAATAGACGCGAAATTTTATCCTCTTTAATTTACTATAGAACGATTATTTACAAAATATGAACTATTTTCGAGTTATAGGCGGAAAATTGGAAAATTTCGAGGTTTTTCGGCCACCAAAAGTTGTCCCACACACTTTCGAGGTCGCTAACTTAGATTTGGCATACCCACCCATACCAAACGATCCTAGAAGACAAAATCTTTTCTCGCAATTAATGTAAGCTGAACCACATTTTGGATCCTCTATTTACTGGTCTAATTAGACATACTTTTAATTAGGCTAGGGCGCCATGGAAAAATTTTAATATGAATGATATTAATTTGCCGATGGTAATGTAATATTTTCGAGAGTTTCGCATCCTGCAGGTGAGCCAGGTGGCTTGGATTGCTGCGTTACTGGCACTCGGGTTCGATTCCCAAGGGGGTGAAAAACAACCCCTCTGAGATATAATTAAAAATATTCCACTCCATCGGATTAAATAGATGACATCAACTTATGATTTCTTTTAAATTTGAATCTATTACCATCGGCAAATTAATATCTTTCATATTAAATTAGGAAAAGTCATTCCATTGCCATTCGAACTTTGAATCTCTTCAAAATTCAAAAACACTCAACGACCTTTATCTACTCTTATTAAACGAGCAAAAATTGAATATTTATATATATTTGTATTTGAAAACGGCTCTAACGATTTTAATGAAACCAACTTTATTAACAAGTTTTGAGGATTAGAAAGGATCTGGCTAGGTCTGGACCTCGACAAATTTCATCTTAATTGATCTTTTCTTAATTAAAATAATTATTGACAGATGAACATATTAATAAAAAAGTTTGTTTAAATTTTTTCAATTATCTTTTATTTATTAATTGATTTTTTAATTTTAAATCCCGCAAAGATTTTATAGCAATTATTATTATATATATTAGAATTTGCCAATTAAATTGATTATAAAACTCGATAAATTGTTATTTAATTAAAAAAAAATTGTATGGAATTTATTTATATTTATAGGTATACACATGATCTGTGGGCCACTAGAAGGCTAGAAATGCAAAAACTGGGTGCGGGGGTGGATGTGGGGGAGTGCAGTAGGTTTAAATTAAAAATAATATTAATATATAGCTTTTAACTGAAGAAAAAAGTCACCTCCAGGTACTTTAAATTATATGGAATGGCTATATGTTTAAATTTAGAATCACTATATCGCGAAATTTTACAAATTAAGATAACAATCTTTGAGTAAAATATTTTACTCGTGTACATACTGTATGTCAGAGAGGTTCGCATCCTGCAGGTGATCCAGGTGGTCCGGATTGTTGTTACTGGCACTCGGGTTCGATTCCCGAGGTGGTGAAAAACAACCCCTCTGACATATAATTAAAAATATTCCATCCCATCGAATTTAATAGATGAAACCAACTTATGATTTTTTGAAAAATTTTAATTGCAAAAAATAATTTTTAAGAAAAAAATAAAAACCGACTTCAAAAAAATTAAATGCAACAAATAAAATACACTAAAAGGTATAAAATAATTATTATCTTATTTAGTTACAACTAAAGGACGAAATATTAACATGAAATTACTTTTTGAAGTCGGTGCCAAACAAACTATACCTATAAGCGAGCATACCCTCCAAACGTACTAAGTAAGATCCGTCGAGTGCGATTCATAAAAGGTATATGTTTGGCACCGACTTCAAAAAGTAATTTCATGTTAATATTTCGTCGTTTAGTTGTAACTAAATAAGATAATAATTATTTTATACCTTTTAGTGTATTTTATTTGTTGCATTTAATTTTTGAAGTCGGTTTTTATTTTTTCTTAAAAATTATTTTTATTTTTCTCTTTTTAGTGATGTTATTAATAGTGATCATATCATCAGAACTTGACCAAATTAATATGACACCATCCCTAAGACACCCCCTTTCGGATAAAAAAAGAATCATCGAAATCGGTTCATAAACAAAGAGGTTAGGTCTAAACAAACCTAATAAAAAAGGTCTAATACCTATGAAAAAATACGAAAAAAAAATGGGGCCAATCGGAAGCTAGACTGGACCCAATGCAAAAAAAATTTTCAAAATCGGTTGACAATTGGCGGAGATATGAGGTAACAGGCACAAAAAAAAAAAAAAAAAAAAAAAAAAAAAAAAAAAATCAATCGAATAGAGAACCTCCTCCTTTTTTGAAGTCGGTTAAAAAGGGGCTGCGTCTCGGAAAAGTTTAGGAACCCCTGCACTACGGAGTCCAGAGAGCGTAGCCGAAGGCGGGCTTCGCAGCTGGTTACATAATATAATCTTATATTATTATATTAAATTATATTAACTTGTAACTTGTACCCATATTCGAAATATCAATTTACATATATTGGAGAATCTTTTTTTTTATCCCATTCGCATAAATGTTTAAATGATGTATTAATATGATTGAATACAGCCATCAATTTGATCCGAAGTGAGTCTCTGTATTTTTCCGTAATGATTTATGTCTTTCGTGGTTTGAAATGAATTGAATTTTACGTAATGCATACACATTGCCCGAATGCAGGCGTCTCGACGATTCCCAAATCATAAGCAATAGATCTCAATTTGTTATGGATGTGCTGAAAGGGGCCCCTAGCTATTCTTTCATTCAAAAGGATAAAAGAAAAAAAAACAGCCTTGATATGATAAATAGTCGACAAAAATCGACATCTATACCATTTAACTTTTGTATGAAATAAGAAAAAACATTAATTCCATTGATATGGAAATTTTTTTTTCAAATGCATTTCGTTCGAAAATTTTATTTTCATTAATTATATTTTAGAATAGTTATGAGAGTTTTAAATGGGGCAGAAATCAAAAATAATTTTTGAATGATCGCATATATAATACACGAGCTGCTCCAGGCGTGCCTTCGATACGCCCTCTACAGCTCGGCCCTCCTGGCAAGTGGCCCTGGCGGGTAGCGTCTCGGCATGTGATTATTATATAGTCTTAAAAACTAACATTATAAAATTTGATCTATATTGGTAAGAGTATTAATTTTTTGCTCCCACTCACATTTTGGGAGGTTGAAATTATTTTTTAGATAACGGTAAATCACTCGTATCCATAATAAACATTAACCCAGGTAACCACAATATCCTAAGAATATTCTAAGGATATTCTAAGGACATTTAAATTTTCTTAGAATATTCTGAGGATATTGTGTGTTACCTGGGAATTAACGGAATAGCAGGGAATTGGACAAAAATTAAAAACAGAGTTTATATTGAATGGGCCAGACGTTTCGTCGATTAATTTCGACTTCCTCAGTGGCTAGAATGATAATGAAACGTCTGGCCCATTCAATAAAAACTCTGTTTTTAATTTTTGTCCAATTCCCTGCTATTCCTGTTAATTTTTTAGATATTTGCAAATATTTAAATATTTACAAATAAATAACTCTCCAGTTTTCTAAAGAGTAAATGTACTAAAAAGCCAAAAATTTCTATAATTTGCCCCCCCAAAAAAGTATGTTTTTTTTTTTTTTTTTTTTTTTTTAATTATAAAACCTGGCAAAAAATTAACTTTTTCATTAAATTTAGCACGTAGAATTTTAACATTTTATTGTAGTTTAATATATAGAAGACGCTTTATATTTAACCGAATGTTTTCTACATTTGATTCAATCGCGAATCTAATGTAGGGAATTATTTTTCAAATCAGCGCGGTCTAAATGTACTAAAAAACTAAAAATTTATTTTTTGCCCCCCCCCCTCCTTCGCCCCCTTAAGGTCAATTTTGATAGTTGATTTTTACAGGAATAGTTTCTGAAAGTAATAAAGAATAACTCTACAAATTTTGATCAAGATCGGAGAGAGTTTTAATTTTTGCCCCCACTCACATTTTAGATAGTTGAGAAGGGGGGAGGGGTCGGATTTCGAAAAATTTTGAAATTATTTTTTAGATATTTGCAAATAAATAATCCACAGTTTTCTAAAGAGTAAGTGTACAAAAAAGCTAAAAATTTCTATATTTCCCCTCCCCCTTTCGCCCCCATACAGTCAATTTTGATAGTTTTTTTTTACAGGAATAGTTTTTTAAAGTAATAAAGAATAACTCTACAAAATTTGATCAAGATCGGAGAGAGTTTTAATTTTTGCCCCCACTCACATTTTGGATAGTTGGGAGTCAAATTTCAAAAAAAAAACTGAAATTACTTTTAGATATTTGTATTTAGAATTTGATTAAGTAAAAATCAAGTAGATATCTTATCGTTCTTAATTGAAAATGCATAATTAGTGTAAACACATTGCAAAGAAATTTTACCCCTTTTGACCCGTTTTTAGAATTTAGATATTTGAATGGGAGCATTTTAAAAATTTAGCACAAGCCAGAAACCGTTGCCAACTCAAATAACTCTTATTTGGGATGCCTAACGTCGATTAAAATTATTTCCAGCTTGTGCATATTTATTGGCCAGCAGAAGTCTAATTTGCCTGGGCTATTGGTGTTTTTGCAGTGATAATTTCATAAGAATTATCTCCGGTTTCCTTCTCTTGCTAGATTTTTTCACTTGGAAATGATATTTGTAATAATTACAATGTTGTTAGCCTGTTTTGAAAGGATTTGTTAATTATTTAAATAAAATGTTTCAATCATGAAATTTATGTATTTTTCTTTGCAGTTTAGGAATTGTATTTTAAATTGGGCACAAGATCCATAAATGAATAAAATAAATAAATCATCACATTAAAAAAAATAATAATAAAATAAAATGTATTAAAATTAATTAATTTTAATTATCATATTAGCCCCCTGGCCGATAAAATTCCCGCCGAAGGCTAATGGCTTCGCATAAATGTCTATTATTTGCAAATAAATATATCTTATAAATAATATATGAGAGATCATTTAATATATAAAAAAAAAAAATAAAACCCACTTCAAAAAAAATAAAAATAAACAAATAAAATAATAATAACTTAAAAATCAAATAAAATGCACTAAAAGGTATAAAATAATTATCTTATTTAGTTACAACTAAACTATGAAATCGTTACATGAAATTACTTTTTCAAGTCGGTGCCAAACATAATACATTTTATGAATCGCACTCGACGGGTTTTACTTAGTAGGTTTGGCAGGTAATCTGGCTTATATAGTTTGTTTAGCACCGACTTCAAAAAGTAATTTCATGTTAATATTTCGTCGTATAGTTGTAACTAAATAAGATAATTATTTTATACCTTTTAGTGCATTTTATTTGATTTTTGAGTTATTATTATTTTATTTGTTGCATTTAATTTTTTTGAAGTCGATTTTTTTTCTAAAATTATTTTTATTTTTCTCTTTTAGTGATGTTATTAATAGTGACTTAATATAATATCTTGTATGAATCTCGTAAGATAAAGCGTCGGGCGAATAAATCAGAAGATGATAAAAAAAATAATTTTTAAGAAAAAAATAAAACCGACTTGAAAAAATTAAATGCAACAAATAAAATACACTAAAAGGTATAAAATAATTATTATCTTATTTAGTTACAACTAAACGACGAAATATTAACATGAAATTACTTTTTGAAGTCGGTGCCAAACAAACTATACCTATAAGCGAGCGTACCCTCCAAACGTACTAAGTAAGATCCGTCGAGTGCGATTCATAAAAGGTATATGTTTGGCACCGACTTCAAAAAGTAATTTCATGTTAATATTTCGTCGTTTAGTTGTAACTAAATAAGATAATAATTATTTTATACCTTTTAGTGTATTTTATTTGTTGCATTTAATTTTTTGAAGTCGGTTTTTATTTTTTCTTAAAAATTATTTTATTTTTCTCTTTTTAGTGATGTTATTAATAGTGATCATATCATCAGAACTTGATCAAATTAATATGGCACCATCCCTAAGACACCCCCTTTCGGATAAAAAAAGAACCATCGAAATCGGTTCATAAACAAAGAGGTTAGGTCTAAACAAACCTAATAAAAAAGGTCTAATACCTATGAAAAAAAAACGAAAAAAAATGGGACCAATCGGAAGCTAGACTGGACCCAATGCAAAAAAAATTTTCAAAATCGGTTGAGAATTGGCGGAGATATGAGGTAACATAGGCACAAAAAAAAAAAAAAAAAAAAAAAATTCAATCGAATAGAGAACCTCCTCCTTTTTTGAAATCGGTTAAAAATTCAATTCATAAATAGAGAAATTCTCTCGAAACGTTTGCGGATTTTAAATGAATGTTTTAAGATTTTTTTTATAAAAGATTTTATTTATTATAATTTCAATTATTTGCTCATAGAGATTTACGTTATTTCGTCATTGATCATATGATCAGAACTTGAACAAATTGGCGGCACCCCCTTTGCAATAAAAAAAGAATCATCGAAATCGGTCCACGTGGCAAAAAGTTCTCGTTGAAAATACATAAAATAAATAAATAAATAAATAGGTATCTAGACTACCTTGAAACTATACTGATCCAAACGCAGAAAGAATCATTAAAATCGGTTCATAAACAAAGAAGTTATGCCTGAACAAATATAACAAAAATGGCCCAATTAAAAAAAAAAAAGATCAATCGGAAGCTAGACTGAACCCAATTCAAAATAAGCTGACGTGTTCTGATGTGGCCATCCACTTGACTTTATCATACAACCTGGCCCTCACTTATATTTAATATTTAATAAAATTATTTATAATCATGTTGGGAGGGGGGGGGGTAGTTTTTGCATTTTTAGACTCCTGGGACCCACTGATTATGTATACAAAATTTGGTTGAGTTTGGTAAATGGCAAGGATTTTCATTTTTTCACCCTCCGCCCCCCCCCCATTTTGTGCGGTTAGATTTTGCATTTTTAAACTTCTGGGGGTCCACTGATTATGTATACAAAATTTGGTTGAGTTTGCTCAAACGACCTAGATTTTTAATTTTTAACCCCTCTCGACCCCCTTAATTTTGAGTCGATATGCACCAAGATCTAATCAGCTCTTAATCTCAATGGACCAAAACTACCTGTGAAATTTGGTTTCGATATTCACACTAGTTTTTGAGCTAGCTCGTCCACAAATTTGGTAACGCACAGACTAACTACCTTAATAACTAACAGACATTTTGACAAAACAATTATTATCTCGAAAAATATAATTTTTTCGATGTTCACTTATTAGAGCTTTTTTGTAGACCTAAATGCCATGGTTTCGCTCAATTTTTTTTAATCGAAAAGTTTAAGCCGTTTTTTAGATATTTTGAGAAAAAGAAGGAATTTCATTCACGATTACAATACTTGACCATACTCTGTATGGTAAAGTAAAAATCATCAAAATCGATTCACAATTGGGGAAGATATCAGGTAACATAGACACACAAAAATAAAAATATAAAAATTCAGTCGAATTGAGAAACTCCTCCTTTTTTGAAGTTGGTTAATAATATAATTATACTTATATATAATTATTCAATTGAATCTCTCTGATGATTATAATAGTGCAAACATATGATTTTTGATTAGGATATCAACTTTAAGGAGGTCATTTATATGGAGAATGATATAATTTAATTGAGATTGTACTTGACATTAGAGAAAATACAACAATACTCGCAGATCTAAATTGATTGTTCTCAAACATTTGTGGTTGAATTTGCAATTACATTGTGCAATATGTCCTGGAGATGATTTGTTGGAAGGGCAGGAGCAAACTCTTGCTGAGCTTGAAATCTCACATTTACCCATATATATAATATATTATGAAGATAAACTCATCAAATTTCTAATTAATATTAAACAACTTTGATGAAAGAATATAATATACAAAGTGCCCGCTTTCAGTGCTGCCACAAAAAGTTTCCCCTTTAAAAATTTTGCTTCTTATTTCACTAACTGGAACTTAAACTAAGGTCTCAAACACTTAAATTAACTTCAAATAAGCTTTTAAGGTAAATTATTTAATCCATTTATTAAATATACTTTACTATGAAAGAAATTTAAAAAAAATGATAAAATCTCCTCACACTATCCCACTTATTTAAATAAATCTACATATTTCCACACAAAATATATCACAATGCTGTAGATTATAGAAATAAGAAATACTCCTAGATTTATATCTAGAGCCTCATTTCTGTAGCTGTGTCAGGACGAAAATGAGGCGAAACTTTTAAGAGACTATGTATTTTCGGGAGTTTACAGGTATACATTTGGAGTGTGGTTTTTAAAGAGGAATACAATTTTTGGACCGAGACGCCGCCCGCCAGGTCACCAGCCCGGAGGGCCGAGCTTCGAAGGTGTGCCGAAGGCACGCACGAAAAGCTCGAGTTATAAGATTTTTTTTTATAAAAGATTTTAATTATCATAATTTCGATTATTTGCTCATAAGAATTAGAGAGTTACGTTATTTTGTCGTTGATCATATCATCAGAACTTGACCAAATTAATATGGCACCTTCCCTAATATACCCCTCTTTCCAATAAAAAAAGAATCATCGAAATCGGTTCTTAAACAAAGAAGTAATGTGTGAACAAACCTAACAAAATATGTTCAGGACTGTCTTAAATACCACTAATTGAAATTGGTTCTCATTTATATCATATAACGTGATAATATAAATAAATAATTTGTAAAACAACATTTCGAGGGGCCTCTCGCATCAGTTTGTGCTATGGATATGACGCCTAAATAAATAAATAAATTATCTCTCCAAAAGATCAATTTCATTTTGTTGTTGATGTAGGTCTTGTGATGAGGGTCCTTTGAGCCGCCGGGAGGTGCATATGTGTTTAGAAAAAGTTACAGCATCATCTGTTGCCTGAGTGAGCATCATATCTAAAAGGTTTTCTTTTACCAAGTTTGGTTATCAATTACACCACCGCGATAAACAACATATGAATAAATAAATAAGCCTAGGTTCCCTCTCTCGTGTTCAATAATTATTCTAACTATCATTTACCCCAACACATGAACTGCTTATTTACCGAAGATGCGTGTATGTTAAGATTTCGAGCATTAACATAAATATTTTCAAATACTGGTAGCGATTGTTTAGGAAAAATGTCTCTTCTACGAAACGTTTATTTAAGATCCATTTCAAGCAAAATTGGTCGTTCTTCGCTCGGGGAAAAAAATTAATAGACAGGATGGTCTTTTAATTGCCCTCAAATTTGTGATATTTTTATTATTAAACATATTATAACGTTGTGGGATTTTTCATGTTTTCGTGTTTGGAGCTGCATATATTACAGCTTTCTTTTTACTTCATCCAATGCAAAGCATGGGTAAAGTATTGTAATCGCTCTCGGGGCAAGCGTGGCTTCAAAGGGTCCTCAGGTAAAGACTACGGAACAGCTTGAGTTGTTTACCAAAAAAGAATTTAGTCTTTTTGATTTTAAGTCGATTCTTCTACATTTTCAGTAGAGGTTTCCATTAATAGTCAAAACATCAAAAATGGAATTCAATAAGGTTATTTCTCTAGTATTAGATAAGAATCGATCGTTATTTTTGATTTTAAGTCGATTCCTCCATGTCTTCAGCAATGGTTACCAATAATAATCGAAACGTCAAAAACCTAATGTAGAATTGTTATTCCTCAAGTATTAGATGAGAATCGATGGCTATTTTTGATTTTAAGTCGATTCCTCTATGTCTTCAGCAATGGTTACCAATAAAAACCGAAACGTCAAAAATCCAATGTAGAATGGTTATTCCTCGACTCTTAAATGAGAATTATTTTTGAATTAATGTCAATATGAACTACAAATTGCAAGTGATATCTGATTAATAATAAAGGAACAAACATATTAATATTTCAAATGAATTTGGATAAAGTTTAGCAACGATCCGTTGCAGTTTATTTTATATTTTTAAAACATTAATTTAATAAAGTTAAAAGATTTTCAAAATTCGAATAAACCCCGCGCGAATTTTAATTCAAATTTAAATATATATTTTAAAATTTATTAATATATTTAGACATTTATTCGGTCTTAACTTCTATATAAATTATTCAAAATTTAATTTATAAATTACAAACATTTAAAATACCAAATCTAAGAAAAAATTAAAATAAGATTCCGATCACCAATTTGACTAAAAATTGAGATTCGGTTTTTGGATCGCATCGGAACGGCCTATTCTATTAAAACCTACGACAAAGTAACATCTCCTTTTTTATCTCCAAACATCTTTTTTAATATATGTTGTTTTTGGAGATTTGAGTGTTCATTAATAATCGCAATTTGGTTTTGTAGAATAAGCATTTCACGGACCTCAAGGTAAGACTCTTTTATTATTGCTTCTATTTTATATTCAAATTCCTTTGTTCAAATTTCTGATTGGTATTCTGCTTGTATTTATAAATTATTTAGAAAGGTCCGAACCGTTTGGGGACAAGAAACTATTTCGCATTAAGCGAATTGACTGCCCTCAACAAAAGGACGCATCCATCAGCATCAAGCCTGAACAAAGCGTCATCTCAAGGCCGTCGTCACAAGAATAAGACGCCACCACACTTCATCTGGTCAATGAGACCACTTTCTATTAAAAATTTATCTTAACTTTCCTGTTTTCATTCAAATAAAAAAAATTGTTATCAATAATTGGTTTATTCTTCCCTTAAATTCCTTCATAAATCCATAAATCAGGGTCATTTGAGAAATAACTTACTTTACATTCACAGTCCACTAAGTATCGAAACACAACAATTTAATTGAACAAGCAATTTTTTTAAAACTCGAGATTCTCAATTTTAATTTTTAAAAGCTTACAGCTCCAGTGTTTTTCTCAAAAATTGTGTTTTTTCTTTACAATACAGGGTATGGTTAAGTAGGTATTGTAATCGTGAATGGAAAAAGTGTTTTTTTTTCCTTCGTTTTTTCAGAAATATCTCAAAAACGGCTCAAACTATTTTAATTAAAAAAATTGGGCGAAACTAGGGCATTTCGATTTATAATACTTTATTATCTTCACTTTATAATACTTACGTATAACGCCACTGCACTATGATTTGGCGGTTTTAAAATTTCGTCAATCTATACCTAAAATTTTTGAGATAAATCATAAAATAGAATAAATCAGTTCCCTTCTGTCAACAAACAACTTGAATAGGTTCGGTTCGATTAGATCAGAGGTCCGGGAACTTTTTAGCTATTACCCCAAAATATTTTTCCATAGGTCGCTATTACCCCTACATGAAAAGCAAAAAAAAGCAAGGTAAATATATCTTATCTTATTATATTAAACGAGCAATTCTTGTATATATATATATTTAGAATCGGTTTGTCGAAAAAGGGCTCTAACGATTTGGATTAAATTCACGGGTTAGGCGGGTTTTTGTGTTGACAATTCGATCTATCAAGGTCTCATCTTCGGCTAAGTTGTTTTTGATGGGTTTTTTGTTAATTGAAATAATTATTCACAGGTGGTTATTGGAAAAAAAATTTATAATTAAATTTCTTTCAATTAATTTTTAATAAAATTAATTGTTTTTTTTATTTTAAATTGCACTAATAGATCATTACAAATGTTATTATATATTAGAATTTGCCAATTTGATTAAATAAAATAATTTAATAGAATATCAATTTTATTCTCTTAAAAAATTCGACAATTCGAAGGATCATACCTCCTTCTTCATGATCTGTTGATGAACTGAGCCAAAGAAAAAAATTTTATAAAAAAATAAAACCGACTTCAACAAACTTAAACGCAACAAATAAAATAATAATAACTTAAAAATAAAATAAAATCCACTAAAAGGTATAAAATAATTATTATCTTATTTAGTTACACCTAAACGACGAAATATTAACATGAAATTACTTTTTGAAGTCGGTGCCAAACAAACTATACCTATAAGCGAGCGTACCCGCCAAACGTACTAAGTAAGATCTGTCAAGTGCGATTCATAAAATGTATATGTTTGGCACCGACTTCAAAAAGTGATTTCATGTTAATATTTCGTCGTTTAGTTGTAACTAAATAAGATAATTATTTTTTACCTTTTAGTGGATTTTATTTTATTTTTAAGTTATTATTATTTTATTTGTTGCATTTAAGTTTGTTGAAGTCGGTTTTATTTTTTTTATAAAAATTATTTTTATTTTTCTCTTTTTAGTGATGTTATTAATAGTGACTTAATATAATACCTTGCATGCATCTCGTAAGAGAAAGCTTCTGGCGAATAAATCAAAAAATGATAATTTTTATTGAACCAATTATTTTACATGAATTAATGTATACATTGTATTTGAGTTTCGACTCCGGAGAATACTTCTCCACCATCGAGTGTCCTTGATCATCTTTTAGTCCTTGTTTTTAATAAGGGGAAAAAACTATTTAAAGAAAAAAACCTCTTTTCCGATAATTATTTCAATTCCATTATCCATTCATTCCAATTCCTATCAAAAAATGATATAAATTTATTAAACCAATTATTTTACATTAATTAATGTATACATTGTATTTTTTGCTTCGATTCCGGAGATTACTTCTCCACCATCGAGTGTCCTTATTCATCTTTAGTCCTTGTTTTTAATAAGAGGAAAAATCTAATTAGATAAAAAAACCTCTTTTCCGATAATTATTTCAATTCCATTATTCCCCAATCAAGTCGATTGGTCCCATTCGTCCCCCAATATCATCAAAAAATGATAATAAAATTCAATTCATAAATATAGAAATTATCTCGAAACGTTTGCGGATTTTAAATGAATGTTATAAGATTTTATTTATCATAATTTCGATTATTTGGTCATAAGAATTGGAGATTTACGTTATTTCGTCGTTGATCATATCATCAGAGCTTGACCAATTTAATATGGCACCATCCCTAAGATACCCCCTTTCCAATAAAAAAATAGTAATCGAAATCGGTTTATAAACAAAGAAGGTGGGCCTGAACAAACTTAACAAAAAAGGTCTAATACCAATGAAAAAAACGGGACCAATCGGAAGGTAGACTGAACCCAATGCAAAAAATTTCAAAATCGGTTTACAATTGGCGGAGATATGAGGTCACATAGACTCAAAAAAAAATTCAGTCGTATAGTGAACCTCCTCCTTTTTTGAAGTCGGTTAAAAAATTTTAAATTACAATTTTTATTAATTTTAGATCAGGCAATAATGATTGAAAAGACAGTTTTATAAGAAACCATGGCTCAAGTCAAAGTTAAATAAATTTTTACTGTTTTTAAACAGACTTAAATGAATAATTTAAAAAAAAATTGCTAAAATATTATCTGTTAACACCGTGATGTCCAAAATGATACCCAAATTCAGAATGGACTCAAGCGCCAAAAAAATGCTCTGATTTGCGTGAAACCAGGCTCAAACGACGCAGAAAAAAATTGCTGGTTGCAACGGGTGAGTTTTTTTATCTTGAGACAGTCTTATAACTCAAAAACAGTGCATTATATGAAAAAAGTTTCAAATAAAGCTTTATTTATATGGAGGGGAAACTAAACTAGGCTATTGTTTGTCAATCTAGAACAAGCTTTCAAGGGTATTTTAAGGTCAATTTCTGTTTTTTTAAATAGAAACCTATATATTTCTTTTCATATTCATAATCTACAAGAAAAACTGGGCAACTTTTATAAAAATTATTTTTTTATTTGACATCTAATAAACAAAATATTAATTCAATTATTAGATCTTAAAAAAATCCTAATAATTATTTTTAACAATTATCAAATAATAATGATTAAATAATTAATTATTAAATAAATAATTTAATTAATTATTTAATAATTTTTGAGACATTCCAAAGTGTTATCGCAAGTCTTCTGGATGAATTCCAGTTCAATTTTTTTTTTTTTTAACAGATTTACAACACGATAAAATGAAGCTCGTGAGGGTGTATCCCTTTCAGGAAAACGCTCGGAATTCATTTCAATGACAGCCTATGGCACACTTATTCAAAATTCACCATAAATTAAGACCATTTCAATTATACAATGGGTATAACTATCTATTTATTTATTTATTTTATTTATTTATTCATTCATAATTCTTACAATTTAACTTTACACAATGCTCTGAGGCAGTTTGCCTCATATGAGCAGTAAAAAAATAATAATTAACATAAAACAAAGAGGAGAAAAATAAAAACAAGTGTGTGCGAAAAAGAAAGAAAGAAAGAAAGCTCCAGCGAAAGGAAGTTGAGAGGAAGGTGAGAGAGCCAGCAGGAGGGAGCAAAGAGAGACGCCAAAAAAGAGACGCTCACTCCCGAGACCTGCCCCCGCGAATACATGCCAAGAGACCACGATTGAAGATAAGTGATGATGAAGATGAACGGGTGAATGAAGGTAATGAATTCCACAGTCGGGCAGCAGTGACAGTGAATGATCTATTCACCACCTCGGACCGGTGACTCGGGATATGAATACGATTTGAATCAGCCCGAAAAGCCCAATTATGTATGGATGATTTAAAAGTGAACATTTTATAGATGTATTCAGGCTGATGTGAAATGAAGGTGCGATGCAGGAATTTGCCAAGCATGTAGAGACGCCTCTGGGTCGCCTTAAGCCAACCAAGTCTGACATAAATCATGATCACGTCTAGGAATGTCAAAAATAAATCGAACGCATGCATTCAAAGCCCGATCAAGTAAGCCCGCGCGGGTCCCAGAGACGTCGCCATACACTAGGCAGCAATAGTCCATGGTTGGCAATATCAAAGAATTGATGAGATGTTTACGTGTCGAAAATGGAATGAGATGCCTGACTTTAATGAGTTGATGGAGACCCCGAAACACTCGTCTACAGACCGAATTAATCTACTGGATTAACATGAGAAATAAACTTTTTTAAACTCAAAAAGTTTAAGTAGTTCAATTAAGTAGAAATTAATCTCCTAAATCTGTATATAATGAAGTTTTAAAATCATTATAAACACTCATTTTCATTGTTGTGATTTTTCGATTTAATAATTAATTATTTAATCATTATTATTTGATAATTAAGTTGAATAATTGTTAAAAATAATTATTAGGATTTTTTTGAGATCTAATAATTGATTTAATATTTTGTTTATTTGATATCGTATATTTTTTTATTTATTGGTATCGGGGACAAACCCATTATTTCACATTAACTCTACAAAAAAAGTATAAAAAATAGTTCTTATGAAAGCTGCTCAGTTTTTCTTGTAGATTATGAATATGAAAAGAAATATTTAGGTTTCTATTTAAAAAACAGAACTTGACCTTAAAATACCCATGAAAGCTAGATTGACGAACAATAGCGTAGTTCAGTTTCCCCTCCATATTAATTTTTATTTGAAACTTTTTTCATATAATGCACTGTTTTTGAGTTATAATACTGTCTCAAGATAAAAAAAAACTCACCCGGTATATAGCTCAATATCGCAAGATGTGGCGTTTGAGTTAAATAGTCTTTTATCCGACGATATATAATTTAATGTAAGAAGATCTAAGATAATTAAACAAGATTTCGAAGGGTAATGAATGAATTCATTCAACAAGCAGAAAAATCAAATCATAAATCTTATATTATTATTTTGAAAATTATAGGCCAAACAATATGGAACATTATACATTATAATGTGTAATTTAACCTGCTAATTAAGAACCACACTACAAAGAAGGGCTGTAGCTAAGGCCGTTTGTAATTCTATCGAATATAAATCTTTCCGACCTCATCAATCAATTCCATTGGGATACAAGCAGCACATCTGAGTTTGGATTGGTCATAAACAAAAAACGGAACCCTAAAAAGACATCCCATTATATTTAATTCCACATATACCGGGTGAGTTTTTTATCTTGAGACAGTCTTATAACTCAAAAAAAGTGAATTATATAAAATAAGTTTCAAATAAAAGTTTATTTATCTGGAGGGGGAAACTAAACTATGGTATTGTTTCTCGACCTAGAACAAGCTTTAAAGGGTATTTCGAGGTCAAGTTCTGTTTTTTAAATATAAACCTATATGTTGCTGTACATATTCTGAATCTATAAAAAAAACTGAACAACTTTTATTAGAAATATTTTTACTTTATCCAATGGGAAGCATGGGTAAAGTATTGTAATCGGTCGCGCCAAGCGGGACTTCAAAGGGTCCTCAGGTAAAGACTACGGAACCCATGTTCACAAATTGTAGTATTCAATTAGGTTGAATTTTAGCACGTGACGATTTTGCCAAAAATTACCTGGGGTCTCGTCGAGAGGCCAAAAAGTGCCATTTTTTTGGAAGTGCGTGGGGATGGATGGATGGATGGATGTTATCGTTTTTTTCGTCCACGATTTTTTCCACATCTTTGCACCGATTAAAATAAAATTTAAAACGTACCATTCTTTTAACAAAATGAAGCGCTGATTATTTTTTGGTACATATCGGCCCACAAACATTAGTACTTTATTTGGGTACTTTTTTAGTTTTTATTTTTAAATATCTTGAAAATGACTTAACGAATTTTGATGAAATTTAATATCCTAATTAAATATCTTGGGGACAACAAAAAAGGTTAAATTAAGTTTTTAGTAAAAGTATATTTTAAAGTACGTTACTCTAGAGTAAAATAGTACTTTTTTTTAATTGATTATTTCACCAAAAATTTAAAACAAACTTTAAAATTTATTAGTTGAATAAAAGATTTCACTGTCGATGGTAACAGAATTGTTTTTATTTTTTTTTTTTTTTTTTTTTTTTAGGTTAAAAATAAAATAAAATGAGAGAGTCTTCTGTTTTTTAAATAAAATAATTTTTAATTTAATTTAATTTAAAATTTATTCATTTGATCGGTAATATAGCTCATTTAAACTTGCTTAAGTAAGAATGGTTAGGCTTCTCGCTGTGAAATGAAAAACATTTGGGAGGAAATTTTATAAGTAACCATAGCAACTGCGTTGTTTTTTATCCGTTACCTTTGCTGAAGACATGGAGGAATCAACTTAAAATCAAAAATAGTGATTGATTCTGATCTAATACTTGAGGAATAACACTTCTTTATTGGATTTTTGACGTTTCGGTTTTTATTGGTAACCATTGCTGAAGACATAGAGGAATCGATTTAAAATCAAAAATAGCGATTGATTCTCATCTAGTTTTATATGACATCATGTAATAAAAAATATTAAATCAATTAGATCTCAAAAAATTCTAATAATTATTTTTAACAATTATTGAACTTAATTATCAAATAATAATGATCAAATATTTAATCTTTTAATAAATAATTTAATAATAATTAATAATTTAAAAATTTTACTGACACTGTTCTCAGACATTCCAGAGTGTATCGCAACTCTTCTGGATGAATTCCAGTTCCATTTCATTATTTTGGCCTTTTTCAGTTTCTTCGTAGCCTTTACACTTATTGTTTTTTTTTAAGCAGATTTACAACAAGATAAAATGAAGCTTGGAAGTGTCTATTCCTATGAGAAAAACACTCGGCATTCATTTCAATGGGATCCCCATAACATTTCTTCCACTTTCACCATTAATTAAGACCATTTCAATTCTGTCTTCAACAAAAAAAATGCTCCATTTTTATTATAGTAATACAATATAACAATCTACTGGATTGACACGAGAAAGAAACTTTTTTAAACTCAAGAATTTTAACAAGTTCTATTAAGTAGAAAATAATCTCTTAAATCTGTGTATAATGACGTTTTCATATCATTATAAACAATCATTTTCATTGTTGTGACTTTTAGATTTAATAATTAATTATTTAATCATTATTATTTGATAATTAAGTTGAATAATTGTTAAAAATAATTATTAGAATTTCTTTTTGAGATTTAATTGATTTAATATTTTTTATTATATGATGTCGTCTAAAAAATAGTTCTTATAAAAGATGTTCAGTTTTTTTTTGTAGATTCACAATATGTACAGCAACATATAGGTTTCTATTTAAGAAACAGAACTTGACCTCAAAATACCATTGAAAGCTTGTTCTAGGTAAACAAACAATAGCGTAGTTTAGTTTCCCCCTCGATATAAATAAATTTTTATTTGAAACTTTTTTCATATAATTCACAGTTTTTGAGTTATAAGACTCTCTCAAGATAAAAAACTCACCAGATATATTCTATATCATGTAATGATTATCGGATATAATTTGAACTAATATGCGATTGGACTTTGAGAGCTTCAATCTCCAAGGCGAAAAAAAATTAATTTCACTTTGTGACTTTTAGGTGCAAGAAATCGATGTCTTTAATAGTTTGAAACCGTATTTAGAACATAAAATCGAATATTGTGATTTCCAGAGGCTAAAAAGGGGCCAAAAATTCATTAGTCCGTGTGTACGTAGATATATGTATGAGTAAATTCAACTTATTTTTCATTTTTTTGCTTAAAAATTTGAAAATATAACTTTAACGCACCCCAACAATAATAATATAGTTTTGTGGCTCAACTATCTATGGACCAATTTCTAATAATGGTCATGAATTAAAAAATATTTTTCAATTTTTTATGAGTTTTCCCATTCATATCTAGAATTTTCCGGACAGGACCCATTCCGAATAAATTTTAATTTCCTCATTAATATATCAAAGAATAATTGATACGTCAACAAGAATTATTTTGACCGCTCTGATTTGAAAAAAGATATTTTTATCTCGCGAGACTACTGCGGATTACGCTATTGGAGTCTGCGGAGTATTAAGTCTGGACCAAGAGAGAAAAAGATGTGATCCACTTAGCTACAATCCAACGTCATTTCGCGTATAGCCCGCTAGACATTCGGATGGATCACCGAGTGAATTTGAAATCTCAGATATATTCGATCTCTCAGTCCAGAGCGCTAGATCTATTAGCATGTATGTTAGATGCCTGCCATTAACGCGAAATGACGTTGGATTGTAGCTAAGTGGATCACATCTTTTTCTCTCTTGGTCCAGACTTAATACTCCGCAGACTCCAATAGCGTAATCCGCAGTAGTCTCGCGAGATAAAAATCTTTTTTCAAATCAGCGCGGTCAAAATAATTCTTGTTGACGTATCAATTATTCTTTGATATATTAATGAGAAAATTAAAATTTATTTAATATCATTATTTCAAGTTAGAAATATATAAGTTCAAATATTATTTTCACTCAATATTTGACAAAAATTCCCTACATTAGATTCGCGATTGAATCAAATGTAGAAAACCTTCAGTCCATTCCGAATACTCAAAATGTCATGCAAATTGCTGGATATCTTTAAATCTAAGAATTTTATCAAAAAAGTGGTTCATGTAAACGTACAACTCAACAAAATCTTCTAGAGAATGAGACAGAAATCAAGTTTTTAGGATGAGTGGGTTTTCATTTATCAAAGAAAAACTGAGTTATTTTGAAAAAATGGATCATATGTCCGGAAAATTCTGGATATTTATAAATCTAAGTGTTTTATCAAACAAGTGCTACAAGTAAACGTTCAAGTATACAAATTTTTTTAGAGAATGAGATAAAAATCAAGTTTCTAGAATGAGTCGTTTTCATTTCATGAAGGAAAAATCCGATTTTTGTAGTTTTTCAAAACTTCAACCTCATTGCGGTGCCATTTACCCAATTAAGATGAAATTTTCTTTCAATTGTATCAAATTTAATCTAGTTTAAAAATGTATAGGAAGGTCTTTGTCGAAAACCTGTACCTTCATGGTCAAAATTGGAAAATATCGAAAAAAGTGCGAGTTTTTGGGTAATCCGCGGGGGCTGTCGAGGTCAAAAAATTTGATTTTGCGCTTGAGCCCGAACGGTACAATCGGAGAAAAAAAATTAAATAATGAAAATTTGTAGGAAATTTTATGAACTTTTATTTTGAATAGGAAGGTTATTTAAGAAAAGTTGATAGTTTTTGAGTTATAAGCAAAAAAAACCGCCAAAAAATTAGATTTTTTTTGCATTTTTCGGCATTTTTGATTTGGTGGGAGACCTCAGATTTGGATTAAGTGCCCCAAAAAACATATATATGCAAAAAACCAGATATACCTCAAAACTTTTCCAATAGGGGCCCATTTTTGCACAATAGTCAATATGGATCCCTACGATAAGAATATCTATCTACTCTTATTAAACGAGCAAAAATTGTATATTTATTTATTTATATATTTTTATCTTGGTTCTATTTTGAAAACGGCCCTACCGATTTTGATGAAACAAAATCTATTAACAAGTTGTGAGGATGAAAAAAAGATCTGGCTAGGTCTGGACCTCATCAAAATTCATCTTAATTGATTTTTCTTAATTAAAGAAATTATTGATAGATGAAAATCTCAATAAAAAAAAATGACTCGCTGGATGTCAGATTAGAACCTGAGATCTCTTGCATCAGAGGCCCACACTCTATCACTGGACTATAGAACTATTTTAAAAAGCTTTGCTTTTACTTTTACTAAAATGAATATTTTTAAATTAGACTTTATTATAAGTGTGGAAATAATTGAATATATTATATATAGCTATGTATTTAATAAATAGAATTCATTGAATAAATTGCGGCGCAGGCAAATTTGAAATATGTATAATTGAATTAAGCTGAAAGAAAGACAACAATTAATTTTAAATCCAAAAACATTAAATATATTAATAATTATTCCTTGTCCTCCCCACACTCTTTTAATTAAAATTAAATATTCAATTCTCTTTTCTCCGGGCAATTATCCTGAAATTGTCAATAAAATTTAGGGAACGCGGTGTTGGTTTATTGTGGATCCGACATAGGGAGAAAGAAGGAAACATTTTTTGTTTCATTCATTGTCCGACTGAAACCCCGAAGAAGGAGGAAGAATCCTCCGAAACGTCGGTTTTCGGAAGGAGAGAGGAAGGATTACAAGGTAAATTACACCTTATTTGATATGTGTTAGTTTTTTCTTTCCTCACTACCCCTGGGCTGGCTGCCTTCCATTACATTCAATTAAAATTTCAATATGTGAATACTCTACCAACTCCAACCTAATCTAATCCTTGAAATTGTCTTCCTAAAAAAATACTTGGTTGGTGAAAGTTATCACTTCTGTCGCAAGTCCCGAGACGAACAGATCTTTTTTAATTTTATGTTTTATTTCAGATCCTATACGATTATTTTTTTTTTTATTATTTTCCTATTTATTTTTTTATAATGTTTATCAATATGAACGAATGTGGTCAAATTGGTGTACTAGTAAACAAATATACACATAATATATGGAGCACTAGAAAGATAGAAGTGCAAAAACTGCGTGGGGGTTGGGGATGGATGTGGGGGGTGCAGGAGGTGGCTTGCGAGGGGGGCGAGGTGTGTGGTTTTGGGGGGTGTCAGGGGTTACCGTGCATCGCTCGGTGCCTCCAGGTACTATATATATATATCCACAAATTCCAAGTAATTTAATTACTATCTTTACTGCATTATTTATTAATATGAGCCTTCTAAAATTTCCATTTGATTATGTGTATAAATCTTAGGATATATGTTCCGGGATCATTCGAGAGCTATTCAAGTATTTATTTATTTCGCTGCTAATGCTATAAATAAAATTCTAACCTATTAGTATTCTAGAGCCGTGAATGCGTTGATGTTTCATTTGATTAAATTGGTAGTTTCGCTCCCGCCCGTGGGGGTCTATCCCTCTAAAAAGACCATCATAAGTCAAGGCGTTGGGTTTTACGGTGCCCGGGTGGCCAGGGCTCAAGCGGATAACGACTCGCGATTAGTCGCTAGAAGAAACGCAATTCCACTATATGCATCAAACCTAAGCTGAGGGTCCAAAACACACCCTCGCCCAGGTAGGTAGGTATCTTGCATTACTCTTTAATGACTCTTGATGCGCTAAACGAGATGAGCAGGATGTTGATTAATGCTGGATTGAAGCTATTTACTCTCAAGGGACATTTTAATCAACTCATTAAAGTTTTGCCGAATTCTATTATATAGATATGATTTCTTTTAGTTTTTTTATAGTATCATTTTCTTAAAATTAAGATTTGATTGGAATACCATACTGGTCAAGCAACTTGAAAAAATAAACTGCAACGGATCGTTGCTAAACTTTATCCAAATTCATTTGAAATATTAATATGTTCTAGAGTAAAGTACTTTAAAATATAATTTTACTAAAAACTTTATTTAACCTTTTTTTGTGGTCCCTAAGGTACTTTAATTAGGATATTAAATTTCATCAAAATTGGTTAAGTCATTTTCAAGATATTTAGAAAAAACTAAAAACGTACTGAAATAAAGTACTAATGTTTGTGGACTGATATGTACCAAAAACTCAATCAGCGCTTCATTTTGTTAAAATACTGGTAGGTTTTCAATTTCCTTACCAAGTGTGGAAAAAATCGTGGATCAGAAAGAAACGATAACACACACACATCCATCCATCCATCCATCCATCACGCACTTCCAAAAAAAATGGCACTTTTTGGCCTCTCGACGAGTTCTCAGGCAATTTTTGGCAAAACCTGTCACGTGCTAAAATTCAATCTCATTGACATACTTCAATTCAGTGACCCATCATTGAGTCCATGGGTTCCGTAGTCTTTACCTGAGGACCCTTGAAGTCGCGCTTGCCTACGAGACCCATTACAATACTTTCTCCCATGCTTCGCATTGAGGATAAAGTAAAAAGTGGAAAATTTTCTGACTCTAAAATATCAACAGCTACTCTAAACCAATTAAATTAAGAGTGAAAAAAAGTACAATATCTATATAATAAAAATGAATTTCTGCTTTCTTTGTAAGCGCAGATCTCTCAAATGCCTGGACAAGATTTGGCTATTTTTTTTTTAAATGTTCATAATAGCACAATTCGAGGTTAATATGTAAAAAAAAATTGGAAAAGCTGCTCGGAAAATTGGAAAATTAAGGAAAAACTGAAAACAATTCGAGGTTAGCCAACATAGCTTGCCAAACAATAAAAGAAGGCGCTCTTGAAGCTAGTCATCATCATCATCATTAGCCTGTCGATATCGACAATCCACTGCGCTGAAGAGAGGCCTCTTCCATCTCAAATGGAAGGGGGGGGGGGGGGGGGGGGGTTTGAGTCAGTCCACGCTTGCCTGACGGATTGGTGACTAGGAATCAGATTATAGCCGGTCAAATATCAATGCGGGGACTCGGACTCGGAGCCCGGGACTCCTGCGCCAGAAGGCTAGTGTCTTAGTCTCGGTAACGATTCCTTGAATAGTATATAATATAATTAATCGTTCTCACATTTCTGCTCTTCCTTATTTTTCTGAATCTCAATTAATCCACCCCTGATGGCTCGATTCAAATCATATGAATGCACATCCGAACATGGAGCGGTGACGTCACAGCCCTGAGGCGCTGGATTCACGCCTCCAAAAGTCCAATCATCATGGGGGCACAATGAATGATTACGATAGTGTGCTCCAATTAATGGGAGCGCCCATCGGTCACGCACCTCCTCACACCCGTACCCCCTGTTCACTTTCGACACCTCTTCTAAAGGAGTTCTCAAATCAGATGAGTCATTTTTTGCAAGCTGTTCCCCTTCTGACCTCTTTTAAAACGCTTTAAATTAAACCTTTAATCACGTACTTTCAACAATATTAGTTTTAATTTAATTAATTCATTAAATATCCTAGCATGTACAAATCTACATCAATTTGGTTGTGTAGTATATGTATATATATAGAAACAACAACTATTTTAATTTCAATTTGCTTTGGTGATGTACCATATATATTGACAAATGGATCAAATAAAATCAACTATTTCACAACTCTCCTCTCTCTATTGATTCGCGTTCAATTAAATGAACTTAATCATTCATTTGTTTGTTTGTTTGTTTGTTGTTTTGGATTGTTGAGAGGAGCTAATTTTAGGTCAACAAAGTGCGTGTACTATATACAAGTCAAACTAATGAAATGAGCCAACTAGTAACTGGCCCAGAGAGACAAAGACTGGCCTTAAAACTAACAAGCCAACTCCTTGCAAGTGGGCCAAGACAAACTGAGGACAAATTTTTAATAAAATACAAACAACAACAACAACAACAACCAGTGTTTCCAAATGCAGGTAAAAATTTGTATAGATAGCTATATACCGGGTGAGTTTTATTTTATTTTGAGACAGTCTTATAACTGTCTCAAGATAAATAAGCTGACGTGTTCTGATGTGGCCATCCACTTGACTTTACCATGCGCACTGATTATGTATACAAAATTTGGTTGAGTTTGGTAAAAGGACCTAGATATTCTTTTTTTGACCCCCCCCCCATTTTGGGCGGTTAGTTTTTGCATTTTTAGACTTCTGGTGTCCCACTGATTATGTATACAAAATTTGGTTGAGTTTGGTACAAGGGCCTCGATATTCATTTTTTGACCCCCCCCCATTTTGGGCGGTTAATTTTTTGCATTTTTAGACTTCTGGTGTCCCACTGATTATGTATACAAAATTTGGTTGAGTTTGGTACAAGGGCCTAGATATTCATTTTTTTGACCCCCCCCATTTTGAGCAGTTAGTTTTTGCATTTTTAGACTTCTGTGTGCCCCACTTATTATGTATACTAAATTTGGTTGAGTTTGCTCAAATGGCCTAGATTTTTTATTTTTAACCCCCCACCCCCACCCCCTCCACACCCCCTTAATTTTGGGTCCGATATTCTCCAAAAATCTAATCAGCTCTTAATCTCACTGGACCAAAACTACGTGTGAAATTTGTTTTTGATATTCACACTAGTTTTTGAGCTAGCTCGTCCACAAAATTTGGTAACGCACAAACTAACAGACATTTTGACAAAACAATTATTATCTCGAAAAATATAATTTTTTCAATGTTCGCTTATTAGATCTTTTTTGTAGAGCCATTGTTTCGCTCAATTTTTTTAATCATAATAGTTTAAGCCGTTTTTTAGATATTTTGAAAAAAAGAAGGGAAAAAACCACTTTTTTCATGCACGATTACAATACTTGACCATACACTGTATGGTAAAGTAAAAAATTACAGTGCATTATATGAAAAAAAGTTTCCAATAAAACTTAATTTATATCAAGGGCGACCTAAATTACGGTATTGTTTGTCGACCTAGAACAATCTTTCAAGGGTATTTTAAGGTCAAGTTCTATTTTTTAAATGTCAACCTATATTTTTATTTACATAGCCTAAATTTTCAAAAAAAAAAAAAAAAAACTGAACAATTTTCATAAGAACTATTTTATTATCAGACATCAAATAAACAAAATATTAAATCAATTAGATCTCAAAAAAAATTCTAATAATGATTTTTAACAATCATTTAACTTAATTATCAAATAATAATGATCAAATTTTTAATTAATCAATAAATAATTTAATAATTTTGTGTCCCTGTTTTGAGACATTCCAGAGTAATATTGCGATTCTTCTGGATGAATTCCAGTTCCAATTTCTTTTATTTTTGGCCTATTCCAGTTTCTTCGAAGCCTTTACATCAATTGTTTTTTTTAACAGATTTACAACACGATAAAATAAAGCTTATGAAGGGTGTATTCCTATCAGGAGAACGCTCTGCATTCATTTCAATGGCAGCCCCTAAAACTTCTTCCACATTCACCGCATAAACTAAGACCATTTCAATTCTGTCTTCAACCAAAAATGGTTCATTTTTATTATGTAATAATACAATATAACTATCTACTGGATTTACACGAGAAAAAATCCTTTTTTAAACTCAAGAATTTTAACTAGTTCTATAAAGTAGAAAATAATCTCATGAATCTGAGTATAACGAAATTTTAATATCAATATTAACACTTATTTTCATTGTTGTGACTTTTCGATTTAATAATTATTTATTTAATAATTAATTATTTAATCATTATATATTTGATAATTAATTTAAATAATTGTTAAAAATTGTTAAAATTAAGATTTTTTTGAGATCTTATTTGTTTAATATATTTTTATTATTTGATGTCGTATAAAAAAATAGTTTTAATAAAAGCTGTTCAATTTTTTCTTAATTCAGAATATGTACAGAAACATTTATAGGTTTTTATTTAAAAAACAGAACTTGACCTTGAAATAGCCTGGAAAGCTTGTTCTAGCTCGACAAACAATAGTATAGTTTAGTTTCCCCCTCGATATAAACAAACTTTTATTTGAAACTTTTTTTCATATAATGCACTGTTTTTGAGTTATAATACTGTGGGATTTTATTCTCGGCTCCTTTCAATGTAAAATAAATATTCATTTTCGCCTTGAGAAAGACGTTTGCCCGTCAGAATCTTTCGATAAACTGGCGGGCGAGCAGCAGGGACACGCCCCTTTTATAAAGAAGCCAGCGCGCGAAAAATTATACACACGTCACCTAAAACGCGGGAATAATTAACCAATCAGCTTAATTGCTAATTAGAGCAAGGGTTATAAAAGAAACCAGCTCCTCGAAGCGAGTTCAGTTGTTGTCATCCAGCCGGCAGTTGTCAGTTGTGGGTTGTTATTCAGTTGATAAAGCTCATCGAAGGAGACAACTCACCTGGGAACGAAACGGCTTGTGTCGAATAAGTAATTTGTATACACGTTCTGTAACGAAGAAGCAATAAATGCGGTCCTTGTGCCATTATTTCATTAAGAGCATGTTTCCAATTGCCTCTGGCAAGTTCGTATATTTAAAAAGCATATTTTTTAACTGCCTAGTGCAAATTCTTATTTAAAAAAGCATTTTTCTTGCTTTAACGCCGCCAATACAGTACAATATATCCAATGATATATTGCACAAAAAGAAATTGCAAAGAGAGGCAGATTAGAAGAAAGAAGGATAAAAATAGTATTTGTTTAGATATAGTTAAATATAAATTTCTTTAAAAATAAATTGTAAAAGGAAAATATAAATTAATATAATTTTTTATAATAAAGTAAGTTAAAAATAGATCTCAACAAGCATAATAATAAATAATAAAATTGAAATTTAAATTCGCACAGAGAACAGGGTGCAGTACGGACGGGGGATGAACCTCTCGAGAATAGTTTTTTTATATATCTTATTATTCAATAAACAATATAATGGAATTTATTTAGAGTATCGTCGCTTGGAAATAATAGAGAGAGAAGAGGGGAGAGATTACTCCTCCTTAGGCATTTGATATAAGACAACTAGAGGAGTCCTGGAGGAGAAGCAGACTATAGACACAACTCACGAGGCGCTCATTAAAGAAACAGGAGTCCTTGATGATATCTCACTATATGCATGGAGGACAACAGAGACAACTGTTGATGATCACACATTTCTCTATTTTCACGAGTTCACAACACAACTCATGAGGCGGTGAGCAAGAAGACACCTCACTATACACCTTTATAACGATTGCCATAGCCGCCCGGCGAGGAGTCACTTCCTTGTGATCCTAGTGGCTTTAGTCCGGCTCTACTCGACTCGGTCCACACCCAGCTTTCGTGGAAAACACGCATCCACACCGAAGTTCATAGTAGCTCATCGACACAAATATTATCGAAGGCGTCTATCTCCTTCAACAAGATACCGAGAGACTACTATCAACCGGACTGGTTATCGGGAGCCCAATTCCTGAAGTCCACCAGATTACAAGACAACATCCGACAGCTTTCGCCACAAAGAGCGTAACCACCATCTTGTATTTTCTCTTTAACAAATATCTATATCTGCTGATATCAAGCGGCGATTAAATAAATTCACATTATCAATAATAAATGATTCTAACATGATCTCTATTATTATTGAAAATTACTAAATCCTGCTTGTCCATCTAATTTCCCTTGTTCCTATTTTTTATTATAATTTTTAATATAAGAAATTTCCGTAATCCATTTTTATTTTTAATTTCATAGTAAACAAATAATAGTAAAATCAGTCAATTTAATTAAAGATTTTAAGCATCAAGAGAGTTTACCCTGAGTTTACACCCACCAAAAATCAATAAAATACCCCTCCAACAATCAGAATAACATTATACCCACTGTAAGAGATTATAATCTCTGAAGATTATCTCCCATCCAAGCCCTGCTCATATCTTTCCAACTAACCCTTCGAGCCAAAAATAATAAAAATCATCCATCATCTTAATCATTTCCTATAATACTGTCTTAAGATAAAAAACTCACCCGTTATAGTCAGTGGACCCCCAGAAGACTAAAAATGTAAAAACTAATTAACCAAAATGTGCGGGTGGAGGGTCTTCAGCTTCTATTAAATATAAGAGAGGGTGTATGGTAAAGTCGTGTGGATAGCCATTTAACATATTAATATCAGTAAATAAAATTTGACTTAAACTACATAGATTAGATAATTTGAAAGAACTATTCTCATAAATATTATGTACACAGTTTTGACACATATTTGCGATTATATACTAATAGCTAAACAAAGTACATATTTGAATTTGACGTATCAATTTGATGTATATTGGAATGGTTGTCGAGCACGAACTGTTTTAATTGGCCTTCATTGAGACAGTTCATGCTTGCAAACTATTTCAAATGTAATAATTGGTACGTTTGTATTGTTTATTTATAAGCTTGTTTAGTTATTAATTATTACCTACCCAACGTCTTCGAAATTATACTTTTGCCAAGTTGGTGGTATTATTGAGTAGTAGTTCGATTACTATACAATAGAAATTGGTATTTAAAAAATTCTATAACCATTTTTTGGTTCTTTTAGTCATTTTTTTCATTCATTTCACAGCACCGGAACTTACCCACAATGTAGGTTAAATAAGTTCTGATGTGGCCATCCACTTGACTTTACCATATAACCTGGCCCCTCACTTATATTTAATATTTAATATAATTATTTATAATCATTTAGTGGACGGGGTTAGTTTTTGCATTTTTAGACTTCTGGAGTCCCACTGATTATGTATACAAAATTTGATTGAGTTTGGTAAATGGCCAAGATTTTAATTTTTTGACCCTGACCCCCCCCCCCCCTTTGGGCCGTTAGTTTTTGCATTTCAGGGTCCCACTGATTATGTATACAAAATTTGATTGAGTTTGGTAAATGGCCAAGATTTTAATTTTTTGACCCTGGACCCCCCCCCCCTTTTGGGCCGTTAGTTTTTGCATTTTTTGACTTCTGGCGTCCCACTGATTATATATTCAAAATTTGGTTGAGTTTGGTAAATGGCCAAGATATTAATTTTTGACCCTGGACCCCGCCCCCCCTTTGGGCCGTTAGTTTTTGCATTTTTAGACTTCTGGCGTCCCACTGATTATGTATACAAAATTTGATTGTGTTTGGTCAAATGGCCTAGATTTTTAATTTTTAACCCACCCTCCACCCCCCTTAATTTTGGGTCGATATGCACCAAAATCTAATCCGCTCATAATCTCAATGGACCAAAGCTACGTGCGAAATTTGGTTTTTGATATTCCCACTAGGTTTTGAGCTAGCTCGTCCACAAAAATTTGGTAACGCACAGACTAACAGACATTTTGACAAAACAATTATTATCTGGAAAAATATAATTTTTTCGTTGTTCACTTATTAAAACTTTTTTGTAGAGCGAAATGCCATGGTTTTGCTCAATTTTTTTTAATCAGAATTTACTTTTTTTGAAGTCTGTTTTATTTTTATTTTTTTTTATAAAAATTATTTTTATTTTTCTCTTTTTAGTGATGTTATTAATAGTGACTTAAGATAATACCTTGCATGCATCTCGTAAGAGAAATCATCGGGCAAATGAATCAGAAAATGATAATAAAATTCAATTCATAATTATAGAAATTCTCTCGAAAAGTTTGCGGATTTTAAATAAATGTTTTAATATTTTTTTTATAAAAGATTTTATTTATTATAATTTCGATTATTTTATCATAAAAATTGTAGATTTACGTTATTTCGTCATTGATCATATCTTCAGAACTTGACCAAATTAATATGGTACCACCCCTAAGGTACCCTCTTTCCAATAAAAAAAGAATCATCGAAATCGGTTCATAAACAAAGAAGTTATGCCTGAACAAACATATCAAAAAAGTTCCTATACCAACGGGACCAATCGGAAGCTAGACTGAACCCAATGCAAAAAAAATCATCAAAATCGGTTCAAAATTGGCGGAGATGTGAGGTAACATAGACACAAAAAAAAATTCATTCGAATAGAGAACCTCCTCCTTTTTGAAGTCGGTTAAAAATAGATTGACTCCTTATGGAGCCTTCCACTCTATATTACTCTATGGTTCTCACTAGTTAACCAGTGTTTTCTATATTTTCCAAAAAAACCCACTAAATTGCCATTATTCTGATAAAAAAAAAACACTAAAAAGAATCGTTATTCTCGATGTTAATATTTTTTCCTTCAAATTATTTATAGGAGTAGATATTGTAGGAAATTAATTGTTTAATTAATTATTTAATTTAGTGAGTTATATTGATTTCTGTTTAAGATCATACATATGTTTGCCACATGTCCGCCTGGGCTTTGTGCCCTTGTGAAGGCCGCATTCTTTCTTTTAGCGAGCCATTGTGTCCATGGGCGGCCGGCTCATATGCATGTGTGAATGTTAGTTGCAACTGCAAGCAAGATAGTTGAAAACGAGTGTTGATTAAGACGACATGTTTGTCGATTTGATAGCAAGTGTACGATGTTAACTTTAAGATGTTTTAACGATGACCCCTAGACACGAAAATGTATTACCCCCCTTTTTGTTAATAAATATTTTAAAGAATAAATAAGTGTATTATTTCACCCCTATGAGCCAAGGGGGTGAAACCCCGCCCTCTACAATATTTATTTATTTATTAATTTAGAATTTTTCCGAAAATTCCACCTTCAGTTAGTTTCCATAAAAAATACATCTACCTACCTTATATAATAAAGAAAATTGTTAATTTGCAATTTAAATTACTTTTTCGGTGGATAGGTATATTTTATTTTTTAAAATAGAATGGGATTACATCAACTCGAATGTTAATTGCGATCTTGACTAATAAAAATAAATACCTCCATTCTTTTGGCTAAGTGGCAGGCAGGCAGGGGCTGAGTGGCCTGTAGCTAGGATCCTGCCGGTCAGCACCACCCTCGATATTAGCATTATCGCGAAAGGCCACTCGCTCCCCGCACCCACCCCCATGGTAAATGCCCCCTGGTTCTACAAATTAAATTTTCCCAAGATACTTTGCATTAAAACCCCCCACGTCAATTACTTCTTAATAAAGAATTTTTAACAAAATATATATAGGTACAGAATATATAGTTATTCAACCATTCAAAGAGGAATGATGTTATTATTTATTTATTTATTTATTATTTTAGTTAACTTCACCAGGCTTAATCAGACACATAAATTATTTCGGTTCGAATTAAGTCAGGTGGTTTGCACAAGTCTTTTATTAGTGTGGTATATAGTGTTTTACTTTATCATACAGGGTATGGTCAAGTATTGTAATCGTGCATGAAAAAAGTGTTTTTATTCCTTCTTTTTTTCTCAAAATATCTCAAAAACGGCTGAAACTATTTTGACTAGATAAATTGAGCGAAACCATGGTATTTCGGTCTACAAAAAAGCTCTAATAAGTGAACATCGAAAAAATTATATTTTTTGAGATAATAATTGTTATGTCAAAATGTCTGTTAGTCTGTCTGGTTGTCTGTTAGTTAGTTAGTCTGTGCGTTATATATATATAATAATGCGTGTGTTTTAAAACTAAAAATAAAACCCTAAGAAAATTGAAATTTACTATAAAATGAACCTATAATATAAAAGATTCATTTAAAGGCCGCAAACGTTTCGAGATAATTTCTATATTTATGAATTGAATTTTATTATCATTTTCTGATTCATTCGACCGACGCTTTCTCTTACGAGATGCATGCAACGTATTATATTAAGTCACTATTAATAACATCACTAAAAAGAGAAAAATAAAAATAATTTTTAATAAAAAAATAAAACCGACTTCAAAAAAATTAAATGCAACAAATAAAATACACTAAAAGGTATAAAATAATTATTATCTTATTTAGTTACAAACTAAACGACGAAATATTAACATGAAATCACTTTTTAAAGTCGGTGCCAAACAAACTATACCTATAAGGGAGCGTACCCGCCAAACGTACTAAGTAAGATCCGTCGAGTGCGATTCATAAAATGTATATGTTTGGCACCGACTTCAAAAAGTAATTTCATGTTAATATTTCGTCGTTTAGTTGTAACTAAATAAGATAATAATTATTTTATACCTTTTAGTGGATTTTATTTTATTTTTAAGTTATTATTATTTCATTTGTTGCATTTAATTTTTTGAAGTCGGTTTTTCTATTTTCTTCATATAATATAAAATGGACTTAGGTACACCACTTTCAAAGAAAACGAAATATGATATTTTTATTTTCGAGTACAATGTAAAATCCCAAACGCTTGATGAAATCAAATTTCATTGGATTTATTTTAAATAGATGAGAATCTAGGATAAAGATCGGCAAAAGAAATAAAGGAAATGAAGTTATCTATATTGAATAGTGACTTTTGCCCGGTTGAATGATAAAGTTGTTGAGAAATCATTCAGTCATTGATAAATATTCCTTTGTATGTGGTCGTGTGGCAGCATGAAAATATATTGTCCCCTCTGTTTTAAAGACATTGACAAACACAAAGGGCTGTGTGTGTGTGTGTGTGTGTGTGCTCAGGCATCGGCACACACTATACTATATAATGCTAATATTAGCCATTGTGTCGAAGGGGTAGTTTTTTAATGTCACCACCTCTGCTCAATGCAATCATCAAATACAGTAATGACATGGCAAGCTCACGGAGGGGGCTCCCCATGGGGGGAGAAATTCACCCTCCCTTATTGTTTGTCTTTGTGTCCGCAAAAGAGAGTCCCATCGCATTTATTTTCCCATTAATCTGTATTTTCTGAAAATCATATTTTGCTTTAAATTATGAATTATTTGGATATATATGGTATATAATCCATCGCAAATATAATCAAATTTACTTATAAAAGTACAAGAGAGAAGGGAATAATAAAAAGAGGGAGAGTTTATTCGAGGGGTGTAGATGATGATGATGACATCGGCGGCTCGAAATATGAGGACGTAATAGGCCCTGGTGGGCAGGCGCACCCTTTAATTTTCACTTTATCAAAAAACGAAAGGGTTAATAGATTTGCAGATTCTTCTTAAATAAACCTGCTCGTTTTTGACGAGATAATATCTAACCATATTTGACTAAGTTAATTTTTAAATTATTAATTCATTTGATAAGTAAATAACTTATGAGGAGAATTTTCTAGGTTAAGTTTCACAAAAAGGAAATATTAAAACAAATGTATGTTTATTATGAGTTTGATTCACTCGATATATATTTCGGGTTATTAGCCCATCTTCAGCAATTCAAATAAAAACTAAATACATATTTGTAAAAACGTTTAACAAGTAAAATTTTGAGAGAGAAGAGTATATTCAGAAGTTAGAATTAAATTAGGTTGGAGTTGGTGTGTGTTTCACAAGGAGAAAAATTAAAATACAAAGATTTTTTTAGTTTACTGTAGCGGCCCGCTCTCGCTCATAGCGACGAGCCTTGAGACACGGCCGCTAGATGACTCAGTCGGATCGTTGAGTCGCTTTTGCATGAGTGAAATATATTCACCCATGCTATAATTAAAGCGACTCGATTCGACTGGAGTAGCGAATGGGATTCGAACATTCGAATCTGGGGGGCCACCGCCATCCAGCAGCCCCTCCCCTGCACACACCCTATATGAACACGCAACCTACAACTCTGCATACGCAAGATTGTTAGGACCCCATCGACTTGATGGGGGGCGCGGCATCAAAGCGCCACACAGCACTCAGCACAAGAGAGCCCTAACAACATTTACTCTATATATTTCGAGCTCTTAACTCATCAATGATATTTAATTTGAATTGGAGTGCAATGAGAGTGTATAGTGGGTTTATTTTTAATTTTTATTTATTTTTTAAATAGAAAATAAGAGATGAAATTTTCGCTATGCACCCTCATTGCATTCCATAGTTTATTGCCCTCCTTTATAACACATACATAATTTTCGGCAACTTCCAAGTATAAATAACTTTTCTTTATTCCAGCCCTTTGTCCCCTACATCTGTTCTTTCGGCTCTAAGGCCATCCCATCACATATGATAATTCTTTCATATTTACACTAAGTCATAAATAACTGTCCATCATATTAAAATTAAAATAAATTCTGTTCAAAATATCATGTTATCTTTAGTCAATGTTCTCCTGACGATGAGTTAAGAGCTCGAAATATATAGAGTAAACTAAAAAAATCTTTGTATTTTGATTTTTCTCCTTGTGAAACACCACCAACTCCAACCTAATTTAATTTTAACAATGTTTCACTATAAACCAACACCGCGTTCCCTAAATTTGAAAGAAGTTAGAGTACGTTCAGAAAATACTTTCAATCTTTTTCTTAAATATAAACAAAATGTTATTATTTAATAAATTAAAAACAAAAAATAAAAACAAAAACAATATACAAACACAAAATATGTAATCGAATTTAGGAGCCGATTTTTAATTTATTAATTTTAACCAAATTAGAATCAATGATTATGTTAGGGCCTCGGTTGAGTGAGTGGTGCGTGTCCGCGCTCCCTCCTAGTTGGAGGGGACCTAATAATGATTTGGACAGGGGGATGTTCGTCCCTGATAAAAAGCCGGGCTGGGCGCCACCCGCCTATTTAGCGGGCGAGGAGCTTCGAGTTGGTGGATGGCTCCTCCTTCCATGAACAGTCGAGATCGAATTGCTTCACTTATAACATGACTGAAATATTATCAGTCATGCAAAAGTGTCGCAACGATCTGACAGAGTCATCTAGCGGCCGTGTCTAAAATCTCGTAGCCAAAGCAACAGCGGGCCGCTACAATTATATCTTTGTAAAGATACAGGGAATACGAAGTTTAGTTTCACTTACTCAGATGGGAATTGTTTCTGGAAATTATTCTAGATCGGCTCGAATTCTGTAGAAGGAAATTCCAGGAGCTACTCTCGACGCGGCCGCGATCCACATTGATTCACACGCGAAAAAGGTTCACTTAGTTCACTTTTCGGGGAACGATGGTAATAAAAATGAAAATATAGAGAGGAGATGTTTATACTAGGAATATCTAGGAATGAATGAATAAAGGAAATTATATTTTTAGCATACAAAATGGTGCTAGCAAATTGACCACTAAAAAACTCGTTTTCAAAATTCACCGCCGTATCGAATAGAAAAATAGATGGAGCTGTGTACCTCAATTTTTTGAGGCACTATTTGCTATCTTCTCTCTATTTCCTTGCTTTTCTTCTAAGCTTACAATCAAAAAAATGTTAAACTCACTTCTTATTTTGATGTCATTCGCTAGGAATGGTCACCTAGTTCTTGTGATAGCGTGAGTTAAATTTTAATTATATCAATCAATTATTGATCCCTTTTCTTATCTATTCTGTCTGCCTTACAAATAGCACTCGCAAAGTGGAAAATTGTTAAATTTTATTGAAATCGCCGCTTATTTCTCTCCAGACCAGGTAAAAGGTTTTTTATCTTCATCTCTGAATTATGTTTCTAGATATTTGCATATCCTTAATGAATTGAATTTTTTAATCTGTTTATTTTGTTTCTCCTGACCAGATGATTTTAGAATAAGGAAAATCCTCCTTAACCTCAATTTGCACATATGTTTTACCATGAAGCAACAAAAAACCCCTTTTATTATGAACCTACGCAGAGAGCGTCTAGTATGAATTATTGAGAGTGCTCAAAATTCATGTTAATAGCAGATAGATCGTAAGTATATATTTATTTATTTTTTCATCAATTGAGATTGATATTGAGTTTTTCTATTTGTTTATTTGATTTACCACCAAATAGAAAATAGATTAAATTGTGTTGCACGCTTCGATCATCTGGCTATATATTTAGCAATTTGTGCTAAAAACGCGATTGGCGTTAATTAATTAATTTTTAATAAAATTGAACTGGTTTCTCAAATCCCTCCAAGAATTCCCTAAGGTTTTTTGAAAACCAAATATAACTTGATTGGATAAGGAGTCCGGGTGAACGAGAAGCATACGTCCATTTTCTTCATCTAAAGTTTGATTAATTGATATTCTTATGTTAATTTGTATATAATTGATTTATATATAAACTTTCCTTTATTTTGTGAATATTTGTATTTTTTCAAATAGCTGAATTTTAACATTCAATTTTCAAACCTTTTATCTGTATTTACTACTGTGGGCAATAAATAGTAAGACTTTTTGATTTAAATTTCGCGCGGAAACACATTAGTCGAAATATATTTTTTCTAGGTTAGTATGACTGTCAGTGACATCTGTGCCAATTGTCATATCAAAATAATCATTGGTGTTTAGTATACGCTTGTCTTTCTGAAGTACAAAAAGTGCATTCGGTGATTTTTACAATGAGTGAAATTATTCAACAAAGAAGTTCCATTAAATTTTGTATGCAGAATCAAATTTCTGGTGCCGAAACGTTCAGAATGTTGCAAAAGGCCTTCGTTGATAATTGTATGTCACGAGCAAGTGTTTTTGATTGGTACAAACTGTTCAAAGAGTGTCGAGAACGCGTTTACGACGAACAAGTCAAAAATCAAGGTCCTGTTGACAGTTTTCTTCGATTATCGAGGTGTGGTGCACTCCGAATTCCTTCCGACTGGCCAAACGGTCAACAAGGAATACTATTTGAGTGTTATGCGTCGTTTGCGCGAAGCTATTCGTAAAAAGAGGCCGGAATTATGGGCCGACAACTCTTTGGTTTTGCACCACGATAATGGATACTGCATTGATTCTTCGTGAGTATTTTGCCAAAAATTCAATCAATATCGTTCCACAACCACCGTTTTCGCCTAATTTAGCTCCTTGTGACTTCTGGCTGTTTAGCAAACTCAAACGACCGCTCCGGGGAAACCGTTTTGAGTCAATTGAAGATATTAAACGCGAATTGAAGACTATTCCGGAAATTGGCTTTAACAACTGTTTCAAGGATTGGAAAAAACGTTGGCGCAAGTGTATTGAGGCCGGAGGGATTACTTTGAGGGGGACAAAATAGATTTGGAAGAATAAAAAGAATTTTAAAATTAAGAACAAAGTCTTACTATTTATTGCCCACAGTAGTATATAGTTTTAAGTTACTCCTAACACAAAATTTATATTAAATTCTAATAAACCTACTTACAGTCCATTTTTTTATCTATAATTAGTTTTTTATTTTCTTAATATTTAAATTAATATTCCACGCTGCTATAAGCGGCAACAGTATATTTATATATAATGATTTTAATTCCTCCAACAGGCGAAGACAGATCCGTTGCAGTTTAATTTTTAATGCACTTTAAAATAATTGCAAAACCACTCTTATATCCTTTTAAAATGATTATGAGAAGCAATTCCAAAACCCACCCCCAATAAAATATACTATAATTGTAAATTCAATTTAACTCTTTAATTATTTTTAAGAAAACCTCATCGGCAATGTATTTATATGCCATCAATCTCTATAGTATTTGTAAGGAGAGAGAGAGGGAATTAATTATTTGAGATATTGAATAGAGATGCATTAGCTGAATTACATGGGGGGCGGGGCGGGGTGAAATCCAAATCTGGTTCATATCAAGAAAATGGATCTGACTCGTGGCTTTCATCAATTATCGAAATGCCTCATAGGCAGTCTTTTCGTTGGTTCGTTCGAGGGTCGAACCATTTGAAAAGATTAAAAAAGTAAAATCAAATTATCATTTATTTATTTATTTTTACTCTCGTCTTTTTGTGTATACGAAATAAAAAAAAAAAATGGGTCTATATCAAATGGATGGGTTGTGCAAGTGGCTTGTGTGGTGGATTTAATAAAAATGTATGGTTCGTGAATGTATAGTTTGAAAGGGGGCGAGAGAGAGACGGAGAGTGGGTGCGAGAAAGAGACGGAGAGCGGGTTGACTTAATGCGTTGCCAGCTGCCTATAGCCAGAGGCGTTTGCAGGTCTCCTTTTTGGCAGGCCCTTGGCAGACATTGGCAAGCCCTTAAGCAAAGCAGCAGAGCACCCTCTCTCTCAGCAGGAAGGACAATTGATTGCGGCCGCATATACTCTTGACAATAGAACAAGGAAGCCCTCCCCTACCCCCACCCCCACCCCGGCGGACATTTATATTAACATTTATTCATTACGAAAGCTTGCGCATTGATTGTAATTAGTCAACAATTTTCATGCATGTCAAATGAATAAATTTAGATGTACCATTTATATTATTAGAGCATTTGACTATGAACATTCAAATTATTTCATCTAGGGATGATGAAAGGGGTGTTTTTTTTTTTTTTTTTTTTTAGAAAATAATTTGCATGCCAAAAGGGAATTTATTTTTAATTTCGCAAAGAATTCAGTACCTAATATATTTCAACTATATTACAAGCAAGGGCGGATCCAGGAATTTTTTATGGGGGGGGGGGGGGGAGAATGTATATATAAGGTGCCCGATGTTATTATAAGATCTACTTTTTATCTCGAAAGTGTGTCGCGATCGAATTGGCCAAGCGGGGGGGGGGGGGTCGAGACTCCCCCCACACACACAGAGAACTTTATTTTCAATTTAAAAATTTAAAAATGTTTTTTTTTTTTAATTTTTTTTACAAATTTTAAGTTCATTAAAATAAAAATAAATTCCCTGTCGATTTGGCCGCCGTTTTTTGGCCTCCTGCGTGCGACGCACGTGTTGCACTCCCGCCAGGCACGGGCTCTATGGGGGCGGTCGCCCCTCCGCCCCCTCCCTGATCCGCCCTTGATTACAAGTAATCAGCAAACCTAACAATATCTATATGCACTTAATAATAATCGGCATGAGCGATGACGCCGATGTGATTTTTTAAATTTTTAAATCCACTAATAGTTCATGAAAAATAAAATTTATTAAAATCAGGAAAAAAAATTCAAATTTTAATCAAATTAATCACAAAAATAAAAGTTTCAACAGCTTCATTACTAAGGAATAAAAAACATATTGATATTTCAAATGAATTTGGATAAAATTTAGCAACGATCCGTTGAAGTTTATTTTTACTTTACCATACAGGGTATAGTCAAGTATTGTAATCGTGCATGAAAAAAGTGTTTTTTTTTCTTCTTTTTTTCGAAACATCTCAAAAACGGTTGAAATTATTTTGATTAAAAAATTCAGCGAAACCATGGCATTTCGGTCTACAAAAAAGGCCTAATAAGTGAACATTGAAAAATTATAGTTTGTGAGATAATAATTTTTTTGTCAAAATGTCTGTTAGTCTGTCTGGTTGTCTGTTAGTTAGTTAGTCTGTGCGTTACCAAATTTTTGTGGACGAGCTAGCTCAAAAACTAGTGTGAATATCAAAACCAAATTTCACACCTAGTTTTGATCCATTGAGATTAAGAGCTGATTAGATTTTGGTGCATATCGACCCAAAATTAAGGGGGGTGGAGGGGGGTTAAAATTTAAAAATCTAGACCGTTTGAGCAAACTCAACCAAATTTTGTATACATAATCAGTGGGACCCCAGAAGTCTAAAAATGCAAAAACTAACCGTCCAAAATGGGGGGGGGGGTCAAAAAATAAAAATCTTGCCTATTTACCAAACTCACCCAAATTTTATATATATAATCAATGGAACCACAGAAGTATAAAAATGCAAAAACTAACTCCCCCTACATGATTATAAATAATTTTAGGGGCCAGGTTGTATGGTAAAGTCAAGTCTATGGTCACTTCAGAACATGTCAGCTTATTTTTTATAAAGATATTGATGTGAGAAGGAGATACGGCAAAAAGGCGCATCCTTAAAGGCCTGGGCTGGCCCCTTCATCGTGAAAAGAAGAAGAAACCACGTAACTGTCAGCCTGTAGTGCCAGTAGTGTGAATCCCTTTCAGGTATTTTTAAGACAATAAGCTTAAGATAAAAAAAAATTAAATGGAATACAATAAGCTAATGTTCAAATAGTTATATCTAGTTTTAAATTTTAATTTTTGAAAATAAATAAATTGCTTATGAAATAAAAATGAGTACAGTTTCTTTTTAATTTCTTGACATAACCACTACAAATTTCAGTTGAAAATCTTGTAATATATAATAAATAATTATAATTTTAATAAAACTTAGTTAAATTTTTTTGTGGCAAAATCTTCGGCTATGAGAATCGTTATTGAACCCCAAAATCATCATCATCGAGTATACAGTCCTAAGACTGGTTTGATGCAACAATCCGTCTCCACTGACTCTGTCCCCCGCCAGCTGTTTGACCTCTCTAAATGTCTGGCATCCCATATCCCCAATTATTTGGTTGAAATATTCTAATCTGGGTCTTCCTTCCCCTTTTCTTTCCCACCTCCCCCTCCAAGATATCATCCCCTAAGCAGTCCCCCATGTCTCAGTGTGTGCCCCATCATCTGACCTCTTCTTCTTCAGACTCTTCCACAAGGTTCTTCTTTCTCCGATTCTTCCAAGAACTTCTTCATTTGTAATTTTATCCATCCATTTGATATTCATCATTCTTCTGTAGCACCACATTTCGAAAGCCTCCAATCTCTTTCTCTCCGCTTTTCTAATTGTCCAGGTTTCACACCCGTACATGGCTATGCTCCATACATATGTCTTCAATAGCAACTTCCTGTTTTCTAAGCTGATTGAGGAGGAGCATAGTAGTTTTTGTTTTGAATTAAACCCCATTTTTGCTTGGGCAATTCTTGATTTAATTTCGTTTTCGCTCCTCCCATCCCATGTTATTTTACTTCCTAGGTAGCGGAATTCCTTAACTCCTTCTAGGTTTTCTTGGTTAATTTTGATGCATTCCTGTCTCGTTTGTTCTTTTTTTGTACATACTAGGACCTTGGTTTTATTCTTGTTTATTTTCATTTTGATTTCTTCTATTAGGATTTGGTTAATTCCATTCAGGGCACGTTTTCGCTTATTAATTTGAGTTGAGATTTCGATCCGGACTCGACTCGGAATCGACGAATTTTCAAAATTTGGGGCTCGTACTCACCGAGTCCTAAAACCCCGAATTTCCAGAAACCCTACTTAAGAGACATCCCTGCATCTCTTTTTGTAATAGCCAAGTGTTAATACAACTAGTAGTTAAGTTTTCATGCCTGTTTGATTGGCTCGTTTGTTCCCTTCCTTTCATCATTGTCCCCAATTCGAACCCCCACCCCCTTGTATTCCATCCCCTTTTTTTATCTCTACTCAGCCTCTTTGTCTTTTTTTCTTCTTCTATCATTTCTTTTTCTTAATTCCGTTTTCTAATGTGCGGGTAGCAAGCAAGCACCTTCATTCGCACCCTTCTCAACTTTTGTTTTAGTTCGCATTTTCAAACTTTTCAATCATTTCTCCCCCCATAACATCTAAAAGACCCTCTTTTTTTCTTTTGTTTCACCAAACTTTTTAGTTTCCTATAATCCTTCTTTCCCTTATGTTAAAAGATGCATTTTTCTATTGGCTTCTAAAACCAATCTATATCCGAAATGTTCAGCTGCACATTTCCAATCTTGTTCCTTCATTATTTCGATTTGAGCGCATGCGTACGTTACGTAGTCCCGAATCTGCAGGCAACACTTTCTTATGCAAGAAGAGAATTTATTTCCACCTACAATTTCGTTTACATTCAGTAATTTATTTATTTTTCCGTTTTATTTCTTCAAATCGACTGTCTTTTCAATGTGATCATTATATTAACCGGTATCTATGGTATATTCAATTCACTAAACAATTTTCAATTGTTTAGCTTAAATGTTTATCTACCCTTATTAAACGAGCAAAAATTGTTTGTTTATATAAATATATTTACCGATTTTGATGAAACAAAATCTATTAACAAGTTTTGTGGATGGAGAAAACGTTGGCCAGGTCTGGACCTCGACAAATTTAATCTTTATTGATCTTTTCTTAATTAAAGTAATTATTTATAGATAAAAATTTCAATAAAAAAGTTTGCTTAGATTTTTTTCAATTATGTTTTATTTTTAATTAGTTTTTTATTTAAAAACCCACTAATAGGTTATAGCAAATATTAATATATTATATTAAAATTAGGAATTTTTTTGTTTAAAAGACGAGAATGGATGATCGAGGGGATTGGGGATTGGATGGGTAAAACCAATCGACTTGATTGGGAAATAATGGAATTGAAATAATTATCGGAAAAGAGGTTTTTTTATCTAATTAGATTTTTCCTCTTATTAAAAACAAGGACTAAAGATGAATAAGGACACTCGATGGTGGAGAAGTAATCTCCGGAATCGAAGCAAAAATACAATGTATACATTAATTAATGTAAAATAATTGGTTTAATAAAAAAAATTTATAAAAAAATCTTTTTGTTTGTTTTTAATTAACAGGTGTCTAAATCATAACAAAACAGGTGTGTTTACAAATAAAGTGGTTCCAGTGGTTTTTTTTTATGCTGAGTCCTTCTGCCTAGCTTCTGTAAATTCCTGTATGATAGCCTCTGATTGCATATTTATATATAAAATTATGTCAGGTCAGGTAAAAATGTACAGAGCTCTCTGCTCTATTTCCCCTACATAGCCCCAATTATGCATTAAGAAGAACAATGCCATTCTTATCCAGAGATGCCTACTGGTAGACATCCTGAAAGAAATCCAGTCTTCAGACTCTGTCATTGTTACAATGAGCTGGCACCAAAATTGGTTAACCCTCAGGAATTTTCCTTGGAAATCAATAAGGTAGCGGCTTTGTTCAAGAAGCTCACGCTTGTTTATGAATAATGAATGAAATGTTAATATATAATTATGTAATGTATTGATGTATGTAATTAATATTATTGATGTATGTAATGAGTATTGTTATTTCTTATAATTCTGTAAATTGAGGCTTTTTAGCCGTTGAAATAAATAAATAAATAAATAAATAACTTGAAAATAAATCTTATTTAATTTTATGTTTTTATTTTAGATCCTATACGATTATTTTTTTTTATTATTTTTTTCCTATTTATTTTTTATAATGTTTATCAATATGAACGAATGTGGGCAAATTGGTGTACGAGTAAACAAATATACACATATATACATGTGGACCACTAGAAAGCTAGAAATGCAAAAACTGGGTGCGGGGTGTAAGGTGGATGTAGGAGGTGCAGGAGGTGGGGTGCAGTTGTGGTGGATTCGGGGGTGGGAGGCGCGGTTTAGGTGGGGTGGGGCGTAGTGTGGGGTGCAGTGGTGGGGCGCGAGGTGTGTGGTTTCGGGAGGGGGGCGGCTCAGGCGTTACCGTGCATCGCTCGGTGGCTCCAGGTACTAAATTTCTAAAACGGAAAAAATGATTTTTGAGCTTTATTGAAGTGATAACTTCTTTTGACGCCTTGCACACTTTTTATTTTACTTAGCAGTAAATGGGAATGAGCTGTAACGGTTCCCAATCGTCATGTGTAACGGTTCGCAATCGTCTCGTATCCATTCAAGCCACAGATGGCGTTGCAGCATTAACTGAATGAGATTGAGCTGTAACAAGTGACATAACGCGTTACTCTGGTTGGGCTGTGGTCTAAGTACAAGTTAAATCATTGACGGAATATAAATAAATTATTTTATTTTATTATTTTAGATAAATATACTTTTTTAAACATTAGTTTTTTTAACCAGATACTTTTGTAAATTTATTTTAACAAATGAGACCACAAAAGTTTAAATAAATAAAATAATATTTAAATATTAATTAAATTATTATAATATTAATAATTTTTTACTTTATTTTAATAATTTAATAATTTAAAATATTTGAATATTATTTTATTTATTTAAACGTAGAATATAGAATAAAGTTGATACAATTTGATGTCTGTATATGTATATAATTAAGTAATCGAGAGGAACCGCTCCGTGGTCTAATGGTCAGAGTAACTGACTGGCAACCCGGAGGTCCTGGGTTCGATTCCCGGCTATGCTCAGAAATTTTTCTGTAAGTATAGGGTCTGGAACGGGGTTCACTCAGCCTCGTGAGGATAAATGAGTAGCTGCTTGATTGAGAAGTAGCGAATCTCGGTTAAGAAAACTGAAACGAAGGTTGTAGAGATTGCGTTGAGCTAACCACTTGACCCCTCGGTACTGTTTCCAATTAGGACAGCAACCAATTCAGTAGGCCAAGACCCATGAAGGGTTGTCGAGCCAGAGATTTATTTTATTATTTATTTATTTTTTAATCGAGAGGGATTCATCCAATGGGTAGCCTCTGCTAAATAAAAGTACTTGAGACGTTGCGCATATCTAGTGAGAGCACATCAAGATTTATGTACCATTTTATATTTCACATAATTTTGTATATTATGATAAAATCCATAACAACTCCGTCTGTGTTCAATTTATTTATAAAATTAATTGTGTCGCTAATACTCTCTTAAGCACACACCCGAATTTTTTTATATCTGGTTACCGATCCACTCGATAACATGAGAAAAAAGTTTCTTTTGAAATGTTTATGCAGGAGAGCAGGGCAGGACCGGATTAGCAATAGTAGAAATGCTACTGCTCACGCCTAGAGCAGAAAATGTTTAGCTAGTCGTGTTTCCCAAATGTAGAAATAATAATTGGCGGGGAGGAACTCTCTCCGCTCGAGCCGCCTCGAGGTTTCGGGGGTGGGGTCAAGCTGGGTGGGGGGGTACAGTGGGCGAATACTATATATATTGGATTGGCAACTAAGTTTTTAGAAAATCAAAGACAATTTTTTTATGGAACTAAATAACTTTATTCTCTAATGTATTGCCCATTTTGATCAATGACCTTTTGCCATCTTTCAGGCAGCATCATAATTCCACGTTCATAAAACTTCTGGTTTTTATTAGCAAAAAACTGAATCAGGTACGATTTGACATCATCATCATTATTGAAATTTTTACCATTCAAGGAGTTTTGTAAAGATCGAAATAAAAAGTAATCAGATGGTGCAAGGTCAGGATTATATGGTGGATGTGGCAAAACATCCCAACCAAGCTCCAATAATTTTTGCCGAGTGACCAAAGATGTGTGTGGCCTTGCATTGTCATGATGGAATACAACACCTTTTCGATTTGTCAATTCGGCCCGCTTTTCTTCAACTGCATTGTTTAATTTCGTTAGTTGTTCAATGTAGACAACAGAATTGATCGTTCGGTTGGGTGGTAAGAGTTCAAAGTAGACAATTCCTTTGTAATCCCACCAAACTGATAACAAAACCTTCTTTTGATGAATACCAGCTTTTGATGTTGTTTGAGCTGGTTCACCTGGCCTGCTCCACGATCTTTTCCGCTTGATATTGTTGTAAACAACCCATTTTTCATCGCCAGTTATCAGTCGTTTTAAAAATGGATCATTTTCATTACGCTTCTTTAGCAAATCGCAGATGTTAATGCGTTGCGTTAAATGCGTTTCTTTCAGTTCGTGAGGAACCCATGTATCGAGTTTTTGAACATAGCCAAGTTGTTTTAAGTGATTTTCAATGCATGTATGTGATACATGAAGCTTCTCTGCAATCTCACGTGTTGTACTGTGACGATCCGAATCGATTATTGCTTTGATTAGGTCGTCATCAACTTCAACTGGACGACCAGAGCGTTTTTCATCTTTGAGTGAAAAATCACCAGAACAAAATTTGGCAAACCAATTTTGACACTGCCGTTCTTTAAAGGCTTCGTCGCCATAAACAGCACATAACTTTTTGTGAGCTTGCGTTCAAAGTAGACAATTTCTTTGTAATCCCACCAAACTGATAACAAAACCTTCTTTTGATGAATACCAGCTTTTGATGTTGTTTGAGCTGGTTCACCTGGCCTGCTCCACGATCATTTCCGCTTTGATATTGTTGTAAACAACCCATTTTCATTACGTTTCTTTAGCAAATAGCAGATGTTAATGCGTTGCGTTAAATGTACTGTGATTTTTATTTACATTTCTTAAGTTCTTAAGACTAATTAATTAACTTTCTGATATTTTGGTTATAAACTTGTTGTCAAAATATGGTAATGGAAAAAACAAATTTCGCCATAATGCGGGTCCGTAGATACTACTACCACTATCTCTTTGATATATATATATAACTGTGGAATGTTTTTCTTCGAAAATTTTCGAAAGTTCCCTTGACAACATCAAGAAGAGCCGAGTGCATCTATATTGCTTCAGTTGTTCTAAAGGAAGCGATAGACTTTCAAAGTCGCGCTAACATCTTTAGAGGATAGATGGGTGGGTGGGTGGGTGGATCAAGGGAGAGCTCGGAAAAAGAGACGAGAATGATGAAACGCCAAGTGGAAGGAAAATATTTGTCTTAGTTGTCGAAACACTCATGCAGAAAAGTATAAGAGTTAACTTTAAAGGGCCAAATATAGACAAATTCCACTCTATAGTATATACCAGGGGTGACTACTAACCTTAACTTTAGGAGCCGAAAATTTATAAAAATAATTTTTAAGAAAAAAATAAAAACTGACTTCAAAAATTAACAAGCAACAAATAAAATCCACTAAAAGGTATAAAAATAATTATTATCTTATTTAGTTACAACTAAACGACGAAATATTAACATGAAATTACTTTTTGAAGTCGGTACCAAACAAACTATACCTATAAGCGAGCGTACCCGCCAAACGTACTAAGTAAGATCCGTCGAGTGCGATTCATAAAAGGTATATGTTTGGCACCGACTTCAAAAGTAATTTCATGTTAATATTTCGTCGTTTAATTGTAACTAAATAAGATAATAATTATTTTTATACCTTTTAGTGTATTTTTATTTGTTGCATTTAATTTTTGAAGTCGGTTTTTATTTTTTTCTTAAAAATTTTTATTTTTCTCTTTTTAGTGATGTTATTAATAGTGATCATATCATCAGAACTTGATCAAATTAATATGACACCATCCCTAAGACACCCCTTTCGGATAAAAAAAGAACCATCGAAATCGGTTCATAAACAAAGAGGTTAGGTCTAAACAAACCTAATAAAAAAGGTCTAATACCTATGAAAAAAAATCGAAAAAAAATGGGACCAATCGGAAGCTAGACTGGACCCAATGCAAAAAAAAATTTTCTAAATCGGTTGACAATTGGCGGAGATATGAGGTAACATAGGCACAAAAAAAAAAAAAAAATTCAGTCGAATAGAGAACCTCCTCCTTTTTTGAAGTCGGTTAAAAATACTATTTATTTCACTGTTTTCTTTTACTAGTACAATTATTAATTAATCAAGATATACAATATTTTTCATTGGAGTCGCAGTTCTAGTAGTTCATTTTGTAAATCTAATTAAGCCTCTTGTTCCCGTCATTGGCCTTAGGAGGGCGTTTGTTACTTGGCACCTGTCGGCAGCAGTGGGGGAGGGGGGAGGGGGCGATTCCCCGGGGATTTCCCGCTCGGCGCAAAATGCACCCCACTCCAATATATGGTACAGAGAAGAACTCAACATGCAAATTGTCTCGGCCGAGGCTTTCTTTCCCTACACACACACAGGCAGCCCTCTTTTTACACATACACCCCCGCTAAGCATAAAAGTCTGCAGCCGAATCTAAAATTTGATTTATAAGGCCTATTGGGAATTTTCAAAGTGTTATGTGCTCTCACAGACCGTAAGGGCCAATAGGCAAAGGATCCTGGGCCTCGCGCTAAGGACTTGAGAAGGGAATGAAAGCCAATCCAGACTATGATAATTCAATCTCAATTCAAATAACGACGACGACCCGACCCTCAACACCTTAAATATTTACGAACATTGAAAAATTTCGATTAAACGATCGGTAAAAAAAAAAAAAAATTAAATTTCTAAAACCACTTGAGTTGGATCCGAAAAATTTTCCCTCATAATCATATTTTTATTCAATTTCAATTTTAATTAAATATTAAAATTTGAATTTTTATTTAAATCACACATATTTAATTATAATTATTTATTGAACACGAACAAATAATACAATAGTACCTGGCCACCGAGCGATGTTCGGTAAATTTTTACTTCAAATAATAGCTAAATAATAATCCCAGAAACCCCCGGACCCCATCACTTCACCCCACCCCACACTTACACCCCCAATCCGCCCACTTCAGTGGTCTACAGATTATGTGTATATAGGTATATAAATAAATACGGTATAATTATTTTTTTAATTAAATAACAATTTTTGAGTTCATCAATTAAATTGTCAAATTAATATTTGTGGAATTTAAAACTCGATTTTTAGTCAATTAAATTGCCCAATTTTTAATATATAATAATAATTGTAATAATCTTATTGTGGGATATAAAATTAAAAAACCAATTATTTATTAAAGGAAATTGAATAAAAATGTAATTATACATTTTTATCGAGACAACCACCTGTGAATAATTATTTCAATTAACAAAAAAGCCATCAAAAACAACTTAGCCGAAGATGAGACCGTGACAGATCAAATGTCCAACAAAAAACCCTCCTAACCAGTGAATTTCATCCAAATCGTTAGAGCCGTTTTTGAGAACTCGAACCGGATATATATATATATATATACAAACTTTGCTCGTTTAATATAATAATTATTCTCCAATTATTCAAGCTATAATCGGAGTGGGTGCTCATCGAGGGGTGAACCACGACCTAATATGCTCTACACCTACTTCCACTTGTACTTCCAAATATTTCCAAGTACTTCTAAATATTTCCAAGTAATTCCAAATATTTCCAAGAACTTCCAAATATTTCCAAGTACTTTCAAATATTTCCAAGTACTTCCAAAATAGGTGTACACATACTTCCAATCGCGGATCACCACTCGGTGCTCATACTTGAGAACGATCGCAGAATAAGTCGATCGAAACGTCGTAACTATATTGTATTATTTGTTAGTGCTTCAATAAATAAAAATTATAATTAATTATGTGTGATTTAAATAAAAATTCAAATTTTAATCAAATTAATCACAAAAATAAAAGCTTCAACAGCTTCATTACTAATTTAATTAAATATCTTTATAGTCCAGATCCTGGAGCGTTAAAAATAAGAAAACCTTGAATTTCACTTACAGTGAATGAAGTTTTAAAAATTCAAAATGGAATGTTTAGCTAATAAAATATATAAAAAAATTTACTTATTAGAAAATTGTGATCTTGATTTTAAAACAACTTTTGTAGGCCGAAACACCTAGAAATGTTTGAACTTTTTTCAGTTTTTCGCTTATAAATCGAAAACGGTCCATAATTTTGTAAATAACCGTTCTATAGTAAATTAAAGAGGACAAAATTTCGCGTCAATTAAAAAAAATTAAATTGTCTACTAGTTTGATTTTTTACGGGGATCCAAAAAAACAGAATGAAGATAGAAATCAAGTTTCTAAGATGAGTGGTTTTTATTTTATGAAAGATAAACTGCAATTTCTTTGCAAAATATTGCAGTTTTCAAAAATTCAACCTCATTGCGACATGGGTTACCATTATTCAATTAAAAAGAAACTGGATTTAAATTGTAGCAAATTTAATCTAGTTTAAAAATGTATAGAGTGGTCTTTGTCGAAAACGTGCTTCTTCATTGTCAAAATGGGAAAAAATCAGAAAAAAGTGCGAGTTTTAGGGATATTCAAAAATGATCCGGCGGGCTGTTTTTTGGATTCTCATTAAAAATCGAACTACTGGACCAATTTTACATTATTTTTTACTTGGCGCGAAATCTTTTCCTCTTTAATTTGCTATATTGGATGGTTATTTACAAAATTTGGTGTGTTTTGGTTTATCATCATCATCATTGAGTATACAGTCCTAAGACTGGTTTGATGCAACAACCCGTCTCCACTCGATTCTGTCCCCCGCCAGCTGTTTGACCTCTCTAAATGTCTGGCATCCCATATCCCCAATTATTTAGTTGAAATATTCTAATCTGGGTCTTCCTTCCACCTCCCCCTCCAAGATATCCCTAAGCAGTCCCCCATGTCTCAGTGTGTGCCCCATCATCTGACCTCTTCTCTTCTTCAGACTCTTCCACAAGGTTCTTCTTTCTCCGATTCTTCCAAGAACTTCTTCATTTGTAATTTTATCCATCCATTTGATATTCCTTATTCTTCTGTAGCACCACATTTCGAAAGCCTCTAATCTCTTTCTCTCCGCTTTTCTAATTGTCCAGGTTTCACACCCGTACATGGCTATGCTCCATACATATGTCTTCAATAGCAACTTCCTGTTTTCTAAGCTGATTGAGGAGGAGCATAGTAGTTTTTGTTTTGAATTAAACCCCATTTTTGCTTGGGCAATTCTTGATTTAATTTCGTTTTGGCTCCTCCCATCCCATGTTATTTTACTTCCTAGGTAGCGGAATTCCTTAACTCCTTCTAGGTTTTCTTGGTTAATTTTGATGCATTCCTGTCTCGTTTGTTCTTTTTTTGTACATACTAGGACCTTGGTTTTATTCTTGTTTATTTTCATTTTTGATTTCTTCTATTAGGATTTGGTTAATTCCATTCAGGGCGTCCTCTAATTCTTTTTTATTGCTTCCTAGAAGGGCAATGTCATCAGCAAATCTTAACATAGCGATCTTTTGACCTTGGATTTCTATACCTGTATCAATTTTGTCTTTGAATTCTTTAATCGCTTCTTCTATGTATAAGTTGAAAATCATGGGTGTCACACACATCGCTTGTCTTACACTTTTTTATTTTGGCTTCTCTTTGCTCATCTCCAATATTTATAATTGCCGTCTGGTTTTGATATAGATTGTAGATTAGTCTTCTCTCCCTGAATTTTATTCCCGCCTGTTTTAAGATTTTAAACATAATTTCCCAATTGACGTTATCGAATGCTTTATCTAGGTCTATGAAATGGTTGGTTATTTTTTTTTTTTTAATCAAAATAATTTTAGCCGTTTTTGAAATATTTCGAAAAAACGAAGCGAATAAAATACCTTTTTCATGCACTATTACAATACTTGACCATACTTGTATGGTAAAATATAAAAAAGAAAAGTAGTACGGTGAGGGGCTTTTAATAAAGTCAAAGAGTTGATCGAAGGAGAGGGTTCACGTCAAACTAATCTTTGGACTGTAAACTCGATAATGATGATGATTTTGACATTATAATACTATAGATAAAACAAAAATTGATTGATCTCTAAAATAAGCTTTTATGGTTTGTCATAATATATGATATGATCTATTAATAAAAAAATAAATCTAAAAGTATTGCATGTTAATTGATTTAAAAAGGATCGATTTCCTCTTGTTACGAAATCGCTCATGCACTATTTGATTTGGCCGATGTCACTTACAGTATATTTCCATGCGTTGCGAATAATAATTAGTGGGTGGCCCATGTATCATTGCACACAATTAATTTTTGACAATATCGTTGAGTACAACGTTTGACAGGGAAGCGAACGTAGGCAAAATTTTGCGTGGAGCTCAACAACTCAACCATGATTAGAACGAAAAAGGGGTAAAAAGGGCCCCCGAATGAACCAGCGAACGAACGAGTTAGACATTTCGAAGGGTGAATGAGAGAGATAGACGAGTACTGAGTACATTCTATCAAAATAACGATTTTATTCAATTTTTTGGAAAAATAATTTTACCTTTAAAATATATTTGTCTGAATAATATATTTAAATACATAATAACATAAGCCAGGGGTTCCCAAAATTTTCCAGGTCGTGGCACCTTTTTCAATAAAACATTTTCCATGGCGCCCTACCCTAAATAAAATACGTATGTCTAATCGTAATTAAATAATAAATAAATTTCTTAGCTTCTCACTTTGTTTTTTTTTTTTTTTTTGTCTATTTAGGCCAGGCTTGTCCAACCCGCGACCTGCGGGCTGCATGCGGCTCCAAGATGGCTATCAATGTGGCCCTCCAAAAAAAGTCTTAAACTTACAAACTTTATGAGATTGCTACTAAAAATCCCAGTCATTTTACTAAAAATAAATTTTTAACTTGCTATTAATTTTTGAATTTAAAAAAAAGGGGGAGGGTCAAAATATGAAAATTCTTGCTCTTGGACCAAAACTCAACCAAATTTTGAGTACATAATCTGTGGGTCACTAGAAGGCTAGAAATGAAAAAACTAACTGACCAAAATAGGGGGCGGAGTTAAAAAAATGAAAATTCTCTTACCCTTAGAACCAACTTAACCGAATTTTATATACATAATCTGTGGGTCACTAGAAGACTAGAAATGCGAAAACTGGGTGCGGGTGTGGAGTGATGGTACGGGTGCGGAGGTTGGTTAGGGTATGGGGTGTGGAGGGTCCGCGGGGATGAGGACGCGGGGGTGGAATGTGGGTGAGGGAGTAAGACGGAGTAGGGTGAAGGGGATGGTGCGGCGTGGAGTCCGGGTGGGGTAGTGGGTGTGGTGGTCCAGGGGGCTAGGCGTGCGGGGGGAGGGCAGGGTGGAGAAAGGGTTGAGAGACGTGGCGGGAGTGGTGGTCGCGGAGGTTCGGGGGGGGGGGGTCCAGAGGGGCGGCTCCCTGGCCTAGCAAGAGGGCCACCCAAGGCGGGCTTTGCAGCTAGTATACTATATAATTTCCTAATTATAATAAATTTTATTTGTCATGAACTATTAGTGGGTTTTAAAATTAAAAAATAAATCACTTTGAAGTCATGGCGGAAGCCGATTATAATTAGTAAGTATAGATAAATAGACCGATTGTGATTTTATCAGGGTGTACTTTGAGAAGTTCAAAATTTTTTCATTTAAAAAATGCCCAATATTATAGTGATATTAATTATTTTAGAAGAATTTCATCTCTATGATTAAAGCCAACTGCTCAGATTGCAGGTTTGACACTTAGGTTCGAAGTAACTACAAAAACCGACGTCCTTAATATCAAATCTTTTTATTATTATTCTTTTTTCTTTATAATGATAATTATTTCTAAAACTAACCATTATTCTCATAAAGAGAAACAAAGAGGTTGTCCTCTGCTTGATGCAAATAAGCTAAAATTAAATAAAAAGTGCAGAAAATTCTTTCGCGGATCATTTAAATTCAAACAATCACTCCTTACCAGAAGGTACCGGTATTAGATTAATAAAAGGAGAAAAGAACCCAAAATTAATTAGCGCAATCGAATCTTTAGAAAATTTTGAAATCATTCAATAGAAATTCAAAACTCTGTTTGAACAATCAAATAGAGTTATCCAATAGTAATCTGCTTAAGATGTTTGCTAACAAAAGATAAAAGAAAAAGAAAAACCCTTCTTTTGTCAGCCTTTCTAAGGAGAGAGGAGAAAGGGAAACATATTGTTATATTTGAATGTGAACCGGATAGAATGTCTTTATTAGTTCCTAGCCAGCAGTGACGAAGGAACACCAAGTTTTCAATATCCATATGATATTGACTCCATGAAAAACATTTATAATTGAAGAAAGACTGATGATGAAGACCAAGTCTTCGAAACTATAGTCTCAAACAAATAAATAATATATATACAGATATATCATCCCGATATATATATGTGTGTGTATGTTTATTTGCATCAAGCAGAGGACAACCTCTTTGTTTCTCTTTGTGAATCAACAACTCTGCTACTCTCGGCAAAACAAAAACTTTTCAATTATTCTCATAATTGATCTATAATATTCTTTTTCCAATTATTTGATTCTCCATCAAAAGAACTCTGAATCAGTCAGCAAATGTAAAAAATAAAATTGAGAAACGGGTGGGAGGGTGGTGATGGGGATGAGGGGTGAGCGGCATCAAATTCCTCAACGTGCAGCTCATTAATTGGACCTCAGTGGGTGGGTGGGTCAAAGGGGAAGTTGGGGTGCAACGGGCCGGGGTGATATTTTAATCCAGCCCGGCTCGGTAATTGGAGGGCGAATCCGGTAGCAGCCCCCGCCCCCTTCAGCCACCCCCAGGAAACAGCTGACGGCGCCAAAGCTGACGCGACTCTCCTGCCACCCCGCAGCCACCCCAAATCGAAACAAAGCATGGCGTTATTTATTAACTACTTGGTGTTCGTTTAGCTTATTCGCTTATTTCTATTTTTTTTCCTCTTCTCTTCATTCCTAAACCCATATATCTTTAGTTTCTCTATCACATTTTTTATCATTGGTCGTATATTCCCCCCCCCCCCCCCCCACCACAGGAAAAATAAGTTGTATATTTTAAGATTACACAATTAAAAATTGAAATTTTTAGTGAAAAGAAGCTGGTCTCTATATATAATTTTCATAAAATATTCTATAGGTAATACCGAGGGGTGAACCGCGATTGGAATTAGCTGTACACCGTCTTTGGAATTATTTTGGAATTCATTAGATAAGCTATTGTATTCTATTGTCTTCTACTTGAAAATGAAAGTGGAAGTAGGTGTACACGATTTTAGGTCGCGGTTCACCCCTCGGCTAATACAATACCATTGGAATCAGGCATAAGTATTGCAATTATGCAAAAAAAAAACTGAGAGCAAATTTAAGAGCAAATCAATACACACATACTCAGAAGTCAAACCCTTAATACAAACATAGATATGTACGAGTGGCGTGCGCTCCATGGATGCTGTAGATGCGGCGCATCACTAAAATTTAAAACATTTAAAGTAGGTATTTTCATAAGAAATACACTGTGCTTCCAAAAAAGTGGAACGCTTGAAAACATTGTTGAACATTTTACAAATGAGATAGTCTGTACAAACTATGGATTGACCAGCTGACAGTCAGGACTTAAATCCCATTGGGCATGTAACTTATATTTGTCGTCTTAATTATTAGCTAAGATTACAAATATTTATGCGGTAGAGTTATTGATGTTATTGCTTGGTTAGTTTTGTAATTTATTTTAGACTTTTTGGATCTAATATGGGTGTCGGATATTGTAGGAGATTTAAAAGAGTTTATTTATTTAAATATTGTTTTAATATAAAGTTTTTGGAAAAATGTTTATAATTAAATATTCCAGATCGCAGACCCCAAAGATCGAAAATAATTTTCTCTTCACCAGGGGCGCGACCACAACGAGGCCGTGTAAAGACAATTAATAACAAATTTTAAATTTAGGGAACGAAGACAAGATTAATTTTATTACAGACAAATGGATCAGCCGGGGCTCGAACCCGGGTCTTTGCATGTGTACTGCAATGCTTTGTCATAAGAGTTTTATCTCCTATATCCACTAAGCTACTGATCCCTGAACCCAAACTAATACCTTTTGTCTATATGAATTATGGAATTTCTTTTTTAATCCTCTCCTCGTTCATTTTTCGCAGCGTAGGCCTTGATTCATTAATTAAACAATTAAATATTCCAGCGCCTCCCAATCGATTGCAGACCCCAAAGATCCGAAAATAATTTTCTCTTTACCAGGGGCGCGACCACTACGAGGCCGATGTAGAGACAATTAATAACAAATTTAAATTTAGGGAACGAAGACAAGATTAATTTTATTACAGACAAAAGGATCAGCCGGGAGAGGATTAAAAAAAGGTATTAGTTTGGGTTCAGGGATCAGTAGCTTAGTGGATATAGGAGATAAAACGCTTATGACAAAGCATTGCAGTACACATGCAAAGGTCCGGGTTCGAGCCGGCTCCCTTTGTCTGTAATAAAATAATCTTGCTTCGATCCTAAATTTAATTGTTTATAATGTTTATGTTATTTATAATAACACACGAGATTTTTAGTTAGACACAACACAGTTGAACTTAATAGAAGGGAGTTAGTACAAGTTTATTAAATATAAAAATATACTGGGTTAGATGGAGGTATTACGGGTCAACCGCTCAGTGTCATACTGAATTACTGTATGACAACCCAGGAGAATCAGGTGAAGTACGCGATGTTAAATAGTACGGGTTAAACCGTTCAGTTGGTCCAAAGTACTCACTATTGTTCGGGCAGAGATTTACTATTAAAATAATACTGTAGGGTCTTGAAGTAGCGAGGAGACCTACTGAGTCTGGCCTCGGAACGATTCAAGAGTGAGAGTCTAGAACTACTGTCCGAACGATTCTGAATTTTATGGTTTCGAATAGCCCCTTTTATACAGATTTGTATTGCTGACTCTATATAAAACTGTGGGCTAGCGGAGAAACGTAGAAGAGTGTAGCAGACATCATGGGAAAAACCCAGGCTTGGCTATCTCGACAGTTCAGCATAAAACTGGTGGAGCCTGAAGGGGGATGTTATGGAAGTGAGAATGTTAACTTGTATGGGACATGATGGGAGGCGAGTCCGAACTAGAGATCCTGCTCCAGAGACCATCCAGCAGCTCCGAGACTTCCTCAAGAGGAATGGGAAAATCTGGACCATACGCATGTTGTACGCCCAAAACTGGTGGGCCTGAAGGGGGATGTTATGGAAGTGAGAATGTTAACTTGTATGGGACATGCTGGGGAGGCAAGTCCGAACTAGAGATCCTGCTCCAGAGACCATCCAGCAGCTCCGAGACTTCCTCCAAGAGGAATGGGAAAATCTGGACCATACGCATGTTGTACGCCCAAAACTGGTGGGCCTGAAGGGGGATGTTATGGAAGTGAGAATGTTAACTTGTATGGGACATGCTGGGGAGGCGAGTCCGAACTAGAGAACCTTCTCCAAGACCATCCAGAAGCTCCAGAGACTTCCCTCCAAGAGGAATGGGAAAATCTGGACCATACGCATGTTGTACGCCCAAAACTGGTGGGCCTGAAGGGGGATGTTATGGAAGTGAGAATGTTAACTTGTATGGGACATGCTGGGAGGCAAGTCCGAACTAGAGATCCTGCTCCAGAGACCATCCAGCAGCTCCGAGACTTCCTCCAAGAGGAATGGGAAAATCTGGACCATACGCATGTTGTACGCCCAAAACTGTGGGGTAGGCCTGAAGGGATGTTATGGAAGTAGTGTTCTATATTCCTTTCTTCATCGAGTAACCTTCGTCATCTAAGGCCCAGTATTAATGGTACACGTTCGTCGCTAATACCAGGACTTCCGGCATACAAGGCGCATACCGCTGATATATATATAATTATCTACATTGAGACCCGAGAAGCACACCTTCGAAGTCGGCGCTCAAACCCATTATATATATATTATTCTCACCGGCCGTTCTACAGCAGCGACGAGTCTATCAATAATCCCGCTGGACCCAAACGAGTTTGCCGTGTACGAAATTCTCTCTACTTCACCTCAACTAATTGTACTGCTAAGGAATAAAACTATATCATTGTCTATTATAACCGCTGGTCTGTATAACATTATTTATAGCATTAGTACCAGGAAGCCCATTTCCCTACATCCTTCACTCATCACCTCAAATTTCATTCTCCATTTCAGGGACGTGCCACTTGGATCAGTCACTGAGGGACACACCTACCCCATTAATAAATAGCGAAGCAGATAAATTTAATAATAACGTAATAAAATAAAGCCCAATTTCCCTAGTACATAAGTTACATTCACCCCCCCTTGCCCCCTAATAACCCCCACCCCCTCGTGTGGTGGAGCGTAAGCTGGGATTCCCTCAGTACATAAGTTACATTTCACCCCCCTTGCCCCCTAATAACCCCCCACCCCCTCGTGAGGTCGTGAAGGTATGTGTAATGGGGATAGTGAAGATGATTTGAAGCTCAAATCAGTGTCACCAAAACAGAAAGAAAAATAATGCTACAAAGATTACAAAAAATAATGTTACAAGATTACTATAAGTATCAGTTGGAGACTATGGCTGGAAGCGCCCTCTCGGGACAGCAGCACATATATAGTTTAAAATTATGAGAGAAGTATTTGTTTTGGTTTTCCAAATTGGCGCTCCTGGGTGTTTGCGCGTGAGCTGCCCTCTCGTGTCAGCGTCCTCAACCTACAGGCTTTGGAAATTTTTTTTTTTTAATCTAAAAATCTATTATATTAATTAAATTGAGGACAAATCAAATAAGAAATGGTACACCCCGTGAGGGGGGTAAAATTCCCTGTCTAATGCTATAGACCTTTCTCTCGAGAATTGAGTTTTAGGCTGTTTAACTATAAATTAAGACTTACTGGAAGCCTTTCGGCCTCCAGATTTAGGTTAAAAATATAAAAGTGCTATAAAAATCTGAATTTATTAAATAAAATCAAAATTTTTACGCAGAATACTTGCTGTTGCGATGCTGAGTAGACTGGATACTGGGTCCGCAATTATCCGTACAGAATTCCGCCGAAAATCGAAGAAAACTCGGGACACGATACGCACTTGAGGAATAACAATTCTACATTGAGGAATAACAATTCTACATTAGGTTTTTGACGTTTCGATTATTATTGGTAACCATTGCTGAAGACATGGAGGAATCGGCTTAAAATCCAAAATAACGATTGATTCTTATCTAATACTAGAGGAATAACCTTATTGAATTCCATTTTTGATGTTTTGACTATTAATGGAAACCTCTACTGAAAATGTGGAAGAATCGACTTAAAATCAAAAAGACTAAATTCTTTTTGGCAAACAACTCAAGCTTGAGTTGTTTGTCATAAAAGAATTTAGTCTTTTTGATTTTAAGTCGATTCTTCCACATTTTCAGTAGAGGTTTCCATTAATAGTCAAAACATCAAAAATGGAATGCAATAAGGTTATTCCTCTAGTATTAGATAAGAATCGATCGTTATTTTTGATTTTAAGTCGATTCCTCCATGTCTTCAGCAATGGTTACCAATAATAATCGAAACGTCAAAAACCTAATGTAAAATTGTTATTCCTCAAGTATTAGATGAGAATCGATGGCTATTTTTGATTTTAAGTCGATTCCTCTATGTCTTCAGCAATGGTTACAATAATAACCGAAATGTCAAAAATCCAATGTGGAATGGTTATTCCTCGACTCTTAAATGAGAATTATTTTTGAATTAATGTCAATATGAACTACAAATTGCAAGTGATATCTGATTAATAATAAAGGAACAAACATATTAATATTTCAAATGAATTTGGATAAAGTTTAGCAACGATCCGTTGCAGTTTATTTATTTAAGTTATTAAGATATAATAACAGTAATACACATGAATTGTAAATTTCATTATTTTGTAAATTATTTAATTCACGAGATTCAATCCTCTGGACAAATAGACAACATTGTATCAATACTAATAGTAATAGGGTTTTCAACGGAACCCCAAAACCAATCTATTAGGAATCTCTGAGATTAATAAAAAAGAATAGTTAAAACCCCCATCTAATGTATTTATTCGAAACTAAAATATTATCCGATGTGATTAAGAAAAATACATCTATTAGAAGTAAGTTGAGAGAGAGAGAGAGAGAGAGAACTACAATAATATAAAAATATTTACTAAAAAATATTTAAAGAATATAATATCAAAATACCCTTCAATAAAAAATATTTAAGAATCTTGTATTGAATTAAAAGAAGAAAAAAAATTCAAACGTGTGCAGTAGGGGGACCCCGTCAGGAACTAAGGTCCTTACGTTATTTTAAAAATATTAAAGTTAATAGAATATGGCCAAAAATTTTACCCCCCTTAAAAAAATCACACTCCATAAATACTGGCTCTTAATAATTGTATAACCCTATTATTTTCTTGAATGTACTGAATATTGAAAATCAAAATGTGTATAAAATTACTATCTTGAGTTTTTAAAGTTGAGAATTATTTAAATAACGCTATATGAAATTAATATTATTTAAAAATTTTCGATTATCTAATCAAAATAAACGAATAAAACTACTTTATAATTAAAACGACAATTTTTTTTTAGTATTTTTATTCAGTATTTTGGATTTAAAAAATTTTTTATTTCCGGATTGGCCGATCCAATAAATTAAAGATCTGAAAGTATCACTATAAGATGCTCTTCTGGAGAATCTTATATATATATATATATATATATATATATGTTTATAAACATATATCCACGTTCCGCTCGATCATCGTTAAGCAAAACGTATTGTTTTCTTTCTGAGAGAGCCTTTTCCTGAATTTCTAGATCTAGAGTCTAGCTTTAAAAGTTCCAGTTCAAGAATGCAAAAAGAAAAATTTTATTGAGATTTTAATATGAAGTCACAATATAGGCATAAATAAACAATTTTTATTTAAGTTTATTATTAATTACTACGGCATATCTAGAGACCCGAGTCTTGAAAAAACTTTCTCTTTTTTTCTTAATTAATAAATGTGCAGGTGAGCAATTCTTTCATTGGAATCCAATCTAGGAAAATAAATAAAAAGGGCGTGGATAGAATTATCTAGATTCAACCTTAATAACTAAGGAAATGCAAGGATGCCGAAACAAGTCAAGACCTGTTCAGACTATTTAAGATTCAATTTTTAATTTCTATTATTCTAGGAATGGCCTTTTGCTCTCTTGGATCAAAATTATACTCATTATAGAGAAAGCAAATATTTAATTGTACTTCAATAAAATTCAGACAATAATGTGAAAAAATACTTGTTCTAACTGACGAACGTACTGGATCGTGAAAAAGTTTTACTTTTTTCTTCATTTTTATCATTCAATAGAAAAATTAAATTCATAAAAAGAAATCGTCTTAGAAAGTTTGTTCTGTGTAATCCTGCATGAAAAAAGTGGTTTTTTACTTCGTTTTTATCGAAATATCTAAAAAACGGCTGAAACTATTTTGATTAAAAAAAATTCAACGAAACCATGGAATTTCGGTCTACAAAAAATCCCTAATAAGTTAACATAGAAAAAATTATATTTTTCGAGATAATAACTGTTTTGAAGGAGACAATAAAAAAGTGTGTCTTCTGCTGGAATTATAAATTTTATTTATTTATAACGAGACTATAGTTTCGAGGGCTTTGCCCTCTTCATCAGTCCATTACAATCGATTCACAGGAATTAATTTATGAATCTCTCGTTATAAATAAATAAAATTTATAATTCCAGCAGAAGACACATCTTTTATTGTCTCATTCAATATATAAAAATTCTGCTACCCTCGGCACAAAAACTTTCAATTAAATAACTGTTTTATTAACATGTCTGTTGGTCTGTTGGTCTGTTAGTTAGTCTGTGCGTTACCAAATTTTTGTAGACGAGCTAGCTCAAAAATTAGTGTGAATATCAAAACAGAATTTCACATGTAGTTTTAGTCCATTGAGATTAAGAGCTGATTAGATTTTGGTGCATATCGAGGTGGGGGGGGGGGGGGGGGTTAAAAATTAAAATTATAATATTTTCAAACTAAAAAAAAAAAAAAAAAAAATGAAACTATAATAACGAAAATATTTTTTTTGGTACCAAAATTGTGGGGGAGGGGTCAAAAAAATAAAAATCTAGGCCATTTGAGCAAACTCAACCAACTTTTCTATACATAATCAGTGGGTCCCCAGAAGAGTAAAAATAAAAAAACTAACCCCCCACATGATTATAAATAATTTTATTAAATATTAAATATAAGAGAGGGGTCAGGGTGTATGGTAAAGTCATATGGATGGTCCCATCCGTTTATTTTGTATAATATTAATATTGTAATTTCATTTACTCGTGTAGGTATATTTTATAAAGCTTTAATCCAATAAGCAGAGAAAGCTATCGTATATAAAATATTTATTAAAAGGGAATTAAGGGGATATATGTGTATTTTAGTTCGAACTTACACTTATTGAGATAGATTTAGATTTATTAGCAATAGGAATTGAAAACAAGCTCAGACTTGTTTGATCAAATTGGTATAGATTTTTCTATCGGATACTTATAAGAGTTTCCTTTTAACTATTAAGTGTTTCCAATAACTGTGATATTACAATTATTTATTGCAGGGTCCAAGGTCCACACCCTATGCTTCCTTGGGCCCGTGCCTCTGCAGGTGAGAGCCCCGGCAACCCAAAAGCGACACTCTCCATCATGGATTCCTCCCAGTCAGGACGTCCCAGAGATAGCGCTCTCACCCACGTGTCTTCCAGGTTAGATTTTTGGTATTTTATTAAATATTAAATACAAGAGCCTTCTCTCTTATGCCAGGTGTATGGTCACATCATTTTATTTTTAAATATTTAGGTGTGCTTCAAATGATTCCAGATATTTTTAGTGTTCCGTCAACCAAAAAAAGGTTGAGAAACACTGATCTATACTTTCGTCTGAGATATAGAAAACGAGAACTTCTATATATACCGGATGAGTTTTTATCTTGAGACAGTCTTATAACTCAAAACATGCATTATATGAAAGAAAGTTTCAAATAAAAGTTTATTTATATGGAGGGGAAACTAAACTACGCTATTGGTTGTTTACCTAGAACAAGCTTTCAAGGGTATTTCAAGGTCAAGTTCTGTTTTTTAAATAGAAACCTATATATTTGTTTACATATTCTGAATTTACGAAAAAAAACTGAACAACTTTTATAACAACTATTTTTTTATTCTACATCAAATAAACAAAATATTAAATCAACTAGATCTCAGAAAAAATCCTAATAATTATTTTTAACAATTATTCAGCTTAAATATCAAATAATAATGATTAAATAATTAATTATTAAATAAATAATTATTAAATCGAAAAGTCACAACAATGAAAATAAGTGTTTATAATGATCTTATAGCTCCATGATACACAGATTTAAGAGATAATTTTCTACTTAATAGAACTTTTTTAAATTCTTGAGTTTAAAAAAGTTTATTTCTCAGTGTCAATCCAGTAGATAGTTATATTGTATTACCATAATAAAAATGGATCATTTTTTGTTGAAGACAGAATTAAAATGGTCATAATTTATGCTGAATGTGGAAGAAGTGTTATGGGTGGCCATTGAAATGGATGCCGAGCAATTTCCTGACAGGGATACACCCTCAAGAGCTTAATGTTGTTGTGTTTTTGTCCTGCCCAAAAATTCCAAAAATTGACTCGGTTTTGAATTTTTGAATATTTAGAAGTGAAAAAGATAGTTTTGAGCTGGTAGCTGTTTAAATTTTGACAATTTTTAAATAGACCTAAAATAGCAAATTTCTTTTTTTAATGAAAATTTGCTTCTGAATTTAAATATGTAATCGAAAAATTATACCCACATTTAACTCATATTTTTGCCATTCCTCAAAAAACTGGAAGGTGAAGATAAGGGCCCTTTTCACTGATACCATCATATTAAAAAATATTAAGGACCTATTTAAGAATTAACCGTTCTAAAAATGAGCCGTTCACGGGCCAATGATATTAACTCCACTTTTTTTTTAAATTTTGATACCACTTATGTGAACAAATTTATTATTGAGCGCCTGGTGATGCAACCCGCACCTAAGAATGTTCAATTTGAATGCATACCATACCCCTATCGCACACTAAATACGAGAGCAATGACTTTTTAAAATCCACTCTGCTACGCAATAACAAGTTTCTAATTTTATTAATTTTCAAAAAAAAAAATACATAAAATAAAATAAATAAAAATAATTCACATTGTGGCTCATTTAATTTTCGTCAAATATTTCTTTATTTTTGAAACAATATCAAATATTTAAATACATAGATATTCATTTTCAAATAAATAAAGCGTCAGGTAGAGAATGTATGAACGAATGGTTTGAAATGAAGATATTTAACATATACCTATATCAATATATCTAAATACCATGGATGTCATCCTGTGTGGAATGGAATTGCGGCTAGCAAATCAGAATTCAAATTAAACTATGGGAATGACAAACAACATTAGGATGAATAAAATTTATTATTATTAAAAAGAGAATCAAATAATATAATTCACAAAATTCCAAACTAAATAAATAAATAGAATTTTATAATGTTATACATATTCCAGTGTTTTTCAACCTTTGACATCCCCGGGAACCCTTTTTGAGACAATTTTTTTATGGAACCCTTCGTTCAGTAACACTCCAAGATTTTTTTACTTATTTTTTTTTTGGGGGGGGGGCATGTTGTATTACATATTACATGTTATAAATAAAGTGCGTCCCTGTCTTTGTTATTAAAACTTTAAATAAGATATAGTTTTGCATTTATTCAAACAAAAAGATCTCTCTACCCGAGGTTTTTAAATTTATATTCATGATTTTTTTTGTGAAAATAAAAATGATTTTACAAATATATTTTCGGTTTCAGCTAAAGGGTTGTTTCCTTTAATATCCCAAAGATTTTTAACGAAATCCGTGACATCACCCGAGTTCCAACTTTTTCGATTCGAAAAATTATTTGATCAAATCATTGGGCTTGAAATTTCAGAGTAAATTTTATCAACTGGAATAACTTTTTAATTATCCATCGTAGAGCTTTGAAGCAACAAAAAAGAATTAGATGACGCCCTGAATGGAATTAACCAAATCCTAATAGAAGAAATCAAAATGAAAATAAACAAGAATAAAACCAAGATCCTAGTATGTACAAAAAAAGAACAAATGAGACAGGAATGCATCAAAATTAACCAAGAAAACCTAGGAGTTAAGGAATTCCGCTAGCTAGAAAGTAAAATAACATGGGATGGGAGGAGCGAAAACGAAATTAAATCAAGAATTGCCCAAGCAAAAATGGGGTTTTGTTCAAAACAAAACTACTATTCTCCTCCTCAATGAGCCTAGAAAACAGGAAGATGCCAGTGAAGACATATGTATGGAGTATAGCCATGTACGGGTATGAAACCTGGACAATCGGAGAATCGTTGAGAAAGAGATAAGATAAGATGGATAGATTAAGTGGGAGATAAATTTAACCTAATTTATCGCGCGGAGAATTTACCACTGCTCGAAGCCCCTAAAACCTTAGTAAATTGGATATTGAATTGTATCTAAGTTTCTGAGATTGGCCCGTGATCCCGGCTTCTTTTCCTTCTGCTCTGTTCTTTTCACGATGGAGGGGCCAGCCCATACTGGCCTTTAGGGGATCCACCTTCTGGTGTATCTCCTTCTCACATCAATATCATTAAAAAAAAAAAAAGAGATTATAGGCTTTCAAAATGTGGTGCTACAGAAGAATGATGAATAAATATCAAATGGATGGATAAAATTACAAATGAAGAAGTTCTTGGAAGAATCGGAGAAAGAAGAACCTTGTGGAAGAGTCTGAAGAAGAGAAGAGGTCAGATGATGGGGCACACACTGAGACATGGGGGACTGCTTAGGGATATCTTGGAGGGGAAGGTGGGAAAGAAAAGGGGAAGGAGAAGACCCAGATTAGAATATTTCAACCAAATAATTGGGGATATGGGATGCCAGACATTTAGAGAGGTCAAACAGCTGGCGGGGGACAGAGTCGAGTAGAGACGGGTGGTTGCATCAAACCAGTCTTAGGACTCAATGATGATGATGAGAGCTTTGACTCATAGGCATTTATGTTTATTTTAAATTTACTTTAACAAAGGTCATTATTTATTTATTTATTCAATTTAAACGATGGTCTGAGGCGATTTGCCTCATAGAGCAGATAACAAAAGTTTCCTTGTTGTTATGACATGTTTAGAGTACAACTTATTATTCAAAAGTTGTGTATTTCAAAGGTTAGGAAAAATGATGAAATATATGTTTCATTTCAAATTTGATCTCTTATGCAAGCAAAAGTAAGTCACCTACAAAAAATCCCTAAATATTATTTGATGTACCTTTTTTTGAGGTGACTTACTTTTGCTTGTATAAGAGATTAAATTTGAAATGAAACATATTATTTAATCCATTTTTGCTTAACCCTTTGAAATACACAACTTTGTATAATGACCTTTGTTAAAGTAAATTCAATTATAAACAAAAATGTCTATAAGAGTCAAAGCTCTACGATGAATAATTAAAAAGTTATTGCAGTTGATAAAATTTAGTCTGAAAATTCAAGCCCAAATAATTTTTCGAATCGAAAAAGGGGAAATCAGTTGATGTCGCGGATCTTTGGGATATTAAAGGAAACAACCCTTTCCCCGAAAAAGATAATATTTATTTGAAAAAATCATTTTTATTTTCAGCATAAACGGCAACGGATCGTTGCTAAACTTTATCCAAATTCATTTGAAATATTAATATGTTTGTTCCTTTATTATTAATCAGATATCACTTGCAATTTGTAGTTCATATTGACATTAATTCAAAAATAATTCTCATTTAATAGTTGAGGAATAACCATTCTACATTTGATTTTTGACATTTCGGTTATTATTGTAACCATTGCTGAAGACATGGAGGAATCGACTTAAAATCAAAAATAGCCATCGATTCTCATCTAATACTTGAGGAATAACAATTCACATTAGGTTTTTGACGTTTCGATTATTATTGGTAACCATTGCTGAAGGCAATGGAGGAATCGACTTAAATCAAAAATAACGATCGATTCTTATCTAATACTAGAGGAATAACCTTATTGCATTCCATTTTTGATGTTTTGACTATTAATGGCAACCTCTACTGAAAACAGCTGAAGCTTGAGTTGTTTGCCATAAAAGAATTTAGTCTTTTTGATTTTAAGTCTATTCTTCCACGTTTTCAGTAGAGGTTGCCATTAATAGTCAAAACATCAAAAATGGAATGCAATAAGGTTATTCCTCTAGTATTAGATAAGAATCGATCGTTATTTTTGATTTTAAGTCGATTCCTCCATGTCTTCAGCAATGGTTACCAATAATAATCGAAACGTCAAAAACCTAATGTAGAATTGTTATTCCTCAAGTATTAGATGAGAATCGATGGCTATTTTTGATTTTAAGTCGATACCTCTATGTCTTCAGCAATGGTTACCAATAAAAACCGAAACGTCAAAAATCCAATATAGAATGGTTATTCCTCAAGTATTTGATGAGAATCAATCGCTATTTTTGGTTTAAAGTCGATTCCTCTATGTCTTCAGAAATGGTGACCAATAAAAACCGAAACGTCAAAAATCCAATATAGAATGGTTATTCCTCAAGTACTAGATGAGAATCAATCGCTATTTTTGGATTAAAGTCGATTCCTCTATGTCTTCAGCAATGGTTACCAATAAAAACCGAAACGTCAAAAATCCAATATAGAATGGTTATTCCTCAAGTATTTGATGAGAATCAATCGCTATTTTTGGTTTAAAGTCGATTCCTCTATGTCTTCAGCAATGGTGACCAATAAAAACCGAAACGTCAAAAATCCAATATAGAATGGTTATTCCTCAAGTATTAGATGAGAATCAATCGCTATTTTTGGATTAAAGTCGATTCCTCTATGTCTTCAGCAATGGTTACCAATAAAAACCGAAACGTCAAAAATCCAATATAGAATGGTTATTCCTCAAGTATTTGATGAGAATCAATCGCTATTTTTGGTTTAAAGTCGATTCCTCTATGTCTTCAGCAATGGTCACCAATAAAAACCGAAACGTCAAAAATCCAATATAGAATGGTTATTCCTCAAGTATTTGATGAGAATCAATCGCTATTTTTGGTTTAAAGTCGATTCCTCTATGTCTTCAGCAATGGTCACCAATAAAAACCGAAACGTCAAAAATCCAATATAGAATGGTTATTCCTCAAGTATTTGATGAGAATCAATCGCTATTTTTGGTTTAAAGTCGATTCCTCTATGTCTTCTGCAAAGGTAAGGGATAAGAAAACAACGCAGTTGCTATGGTTACTTATAAAATTTCCTCCCAAATTTTTAGCATTTCACAGAGAGAAGCCTATCCATTCTTATTTAAGCAAGGCTAAATGAGCTATATTAAAAGATTCAAATGAATAAATTTTAAAGAATTTAAAAAATTAAAAAAGTACTCTCTTACTCTAGAGTAAAGTACTTTAAAATATAATTTTACTAAAAACTTTATTTATCCTTTTTTGTGGTCCCCAAGGTACTTAATTAGGATATTAAATTTCATCAAAATTGGTTAAGTCATTTTCAAGATATTTAGAAAAAACTAAAAAAGTACTGAAATAAAGTACTAATGTTTGTGGGTCGATATGTACCAAAAACTAATCAGCGCTTCATTTTGTTCAAAGAATGCTAGGTTTTCAATTTCATTTCAATCGGTGCAACGGTGTGGAAAAAATCGTGGGCCAAAAAAACGATAACATACATACATACATACATACATACATACATCCATCCATACATCCATCCGCACGCACTAAATGAAAAAATGGCACTTTTTGGCCTCTCGACGAGACCCCATGTAATTTTTGGCAAAACCGTCACGTGCTAAAATTCAACCTAATTGAATACTACAATTTGTGACTTTAATTGAGTCCATGGGTTCCGTAGTCTTTACCTGAGGACCCTTTGAAGCCACGCTTGCCCCGAGAGCGATTGCAATACTTTACCCATGCTTTGCATTGGATAAAGTAAAAAAAAATCATGAATATGAATTTAAAAACCTCGTCAATGCTTTAAATCAGATTTAGTCAACCTGTGTTCCTTGGAACCGTAGGATTCCAATCAAACGCTTTAAGGGTTCCGCGAGTCAATGCTAAGATTCGAACATTAACTTGGGTTCAGAGAGATATTTTTATTTGAATAAATGCAAAATTACGAGTAGGCATATCTTATTTAAAGCGTTTATAACAAAGGCAGGAACGCACCTTGTTTATAACATGTCATATGTAAATAAAGTAAAGAAAATTTTAAAAAATTTAAGAAACTTTTAAAATTTAAAAATATCAAATACTAAGTAGGTTTGACAAAAAAAAATCTGGGGGTGCTAATGAACGAAGGGTTCCATAAAAAAATTGTCTCAAAAAGGGTTCCCCGGGATGTCAAAGGTTGAAGAACACTGGTATATTTGTAACATTAGAAAATCAAAGCGCACAGCGTGCACAGGCCAAGTTCGAGCATTAGCTTGGCCGTACACGATGTACGCTATTTACACGAACCATTTCGAGCCAATTTCGACCCCCTGCAGCTTGGAGTTCATTTGAGATAAAGATCTGAAAATATATACATGTAATTATGTAATCCTTATTGAGGAGAGTACCAAATTTTAATAATATAGCTTAAATAGATTCAGAGATATGGACCTGAGAATAAAGCTAATTTTGGCACTCACTCACTGACAGGTCTCATCAAAACCTATAGGGTACTTCCGATCATAAAATTTCGCCTGGTAGTAGGGTTTGGGACACAAACAAAGGAAAAATTCCAAAAATACAAACTTTTTTTCTTTCAATCCCTTCAAAATGGGGGGGGGGGGTTAAAAATGAAATTTTTAGCCCTTTGGACCAAAGAGCTTCCTCAAAGCTTACAAAAAGAAGAGAAATCTCAACCAAAACATTCAGTGAAAAAACATGCCAAGTTCGAAAAAATAGTGAAATCTAGAGAGTAGCCAATTTAAATTAGCCAAGAATACTTAACTAAGTTGAGAAAATAGTAGATCTCTCAACTTATTTATTCTTGGCGAATTTAACTTGGCTACTCACTAGATTTCACTATTTTTTCGAACTTAACCTGATTTTTACAGAATGTTTTGTTTGAGATTCTATTTACTTATTTAGTTTGGAATTTAGTGAATTAGGTATATTATTTTATTCTCTTTCTAATAATAATAAATATCATACAGTTGTGATCCAAATGCACATGGGTATTCCTAGAATAAATTGAAAATTTCTTTAATGGAGTAAAACTTGTCTGGACTTGTCTTTGGTTTCATCGCCAAGATGGTAACAGATAACAGGGAAGGAATTGTTCTTTCCGCGGCCTTTTTACTAAATTCATTCCAAAATCCATATTTTATCACCTCCTATTGAATAAATCGTTTTAACACCTATTTTATAAGGAATAGATCCAATAAAATTTTAATGAAATCTTTTTCCATTTTATTTTTCTTAACAACTAACTTTGGCGCTCGCCTTCGGCAAATTAAAAATTATGTAAGTATTTTTTTTGTTAAAAACAGATAGTTATTGGAGTATTTGTGATGAAAGGGGGAGAGGGGGTGCCAGAAATTGTAAAAAAATTTAAAAATTCAAACCTTATAGGTTTTACGGCTTGTTGAATTTTAAAAATGAGGATACGGAAAAAAATCCCTGTTGATTATTTTTTTGTCTAAAAAAATATCGCAATTGCAGGAAAATCAAAATAGGTCGGGATAAAAATTAAAAATTTCACATGAAATACCCTATATATATCGCACAATCAATGCAGTAAAGCCTCATCTCGAATTTTAATGAAAACTGAGTTAGGTGTAAAATAATCTTACGGGTATTCAGTTACGATAACTGCGGTAAGGCCATATACTTATTTTTTAAAATAGCCCCTAAGGAGCATAGATGAGCCGTTTATTTTGAAAGTGGCGTAAGTCCAATTTTGAAAAAAATGTATTAATGCCAGTTTTACTTAGACATAGATGTCTTCTTTTCATGTTTAAAATATCACACTCAATGGAGTACAATACCCTCATGAATTTGTCAAAATAAATATATCAAAATGTATATAAATATAAGTATTTATAAAAATATATATTATAAATATCTCAAAATAATAAAAAAATGGACATACGCCACTTTCGAAATAAACGGGTCATAAGTCCTTAGGTTTCTTGAAAAAATTATGTGTCAGAATCATATTCAAAACATTTCTGTGTAAAACATAGTATTTTTGACATGTGGCATTACATGATATATTAAGTACATATTAAGTGCAAACTCGCCCTTGTTATTATCTGGTTATTATAATATTATTAAAGTACACAGTTACTAGTTAATAATTAAATGCCTTTCTCGATTTGTTTTTGGTTCCTTTTGTTCGATGAGGTCATTCATCTGGAGGTGATATTGTAATCAGGAAGAAAGGGGTGGCCTACCAGGTGAGCCGCGAAAGCAGCCGGTTAATACTTGTGACCGGATGGTGCGAATAATTGAAAGAGTTGTGTGCGTGTTGGGGATTTGGCGAAAACGATCGAAATTCTCTCCACGCAACCCCTGGGGCTTTTGTCGTTGGAATGTCCACTCAAATTGACAATCCCCTCGATCCCACTGACCAGTCCGTCGGGGGCGACCAAAAGAGAATTCCTGTCTTTTAGATTAAATTTACTACAAAAAAAAAGAATTGTATCTCTGAAATATGTAACATTTCTATTTTCAACTCGAAAATAAATTATTATGAAATGATCTGAAAATAAATTTATTAAAAAGGTTAAAATTTGAAGTTTTTAAAACTAAGGGAGGATATTGAAATGAAACGCGAGCTAGCCTGGCAATTTATTATAGCAAAAGTGGAAACAGCAATGCAGATTTTTTAAAAAAATATTTTCATTCACAAAGATTTAAAAAATATAAGGAATGATAAAGTCAAAAAGGCTTTATTAGCTATGACTGCTCATTCCTTGTTAAGGAAAGAAACGAAAAATTCGAATTAATAATCCTGCATTGAAAAATAATGATAAACAAATAGTCCCACTAAAAAATATGACTCTAATTCTCATTGTCATTTGGGATATTTCCAATTGGTTTTGAACCTTTATTAATACAATTTTTTTATGTTCTCACGCTGAGCATAAAAACTGTCCTGAAAAATATTAAACCCAACTTGGAGTTAGGTTTGAAACCCGAGAATATATTTAGAGGTTTAAAATATGTGTCGGCGCTATTAATAGAATTATAATCTATATTCAAATTTAGGTTTTAGATTATTTTCAAGATAATAATTTATATTTAAGGTCCAAATCTAAGATTTTAATAGAATAATTTTATATTGCACCTACAGAGGGCCCCTTCCCTCAGGAGTCGAACACGAGGACTAACACGCTTGCAGGGCACCGTTAGTTCTACCCCCGAGACAAAAACACACTATGACATGTAATATTTTACGAGAAGCCAGCATTTTTACTCCATTCAACTCAAACGGAAAAAGCAAAATTTCGGTTAAACTGAAAAAAGTTTTCAGACAATGACCAAATTTCGTCTAAACTCTTATTTTGATATGTTTGGTGCATGCACCGTGAGTTGTTGTATTTTTGAAAAATTCCATCTTGTTTTCAAAAAAAGGTACTCAAACTTTCGTTTTAATTATTTTAGATTATTTTGTTTAAAGAATTAATTTCTTATTTTTCATTCCAGAAATACCTTTCGGTGTTTAAACATCTCTTTACAAAATCCTTTATTTTTTTCCTTATTCTTATTTTCATCATCCTTGATTAATTAATAACTATTGCTATAATTAACAAGTGTTAAAGATTACCAATTGCAAGTGAAATTTATTAATAAATCGTTTTAGCTCAAAAAAGTGGTAACAACAACCATCATTAGCCCGTGATCACTTCGAAGCAATTTTACAAGAAAGAAGACAGGATCACCAATGGATAAGTTGAAATATATAAACTTATATTCTTTACTCATATTATCTATCGAATAGTTTGTAATTAACCATATGAATTATTCTTCTCTTTCTCCTAAAGTTCCCTCATTCTTCATTATATATATAGGTTCTCGTAGACCTTATAACTACGAGTGATCCTTCATTTTTTTATTATCCTCGCTGGTAAAATTTACATAATTTATTTTTATTTGAATTCATGAGAAATAAAAGATAGAATATTTATAAATAAAAAGACTGTTGATGAAGGTCAAACATTCGAAACTATAATCTCTAACAAATAACTTATATATATGCATATAAATATACATACTCACTAATTTGGGCATATGTTTAATTGCGTCAAGCTGAGGACAACCTATTTGATTTCTCCATAGTGACCACTCTTTTCTATCCGTTGATAAGAAGAGAATGTGGTAATTTCTAAAATTATTTTCATAATTTTAATTTGATTTTTCGTACTCATAGTGTTCATGCGTTCATGACCCTCACTCTAGTTGACACTAAATATAAATATAAGTTCACAAGAACTTGATATATTTTCTTAAACATAACTTTTATTCTATTATTTAAATACTTATATTATTTATAAAATTCTGATTTTTTTACTTTACCATAAAGGGTATGGTCAAGTATTGTAATCGTGCATGAAAAAAGTGTTTTTTTTCCTTCTTTTTTCGAAAAATCTAAAAAACGGCTGAACTATTTTGATTAAAAAAAATTGGGCAATACCATGGCATTTCGGTCTACAAAAAGCTCTCATAAGTGAACATCGAAAAAAATATATATTTTTTGAGATAATAATTGTTTTGTCAAAATGTCTGTTAGTTAGTCTGTTAGTGTGTACTAAATTGTTGTGAACGGGCTAGCTCAAAAACTAAAGTGAATGTACCTAATCCGTGGGTCCCCAGAAGACTAAAAATGCAAAAACTAACCTTCCAAAATAAGGTGGGAGGGGGGGTGTAGGGTAAAAAAATGAAAATATAGGTCCTTGTACCAAACTCAACCAAATTTTGTATACATAATCAGCGGGACCCCAGAAGACTAAAAATGGAAAAACTAACCACCCAAAGTGGAGGGGGAAGGATGGGGGGCCAAAAAATGAAAATCTAGACCTTTGTACCAAACTGTTGGATAGGCGTTGCTAGGCAACGCTGGTTGTGTTTACTGTTGATTGTTGTTGTTTGTTTTGTTTTCTAATTCTTATGTGATATATTTGATTGAATAAAGATTATTCGTTACCCAATTGAGTTGTGTGAATATTTTACTATAATGACGGACACAACAACTGGCAACGAAAGGTGGATTGATTGATCTTTATTATTAGCCTTCTCGGCTATTTTTTTTACATTTATAGTTTACATTTATATTTTACATATAGTTTGACATATTAATTTACAATTTTAGGTACAAATAATATAATTCTTCACATTAACAGTTTCAATATAATAGGACATATTAATGAAAAATATGATGTATACGCTACAATAGCTAATAAGATTATTATCTTTGTAAAATGTATTCTTTTAATTTTCGTTTAAATATATAAGACTGTCACATTGTTTTAACTCTGTTGGAATGTCATTGTACATTTTTATGCCTTCATAAAATAAACTTTCTTTGCGCACTTTTCGTTCTTCCGAAATTATATCATGTATATGTCTGCTTGCCTCGTTGACTACACTAGTGCTATTTTATTTCTAATTCTATGGGCAGCTTATTCCTTTATAATGTTGAAAATAATACAAACATTATCATTGTCTACTGCCTTATAGACATAAATTGCATGCTGTAGCATTTCTTCCACCTAATATACCTATTACACTGTATTATTACCTCATAGCTCGATTTTGCATTATCCTGCAGCTTCGACAGCATGAGAGTCTCTCCCATTCCCACCAACATCGTCGCACAATGTTCATAAATGTGGCGCTATCAGTGATTCATAGACTGTACATGTAGTATAGTGTCAGATTTGCTATCTCCTATGCTGCTTAAGAAACTAATTTTCTCCCGTTCTCTTTGGCATGTGGTCGCAGTGATCATCAAATTTAAGTCACTATCGATAATAACACCTAGATACTTTATCTTTTCCACGCTTCTATTTCTGTGCCATCTAAACCTCTTAGTATTGTGTTTTTCCTCAGTTCTTTTCGCACACTTTTTAATTAACATATATTTCGTACCTGTATATTCGTGCTGGTCCTTATTATTCATCCACTTTCAATAATGTGTAATACTTCATTCAGTCTCGTCTCAATCTCGGCACTGCCAACCCCCTTCACATATATATTGTGTCATCTGCAAACATTTTTATCGTGCATTCCTTTGGGCAAATCTGGAATTATATCATTTATATACAATGAGAACAACAGTGGGCCCAATACAGATCTTTTGGGACCCGTACTCTGTTATAATGATTTAGAGCATTGTTATTAAAGTTGTCGCGTTCTATTATTTAGATATGACTTTAACCATTTTAATACCATTCCTCTCATTCCATATTGATATAATTTATCTAATAATATTTCCCTATCTACTGTCTCAAATGCTCGTTTCAAGTCCAGAAATATGACTCCTATTATTTCTCCTTCACTTATTGTGAGTTTCCAATCATCAATAACAGTTTGTATTGCCGTTTCACAAGAGTGATTTTTTCTAAATCCCGATTGGTGTTCCGTTATTATTTTGTTGTTTTCTATATAGATTTCTATTTGGTTTTTTACCACCAATTCCAATACTTTTTCATAAATCGGCAATACATTTATTGGCCTATATTCACTTGCTTTGTTTGGTTTTGCTATTTTAGGAATTGGTATAATTGTTGATGTTTTCCATCCTCCCAGGGCATATGCTCTCTTCTGCTGGACGAATCATTTATTATTCCCTTGCTCATTCTCTCTTTATAACTAGGGCGCTTGCTTTCAATTTCAGTCACCTACGCATTCCTTCATCAGTTTCTTTCCCTGTTGCTTGGTCACAGTTCATAATGATTGCGTTGCAACGGTGCTTTATCAGCAATTTCAAGATTTTCTATCATTTCCATGTTTTTCTATAGTATAAATAGTTTTTTGACTGTGCTGTCATATTTATTGTCTCCGTTATATCCTTAATACTCTTTGTATAATATAAATTAAATTTATCTGCTAACTCACACTCCTCTGTATTAAGCTAATATTTCAAAATCGACGTGTTATGTATCTTCCCCTTCCATCCCTTTTCTTCTCCTTCTCTTTTATTTCTTTTAGAGTTGTTCCTACATCATTCTCGGATCATTTTTATTCTTGTCTATCATATCTTCATAATATTCTTTCCTTGGGTGGATGGGATTCACAGTGAAAAGAAAGGAGACAAGAATCGCCGCTAAATGATTTCAATCCATCTATCATGGAATGGGATGCCACGGAAGATAAAGTTTGAAAATTTTTATTCTTAGAAAATGTTAAGGCTGATGATTATAAAAGAGCTCTGTTAAATCAATTATCCTCCGCGCACTGGCATATTCAGGTAATACTTTCGAGTTTGTGCTCCATTAAAGCCCAACGATTATTCATTCGGTGATATTATGTCAAAGCTTGATTCAGATTATAAAAAAATTACACATTTCCCTCTACGGAACGAGTGAAGTTTTCACCGCTGAAACAAAGGCACGGGCAATCATTGGCGGAATTCGCCAAATCAAGTTAGAGATGGTACGACCAATTGTGATTTCCCAGCTTCGATTTTTGAAAGATGCTATGATAACGTCATTTATGTAATGGGAATGGGCAATAATAATGTCCGAAAATATCTAATCACAACAAGATGTGAAAGTATTTGAAAAGACAGTTATCGGTTGCGTACTATAGAAACAGTATATTTAGAAAGCAGTAGAAATTCTAGTGACATAAATGATCTCGAATCGAATATTCAAGTTGTAAAAAGAAAAATTCCTGAGAATAAAAATTATAAAGAATTGAAATGTTTTTCATGTGGAGGCACAAATCATTTGAGAACCAATTGTTATTTTAAAAATAGTAATTGTTTTAAATGTGGGTTAAAGGGGCATATAGGCAGAATTTGTAAGGCTTCAGTGAAAGTTAAAAATACCGAGGAGACTAGTGATAGCGAACAGAAAAAGTAATTGCATATCAGATATACTATGTAACGTTAATAGTATCACAGATTCTAAAATTATTCAAGTTAATGTTGAATTAGAAGGATATAACGTTTTGATGGAAGTAGATACTGGTTCTGGAGTAACAATAATAAACAAAAAGACTTGGGAAAGAATAGGAAGCCCCTACTGCAACCATGTAAATTGCAATTAAAGAGTTATTCAGGTCATGGAATTAAAGTAAAGGGTCAAAGTATGGTGAATGTCAAATGTTTCGGAAATGAAGCTAGTTTAAAATTATTCGTATCAGATGAATCAGGAAATAATCTATTGGGTAGAGACTGGCTTTTTGGTTTGAATCTCACATCACTAAGTATTGATTTTTTGAAGAAATTAGATACAAATAAAGAGGGTAAAAATTCGGGGTGTTGCAACTCAATTTTACTAAATAAGGATTTGATTAAAACAAAATATTTTAGTATTTTTCAAGAAGGCCTTGGAACTTGTACTAAAGTAAAGGCGCATCTTTATTTGAAGCCTGGGGTAAAACCTAAATTTTGTAAGGCTCGTGAAGTATCTTTTGCGAACAAAGAGGCAGTCAGAAATGAAATTGAGCGCTTAGTAGCTATGGGAGTAATAGAAAAAGTCGATCATACTGACTGGGCAGCACCAATAGTTATTGTTCCTAAGCCAGGGGTGCGGTTCGAATTTGTGGAGATTTTAGTACAGGACTAAATGACTCATTAGATACTCACAAGTATCCTTTACCCACGGCAGAAGAATTATTTGCTTCATTAAATGGGGGACAAAAATTTTCAAAGATAGATCTATCTGATGCTTATTTGCAAGTAGAGTTAGATGAAGGAAGTAAATCTTTGGTGGTAATAAATACCCATAAAGGGTTGTACAAATATAACAGATTACCGTTCGGGATAGCTTCAGCCCCTAGTATATTTCAAAATATAATGGATCAGATGCTAGGTGGTTGTGAAGGGGCTATGTCTTATTTAGATGATATAATAGTTACTGGCAGAAATGATGAAGAGCACCAAAGAAATTTATCTAAAGTGTTAGATAAGATACAGGAATATGGGTTCCGATTAAATTTTTTAAAGTGTTCGTTTTTTAAGAATTCGGTGGAGTATTTAGGGTTCAATATAGATAGTCAAGGGATTCGTCCATCTCCAAATAAAATTAAAGCTGTGGTAGACATGCCAGAACCGAAGAATATAAACGAATTACGTTCATTTTTGGGTATGATAAATCATTATACTAAGTTTATACCTCACCTATCAAGTAATTGTGAACCTCTATACAATTTATTAAGGAAAGATCAGAAATGGGGGTGGGAAAAAGAAAGTAAATCATGTTTTGCAAATTTAAAAAAGAAATTGACTTCATCGTTAGTTTTAACTCATTATGACCCCTCATTACCTCTTATATTAGCTGCAGATGCATCAAATATAGGTATAGGAGCAGTTTTATTTCATCGGTTCCCAGATGGTACAGAGAAAGTGATTTGCTATGCCTCCAAAACTCTTTCACATGCAGAAAAACGTTATGCTCAAATAGAGCGAGAGGCTCTTGCTTTAATTTTTGGCGTTAAAAAGTTTTATAAATATTTATGGGGAAGAGAATTCATACTGTTAACCGATCATAAGCCGTTAACGACAATTTTCGGCAAAAAGAAAGGAATTTCTTCATTAACAGCTAGTAGATTACAACGATGGGCACTTATATTAATGGGATATAATTACAAGATTGAATATATAAAATCAAATGAAATGCAAGCAGATGCTCTTTCCCGTCTTCCTAACAATGTAAATGACTTAGACAATGATTTTGCTTGTCACCAAATTATTAATATACTATATGAGGACTTTCATGAAAAGTTACCGATTAAAGCAAAAGATATTGAACGAGAAACTCGTAATGACCCTAAATTATCTCAAATAAAAAAATTTGTATTGGATGGTTGGCCTGAAAGAATTAATGATGAGAAATTAAGACCTTATTTTAAAATAAAAACAGATCTCACTATTTATAATGGTTGTATTATGCGAGGATTTCGAACAGTTATACCTGAAATATTTCATACTAAATTATTAAATTATCTACATGAGACACATAATGGCATGGTAAGAATGAAATCATTGGCTAGACAGTATTTTTGGTGGTCTAATTTGGATATGGATATTGAAAAGTTAGTCCGGAATTGTGAAAATTGTTCGTTAATAAGCAATAATCCTCCGAAAAGTCCTCCCCTTTCTTGGCCCCCGTGTGAGAGGCCATGGCAAAGAATTCATATAGATTTAGCAGGTCCATTTAAATCATTGATGTTTTTTGTGATAGTAGATACATATTCAAAATGGCCAGAAATTGTAAAAATTTCAAGAACTACATCTTCTGACTTAATTAGAGTGCTACGTTCTCTTTTCGCTCGTTATGGAATTCCAGAAGAATTGGTGAGTGATAATGGACCGCAATTCGTAGCAGATGAATTTGCTGAATTCTGTGAAAGTTATGATATAAAACATGTTTTTACACCACCTTATCATCCACAGTCCAATGGCCAAGTCGAGAGATACGTACAAACTTTTAAAGATGCCCTAAAGAAAATGCTATTTAATCAGTATACGCTTAATGAGGGAATAATTCAAACCAAGTTGGAAAATTTTCTGTTCCGATATCGAGTTACACCTCATACAACAACACTAAAATCACCAAGTTCATTATTTCTAAACAGAGAATTGCGTACAGAGCTAGATTTTCTAAGTCCTTTCAAGAAAAATGTAACATGTGATGAAATACCATCAACTGATCGAGTGAGGAATTTCAAGGAAGGAGATGAGGTGATAGTTAGAGATTTTAGGAGGGTAAGAAGGTCAGATTGGACTAAGGGAATTTTAGAAAAGAAAATAGGAAACAGAATATGGATTGTAAAAATTAGTGGAGAAAATTGGCGCAGACATGAAGATCAAATAAAACGGGGTTTCCAGAAAGATCCCGATGAAGAACCATTAAAAGATCCCGATGAAGAACCATTAATCATTCCCCCAATAATTCCACCTGTGGCTAATAATGGCAACAATACTGAAACACCCACTATTCGACACCAGATTCCAAATACAGCGTCTCCACCGTTAGAACCTTCGCCAGCGAATCAACGAACCGTTTCTGATCCATCGCAAAATTCAACGACCTCAGGCACAAGACCTAAAAGAACATGCAAAGCGCCTCAACGCCTTATAGAAGAAATTTAGAGGGAAGGTGTTGGATAGGCGTTGCTAGGCAACGCTGGTTATTGTTTACTGTTGATTGTTGTTGTTTGTTTTGTTTTCTAATTCTTATGTGATATTTGATTGAATAAAGATTATTCGTTACCCAATTGAGTTGTGTGAATATTTTACTATAATGACGGACACAACATTTTCGAGATAATAATTGTTTTGTCAAAATGTCTGTTAGTTAGTTAGTTAGTTAGTCTGTGCGTTACGAAATTGTGGACGAGTTATTTCAAAAACTAATGTCAATATCGAAACCATATTTCACACGTAGTTTTGGTCCATTGAGATTAAGAGCTGATTAGATTTTGGTGCATATCGACAAAAATTAAGGGGGTCTAGGGGGGTTAAATATTAAAAATCTAGGTCGTTTGAGCAACTCAACCAAATTTTGTATACATAATCAGTGGACCCCCAGAAGTCTAAAAATGTAAAATCCAACCGCCTGAAATGGGGGGGGGGTGGGGCGGAGGGTCAAAAAATGAAAATCTTTGCCATTTACCAAACTCAACCAAATTTTGTATACATAATCAGTGGGTCCCAGGAGTCTAAAAATGCAAAAACTAACCCCCCCCCCCCTTACATGATTATAAATAATTTTATTAAATATTAAATATAAGTGAGGGGCCAGGTTGTATGGTAAAGTCAAGTGGATGGCCACATCAGAACACGCCAGCTTATTTATGAAATCTCAATATATTTCGGGCTATTCGCCCATCTTCAGGAGTTACATTAGACTGCTTGAATAATATACTACTCGAATAATACTAAATCACGAATATTTCTCGAAGATGTCTTTTAAACCTTTTCAAGAACAGACTCTAGTCGAATGTAACTTTTTAATAAGAATTATTTTTAATCTTTAAAATATGCAAAGGCTTGAAATGGAAAATCAGAAAGCTCTTTTATGTTAATCCATGTGTGTTTAAGTATTAAAACATTAAAAAGCAAGCAGTAAAGTAAAAGGCCAAAAGAATTATCTATTAAAGGAAATTCAATACCATTAATCATATCCAGGCTTTCTGAAGAGAAATGCTACTAGTATTCCATAAAAGCATCTACAATATGCTTACTCTTGGGAAAGAACATTCTTTGACTCTGGCCATTTCTCTTATGTCCACATTTCAACCATCTCCATCTCTTCCATTAAAAACCCCTAAGGAAAAGATCGGATAATTAATTGTATCATATGACTATCCTTATTTGAGCCATATATCTATATATTGATAAATTTGGCAAATAATCTTTTTTTGTTCATAAAAAGTTTCCTTCTGGAGTTAGAGATAAAGTGATTGAACATTTAAAATAATATTGGCGAAACTTTTTTTACTAGCATAAATTTTGAGTTATTTATAGAAGAGGGTGTAAAATAATGTAAAAATATAAGAAAAAATCGCTTTTAATTGGTATCCAAAACTAATATTGGCTAAAATCAGAGATGCTAGCTAATGGGGAAAGAAAAAACATTTTTTTTTTTAAATTTATTTATATAACTATATATAACCAAACTTCTTGAGGATACAAATTCTCATTTAAATAGGTGTTGGTTTTAATCTTTTTTGACAAAAAAACACATTTTTATCATTTATTTTTCTTTATTTTATTTTATTGTTACCAGGAACGCTTCGACACCCTCAAACATGTCATCATCAGCCTAAAACACTTCAATCATTATATAATTTTTATACAATGACAATTTCTCCACACAACAACAACTTAAAAAATGACATACCTTGGAACAATCCAAAGATGGGAAAAAATTCCTCACATCGAAATTATTAGAGTATCTAACATATAATTTCGATGTGAGGGAATTTTTTCCATCTTTAGATTGTTCCAAGGTATGTCATTTTGTTGTTATTTTTAAGTTGTTGTTGTGTGGAGAAATTGTAATTGTATAAAAGTTATGTAATGATTGAAATGTTTTAGGCTGATGATGACATATTTGAGAGTGTCGAAGCGTTCCTGGTAACAATAAAATAAAATAAAGAAAAATAAATGATAAAAATGTGTTTTTTTTGTCAAAAAGAATAAAATCAACACCTATTTAAATGAGAGTTTGTATCCTCAAGAAGTTTGGTTATATATACCGTAGTTATATAAATAAATTAAAAAATTCTCAAAAAACTAATCAAAATTTTTTTTTTTAATTTCTAAAAAATAAGACTAAATGGCTGATTCCAGAATTTCAATTAAGATTAAAGTTTACTTTAACTAGTACATTTAATATCATAAAATTTCTTGATTGATAGTGAATGAAAAAAAAATAAAAATTAAAAACTTTTTTTGAAAAAAAGTACCTAGGTAATTTCTAAAAAATTTTATTAATAATTAATTTGGTGATCTTTCGAAAATACATGCTATTTCTGATAAGAGAATTGTTTGGATTATATCTTAAATGGAATCAATTTGTTTTTGTATATTATGTCAGAAATCATCGTTTCACGACATTAATTAAAAAATTTTCAACCCCGTTTTTAAACTATTTTTTGGCATAAAAAACTTTTTAAGAATTATGATTATTCCAAAAATTAACATCAATAGCTGTCTTCATGGGGAGTCGGGTTGGCCGAGCTGGCTAAGGCGCTGGGCTCGCTTCAGCATCGTTGATGACGATGTTCAAGGGGAGGCCCGGGCTCGTGCCTGGCTAGCATATAAAATTTCTACCGGCTAAAACTCGGCTCCCTCACTAACACTACTAACACTTTACTGATGGGCTTTATCCCAGTGACAATAAATAAATAAAAAACTGTCTTCATAACTGACTTATTATCTTGTAAGATATAAAAACTATTATAATAGGGCAAATTATAAATATTTCCACTATACCATATAGAGCATGGACAAGTATTGTAATTTAGTTTTAGTAATAATATTATTTGAAATGATATTTTGTTATAAAAGAGAAGTATAGGTAATTGAATTTCGTAAATTAACAGTTGAACGAATTCTCGAAAATATTACTTTTTTAATTATTTACAATTCTTTTTGATCTGTTTTATGCTGCTCAGGAGGTCAGTTGCGCGCGATCCAAGTCGACACAATCGGTGAGTTCCTCGCGCATAGTGGCGCATCTTATCACTTATTCAGAAGAATATAAATGCACGTGGTGGTGTCAAAAATTTATAAGTTTGGTGTGATTTGTGCACATCTATTAGCTTACAGTTACCCTACTTTATTTCAACAAGTAAATAATTATAATTATTAAAGCTTTAATAGCTTTTCTTTTTTCTTTTATAAGATATAGAATTTTGAAGATATATCTTAATTGACAAAAATTCATTTTAAAATAACAAATTACATATAATTAAAAATGGCATGAGAAAAAAATCCTCAAAATTTTACATTAAATAGGTAAATGGTTTTTAATATTGAAAATAAAATTACTAACCAAACTAACATTAATATCAAACAATTAGGATGATTTGCTGGGTTGTTTAATAAATTATGTAAAAGAAAATCGTGATTGCAGCCAAACAGAAAACAAAGATTCTCAGTGAGGCGTTTCGGATAATTTGTATTTTCCCATCTTCAATGACAACTAAAACATAAAAATATTAAATCATTGATTTTTATTCACTTAACAATACCTACTACTAACAGATGACTAAAATTTTAGAGTGATGTGAATGTGATCACACTAATCATACATATTTTAAATTTTTAATCTAATCATTTTTTTATATATTACATAGCATTTATTACTTGAAGCCCAAGGATGCCCTATTTTAGTATCCTGCAATAATATTTTTTTATTGAATTATATTCTTATCTATATATATAAAATTAAGGTTTTGTCTGTACATTGCTCCAAATCACGCCAAATTTTGGTTGCACACGTTTCAAGCAAAGTTATGAACAAAAACACCCTCAACAAAATTCCTGTCTGTCTGTCTGTCTGTTTCCGTCGTTTCCGAAAAGTTGCTCACGATTCACGTAAAAACGGCTGAAAGGATTATTATGAAATTCCATATTTACATCAGATTTCTTCTACCTTACGTTTTTAGCTACATAACCTTTTGATATTTTGACCCCAAAAGGGGGTTTGGGGGGGCGCACGAATGAAAATTATCAAATAACTCCTAAACTATTAACACTACGCCAAATTTTATGATAAACAAAGTTGTAGGTGATGTGATTTCTGACAACGTTTGTTAAAAAAATTTCTCCAAAAAACCTCCCAAAAAAGGGGGGGGGGGTGAAAAATGTAAATTCTTTCTCTTGGGCCAAACTCAACCAAATTTTGTATACATAATCTGTGGGTCACTAGAAGGCTAGAAATGCAAAAACTGGGTGCGGGGGTGGAATGGGGGTGGTGAGAGGAGTGAGGCGGGGTAGGGTGGGGTGCAGGGGTGGTGCGGGGTGGTGTCCAGGGGGCATAGCGGGGGTGAGGTCCAGGGAGCTAGGCGGGGGTGTGGAGCGCAGGGTTGGAGGGCGCGGGGTTGTGTCCGGGGTGGATGGAGTGCGGGGTCCGAGGTGGGTGGGGTGCGGGTGGTGGTGTGGAGGCGGGGGTTGGGAACGGGTGCATGGTGCGGGGGTGGGGGTGCTGGAGGGGTTTTGGGGGCGGGGGTTGGGCGAGGGGGATTAGTGGGTTAGGGTGCGGAATGGAGTGTTGGGGTGGTGGTGCGGGGATTGGGGGTGCTGGGTGGGTTTCGGGGGGGTAAAGTAATAATATAGATGTTTTAGCTATGAGACGACTGAAGATGGCAAAATAAAATTTATCCGAAAGGAATACGAGAGAGTATTTGTTTTTAGGACTGCAATTACAATTTCCCTTTCACATAACTAAAATTAAAATGCTAAAAGTAACTATAGAAAGAACTAATAAAAGGTTTTCTCTTGTTTTCCGATTTTAATGAAAAACTTGCTTTTTGCGTACTTATTTTGTTTTTAAAAAATTAAACAGACAAACAAATTTATGAATTTAAAAACATCTAGTGCTCAATCCGACAACAGTGAGGGCGCTGAGCTCGTTACTGGGGTTGTTGTGGTGTTCCACAAATTATTTGTGAAACTACTACAAACTACAAGACTTTAAAAACTCCTTTGTTTAATATTTCACTATAAATCAACACCACTTTCCCTAAATCTTATATATATAACTGGGCAATTAATAACAAATAATAAAAAGCTCAGTTAGCCTAAAATCTGAGTGAGTGCTCATGGTCATACTTGAGAACGATCGCAGAATAAGCCGATCCAAACGTCGTAGTTATATTGTATTATTTGTTTGTATTCAATGTGAGATTTAAACAAAATTTAAATTCTTAAACAGACAAATAACATTTAGGGAAAAGAGGTGTTGGTTTATAGTGAAACATTGAACACATGAGTTTTTAAACGTTGTTTTACAAGTAAAATAAAATTCAATTATATTTTTGGAGTTTTATCTTCAGTTTTTTGTAAATATAAACTCCTGATGATGGGCTAAAAACCCGAAATATATACATGGTGATTCACGGTCGATGGCACGTTAGACCTTTATGGAAAACGGAAAGCAGGTTTTTTCTGAAAATTTAGCACCTTACATTTTCTTACCTATTCTATCGATCTAAAATATTTTCAGCATTGCGACATTTCGGCTTCCATCGAAAAGTCGTATCAACTTTATTTTTTTAAATGGAACACCCAGTATATTAACACGTTTTTAGAACCGCTATTTTATTAAAATACTTTTTTGTTAATATTGTCCTATACCTATCTCTATCGGTTTTCGAGATAAAAAATAATTTGTATTAAATATGGTCCAAAACATGGTCCTAATTAAACTTAAATAAATTAGTGCTTTCAATTCATGAAAAGTTTATATCTTGGTGGTAGTTTAGACACACCAGAAGTATTTAATTTACGCAGAAAATCGACTTTATATTATACAGGGCGTGCTAAAATAACTATTATTTCCGTTATTCATAAAAGAGGTCAAAAGTTCGTTTTTTCAAATGAGACCTCCTGTATATTACTCAATAAATTGAAAGACGAAGAAAAATTCTTTAAGACGATATATCATGACCCTATACCTAAAACATCAAGTTTTCTTAATAAAGCCGCTTTTTGGTTAAAAATTACTTTTTAATGAATTTAATTTTAACTAACCATGGAAATATCAAGCTTATGACAGTTTATGGACTATTTATAAATAACTTATAAGCAGTTTATTGACGATGTTCAAAAAAATCTCCCAAAATGATAGCAAATATTGATTATTCAAACGAAGTACAAAATAAATAATTTCATAAGAACTTCGTTTGAATAATCAATATTTGAAAATGTAATCTGCTAAATTTTCCGAAAAACCTGCTTTCCGTTTTCTATAAACGTCTAACGTGCCATCACCGTGAATCACCCTGTATAGAGTATTAAATAAAACGCCAAAAATATAATTAAAAAAAGTTTAATTTTTATTTTACTTATGAAACACCACTTTAAAAACTAACAAGTTGACTAATAGCTTTCGGAGCACTTTTTGGCTCAACTAGAAAACGTATATTTTTGGTGAGAATTTTCTCTTAAATATAAAAACTATTGCATAGGGAGTTAGTAGTGAAAAACTTAAAAACAAATTTATAATATCAGAGCTAGAAAACTCAAAAAGTAATTTTCCAGATGCCATTCCAGTATTTCACTTATACTATATAAATAAAAGTAAAAAACATAAAAGTTTCAGATAAAGATAATTGTAAGAAAAAGAATAGGTCCTTAGAGAATTCAAAAGAAAATAGAAAGAAACGATCCTAGTACAAAGGTTGTGAAAAGTGTAGTGGACTTGCTCAATGTCCTGGGGAATAGAAGAGGATCGAAATATTGATAATATTTTTTTCTGAATCATCTTAAAGTGGTTTTGAAACAGCATTAGACATACTAGAACAGAAGTGCTCACAACGTGGCTGGCGAGCCACATGCGGCTCTTCAGTCAATCTCGTGCGGCTCTTGAACCCTCTTGAATAATACTGATTTTAAAAAGTACAGGGTGTGGCATGAAGATCTACGACATTTTGAAAAGGTATAGAAAATGAAAAAATTTAACTAGGAAAAAAATGAATATATTTTTCAAAAGAATATAAAATATTTTTTTTTATGTATTTTAAACATTATCAGACAAAAAAAAAGGGGGGGGGTCAAAAATGAAAATTCTAGCGCTTTTGATCAAACTCAACCAAACCGCCCCCACATAGAGGCCCATGCCTGGCAAAAAATTTTAAAATTAAAAATTAAGTTCTATGAGTGTGTGTGGGGGGCGGCGTCTTCCCCCCCCCCCGCTTGGACAATTCGACCGCGACACACTTTCGAGATAAAAAGTAGATCTTATGTACATAGGGCACCTTATATACATTCTCCCCCCCGCCCCAATAAAAAATTCCTGGATCCGCCCTTGCACCACAGAAGGTTAGAATTGCAAAACTAACCACCCAAAACGGGGGGGGGGTGTCAAAATTGAAAATTCTAGCACTTTCAACCAAAATCAACCAAAATGTTGTATATCCAGAGGGCTAGAATAGCAAAAACTAACCACCCTAAATGGGGAGAGTCAAAAATGAAAATTCTAGCCCTTTCGACCAAACTATGTATTCAAAATTTGGTTAGTTTTTGCATTTCTAGCCTTCTGGGTATCCACAGAATATGTATATAAAATATGGTTGAGTTTGATCAAAAGGGCTAGAATTTTTTTTTGACCCCCCCTTTTTTTTATCTGATAATGTTAAAAATACATTTAAAAAAAAAATTGCATTTATTTTCTTTTTAAAAATAATTTAGTTTTTTTCTAGTTAAATTTTTCATTTTTTTATATCTCTTCAAAATGTGGTAGATCTTTATGCCACAGCCTGTATAATAATTAAATTAAAAAAATAATAATACAAAAATTATTTTTGTAATGTTATAAGTAAGTAGAGCAAAAAATAAATGTTACTTCATTTATATTTTATAAAATAAACAAATGTATCTTTTTTTTAATAAACTATTAATTAAACTACAAACAATGTGGCTAGCTTTGAAACAGTTTTATAAATTTGCGGCTCCCAAAGTTAAGGTTAGTGGCCAACTCCTGTACTAGAAGTTATATTTTCGAATACTGATTCCTCGAATGGAATCTTGGAATGGTATTACGCTATCGGTATGCACGAAACTCGATGCCGACGTTTCCTTTCTTCGGGAAGAAATGAACTCGCGCAAAGGAAATGTAAAGAATCGACGACCTGTTGAACTTGCAAACAGAAGAACATTCCAGCTGACATTTTCTTAACAAATGTTTCAGTAACTAAGAATCTAATTGAATTTCCTTTAGCTGCTAAGTTTTCTTTATTCTACCCCACGCTAATTTCAGTGGGTCGATCTATGAAAATCACTTCAACGGTGAATGAATTCAAATTCACTGCATTAATTATTTATTTCTATATAGTGAGCAGAATTGGTTTTGGTCTTGAAGTCTTGTTCTTGGTCTTGGTCTTGCTTTGCTCATCCCTAATATTAATACTCAAAAACAAAATAATAATAATCAGTAGAGATTGTGGTGTTGGTGCAAGGTGAAACATCTTTAATAAAAGATAAGAGTAAATAAATATTTTATTTAATATGGATTTACTATGAGTTAAGGATACTGAATCACTTATTTCACATTAAAATTAAAAAATTAAAAGATATAATTTTTTTTCTTTTTCAATATATATATTTCGGGCTATCAACCCATCTTCAGGAAATACAGAAAGTAACTGTTAAATATAAAAAAAAAATAAAAAAAAAACTCACTCGAATTAAATAATAAAATTCTATACGAAATTTTCCTGAAAATTTCATTTAGTCTCGATCAGAATTCTACTCTTCACCAAAAATTAGTATATTATTGATAAAGGTGGCAAACTTACCAGAACGTTAACGTTTAAAAGTTGAGAAGATGGGCCAAAAAACGGTCACGAAATTCTGAAACAAAATTAATTCAATATTTAAATAATGGTAGAAAGTTTTGATAAAAAAATATTTCAGTTTCGTAAAGATAAAAAGTAAACAAATATTATATGAAATATATTCACTTACTATAGAGTCTCCCTAGTAGAACAATGTTTCAAATTATATAGTAACTATATAGTACCTATATAGATTCTCGAAGCAGCCAAGTAAACATATAATCCAAGATTCTTATATGCGAAGCTTCTCAAAGAAGAATAGTTTTTTTTACTTTATCCAGTATGCGTAAGCATGGAGAAAGTATTGGAATCGCTCTCGAGGCAAGCGCGACTTCAAAGGGTCTCCAGTAAAGACTAAGGAACCCATAGACTCAATTAAGTGTCACAAATTGAAGTATTCAATGAGATTGAATTTTAGCACGTGACGGTTTTGCCAAAAATTACCTGAATCTCGTAGAGAGGCCAAAAAGTGCCATTTATTTTGGAAATGCGTGTGGATGGATGGATGGACGGATGGACGGATGGATGGATGGATGGATGGATGGATATGTGTGTGTGTCTTATCGTTTTTTTCGTCCACGATTTTTTCCACACCTTTGCGCTGATTGAAATGAAATTGAAAACCTACCATTGGTTTAACAAAATGAAGCGCTGATTAGTTTTTGGCACATATCGGTCCACAAACATTAGTACTTTATTTCAGTACTTTTTTAGTTTTTTCTAAATATCTTGAAAATGACTTAACCAATTTTGATGAAATTTAATATCCTATTTAAGTACCTTGGAGACCACAAAAAGGTTAAATAAAGTTTTTAGTAAAATTATATTTTAATGTACTTTACTCACAGAACATATTAATATTTCAAATGAATTTGGATAAAGTTTAGCAACGATCCATTGCAGTTTATTTTCTTTAGAATCTGAGCTTATTATTTTTGTTTTATATACTCGAAGGTGTCTTCTAATATTCTTACTTTCTCCCTGTTAAATGGAAGCAAATGCTTGGTTCCATGTCTGGGAGGTTTTTTTACAGAGTGAGCTTGTTACCTCACGACCAACCCCTTTTAGTCGCCTTTTACGACAAGCAGGGGATACTAGGACCTATTCTACCCCCGGTCCATAGGGGTCTCAGAGTGCAGTACATTTTTTTTTACAATTACTAGTTATTGGTAGAAAAGACGGGAAATTTCAAAAAAAAAATTAAAACTGTGATAACTCTAAAACTAATGAGCACTTATACATATAATACTACAGGGTTTTTCATTTTATCCTATATTAATACCAAAATCTAACTTTTCAAGAGCATCTGCAATTTGTTGTTGACCGTCTGCAGAATTTAAAAAAATATGTGTGTACTCTACATATAAAATACCTTTTATTTAAGCCCAAATTTGCATATGTACCTCATGAGGTAACTTGGGTCGGATTTTGGGCGTCTACGTAGGCGTCCAAATATCGTAGTCTGCCGGCCAAAATAGAAATCTAGGAGTTTTTCCCTACACACTGTAAAATTTGTAGGCATGTACTAATAATGTAACTAAAACCAGATTTTCGCCTTTTTCACAAGCTGTCATTTGTGAAGTTGACCGCTGGGCAGACGGCCGGTTTTAGGATATAAATAAAAAGTACTTTAAACCAAGAAGCCTCGAACCTTGTAACACCTATTGAGGCAACCCATTTACTTCTCGGTTCCAGGACTAATAGTTTAATATAGAAAATCATACAAGACTATATTTTTTTAAACTAATAAAGAAATACAAATTTTGACACCTTCCAAACTTTTTACAGTCCTATGCTGTATAAGCTATCTGTAATATCTATTCTTACAGACACTCACACAGAAAATCTATATAATAAAAATGAATTTCTGTTTCTTTGTAACCTCAGATCTCTCAAATGCCTGGACCGATTTGGCTAATTATTTTTTTAATGTTTGTAATAGTCCAATTCAGGTTAATACGTTAAAAAAAAATTGGAAAAGTTGCCGGAAAAATGGAAAATTCAGGAAAAACTAAAAAAAATTCAGGTTAGCCAACATAGCTTGCCAATCAATAAAAGAACTAAACTAGCAAAAAAAACAAGTGTTGGCAACCCTGTTTGTAACATTTTTGAGTGTCATTCATTCTCAATAGTTCTAACCACATTATCGTTGAAGAATTTAATACTGCAACAAAAGATTTAAAAAAACTATCTATTTTTTTAAAGTACATTTAAAACCAAAAATTTTAAGAAAAATTCTGAAAACCGTCTTTAATAGGGTAGAAAAAAATAAAAAAGTTTCAGCCAAGCTTTTGATTATATATATATATATATATATATATGAAAAATATTTAATTTAAAATAAAAAAGAGTTTTTATATGAAAGTGTTCTTTACACGTGTATAAAACATCAATAAAACAGTCACGTGGGGGTCCAGGGGCTTCGCCCCATAGTCAAAGAGCCCGCCGAAGGCGGGCCTTGAAGCTTAGTAGTAAATAATTTTTGAAAATGTCCTTTATTCCCGTTTCCGGCATTTGAGCACGAAAATTTCGAAGGAATTTAATATTCCGTCTGAACAGTGATAATATCCTATCCTTATAGATTAATTATGAATTTAGAAGTAAAATGTATTGATGAAACAAACTATTTCTAAACTTTTTTAATTTAACATTCTCTCTAGCTCTGACCATTTTAATGCTAGAAAAAAGAGAATTTAAAATGAGGTTGATTTTCTAATTCGAATCTTAATAATAGCTTAAATATAATTTGGACAACCTGTATGATCAAAGGGATCGAAGGTACACGATTACCTCGTGAGAAATCAGGTCAAGGGGTTCAAAAGGGACAAGTGGACAACCCGCAGGGTGGCTGACTCATGTCCGGGGAGGGAAAACGTAAAATAGGGTCGGGGTCCGTGATGTATCACAGAGCGACATCAACAGCCTCTTGGACGGATGCCGATTTCGCACAAAAGTCAATCCCGGAATTTTCAGAAACAATCTATATACATACGAGCTTTTCGTGCGTGCCTTCGGCACGCCCCCGAAGCTCGGCCCTCCGGGCTGGTGCCCTGGCGGACGGCGCCTCGGTCTAAAAATTTTATTCCTCTTAAAAAACCACACTCCAAATGTATACCTGTAAACTCCCGAAAATACATACTCTTTTAAAAGTTTCGCCTCATTTTCGTCCTGACACAGCTACAGAAATGAGAATCTAGATATAAATCTGGGAGTATTTCTTATTTCTAAAAACTACAGCATTGTGATATTTTTTGTGTGAAAATATGTAGATTTATTTAAATAAGTGGGATCGTGTGAAGAGGAGAATTATATTATATCATTTTTTTTTAATTTGGGATCGATAATCGATATAAGGCTCCAAATATTTAAAAGAGATCAGGTGATGTTTGTATGACAGGCTGCTCCCTCCAGTATTGCCATGAGAAACTAGGGCGTGCGCTCTTTCTGTGCGCAAAGAAAAGCAAATTGAATATTTAATTTTTGAATGGTGAGGGGGGCGGGGAGGAGGAATAATTATCAATATATTTAATGTTTCTTAATTTAAAATCAATTGGGGTGTTTCATTTCAAAATTCGAGTCCAAATTACGATTATATTTCAAATTTGCCGCAAATATGCCGACGGCGTGCCCTGTAGACGGCATTACGTCAGCGTTGCGGCAAATTAATCTCGACTAATCTATATAGTATATATATAATTAAGGTTTTGTCTGTATATTGGTCCAAATCACCGCAAATTTTGGTTGCTCACGTTTCAAGCAAAGTTATGAACGAAAACACCCTCAAAAAAATTCCTTTATGTCTGTTTCTGTGGTTTCTTCGAAAAGTTGCTCACGATCACGTAAAAACGGCGGAAGCGATTATTATGAAATTTCATATTTGGATCAGATGTCTTCTAACTTACGTTTATAGCTATATAACGTTTTGATATTTTGACCCCAAAAGGTGATTTGGGGGGGCGCACGAATGAAAATTATCAAATAACTCCTAAACTATTAACTCTACGACAAATTTTATTATGAGCAAAGTTGTAGGGAATGTGATTTCTGACAGCTTTTGTTTAAATAAATTGCCCCAAAAAAAAGGGGGGGGGTGAAAAAATGTAAATTCTTGCCCTTGGTGCAAACTCAACCAAATAGGAGTGCGGGGGTGGAGGTGCAGCGTTGACGAAGTAGGGGTTTCGGGTGGGTGTCCAGAGGCGTAGTGGGGTGGTACGGGGGTAGGGGTCCGAGGTGGGTGGAGTGTTGGGGTGGTGGTGTGGGGGGCGGGGGTTGGGCATGGTGTGGGGGTGCTGGGTGGGTTTCGGGAGGTGTGGTGGGTGGGAGTGGGTTGGGAGGGTGGGGATCCCTGGGGTCGTAGCTAGTGCGAAATCAAAATAATTAAATTTTAATCTCAATTTCGTTTTATCAAAATAAAAGTTAAAAATTATGGTTAATATTCCTCCTAATTCTAAACATAAACAGCTCATTTAATATTTTAAATCTGAAATAAAATGGTTTTAATTTTTAATGCATTTTTTGATTATTTTTATATAGGATAATTAAAATTTCAATTTCATAAAAATTAGATATCTGTGGCTAAATTATTATATAGTCTTTTTAGTAAAACCATGAATATTTGAAGAATAATTAACCAATAAAAAAATTCTAATATGGATTTTTAGCATATTTAGACAGATTTATCTACTTTCTGTCAAACTATTGCATATTTTTCACTTTAGATATGTCAACTGACCTCCAGCTAAGCATAATGGTGGTTTTCGTTTTAATTAGCGCATAGAACATTTTACTTTCTTTGTTTACTTTTCCAATTCTAAATAATAATTTTAATTTTAATTAAAATTACAGAATAAAGAAAATATTTATTTTATTATAGACAAAAGGATCAGCCGGAGTTCGAACCCGGGATCTTCGTATGTCCGGTGATCGATTGGGAAGCCGTTTGAATATAGCTTAAATTGAGGGTTGAACCGCGACCTAATATCCTGTACACCTACTTCCAGAAGTCTATAAGTGCAAAAACTAACCGCCCAAACGAAGAAAAAAACCCACTTTTTTAACGCGCGATTACAATACTTGACCATACCCTTTATGGAAAAGCAAAAACTAAAACTAAGTGATTATAAAGGATAATAAACATAAATAAAAACACATAGTATTAATTTTTAGTTATACCTCGAATTCTAATTGAGCTAAAAACAAGTTGTATTTTGAAAATCAAAGAGGAAGCTGTTTTCTATTACGTCAACAAAATATTTTGATTTCAAATATTGCTCTTTAATCTAATGGGACTCGAAAATAATTCAAAATGAGATTTTTAGGGCGTTTTGACAGATAATATCTTAAAACTCTGACCTTGTAAAAAATCGGGAAATTGCATGATAATCAGCGTATAAAATTATTCTGGAATCCATTGTTAGGTTTACGATTACAAATTTTCGTCAACCAGTGTAATGAATAAGAAGAAGAAGATACCTAAATATTAGTTAGTTAATTGCGAGGGGTGAACCGCGACCTAATATCTTGTACACCTACTTCCACTTCCACTTCCAAGAAGAATACAATAGATAGGAAGGACATTATCTAATGAATTCCAAATTAATTCCACATAATTCCAAAGACGTGTACACCTAATTCCAATCGCGGTTCACCGCTCGGTTTAATTTTAATCTTAATTTATTTTAATAATATGAGAATTATAAACTATAATAAATCTTTAGCGAACAATCGAGTAGATTAAGTTATTTCTGAATTTTTTTCACCAGTGAACATTCAGAGGAGAAATTATTACCACTAGTAGAGTAAGAGGTTTAGAATTCACATGAAACAGGGTGTAAACTAAAGGTCGGTGCGGGGATTTTGATGGAGTCGAAAGACCATTGAGCTGGAGAGGGTGTGAAATTTTATGACCCAGTACGTAGATTAAACACTCTGAAATAGCATTACGATCTTAGACAGTCAAACTATAGTATGACAACCATTAATAGATCCCTCTTTTTTCTGATGATGGTTTTCTTCAGCTTACAATTTGTATTTTTCATATAATCTTAATATTGTTTATATTTTATATTTTTTAAATTATTGGATAAAAATACTTGGTAGGTTTCACATTAAGATATAAAAAAATAAAACGAATTTATTTTTGGAGAATCTTTAATCGCGATATATATATTTCGGGTGACTAACCCATCTTCAGGAGAAACAGAAAGTAACTGACCTGGATAAGTCGAAATTGAATACAAGTCAATGGTAAAATTTATTTTTAAGATAACAAAAGGGTAAATATTTAAAATTATTGGAGGGAGAAAAGGTAGGAAGTCTACTTTTGTTTAATTTTGAATGGCCTTCTGAGAAATGAGGATTTCGAATTTGAATACAACTCAATGGTAAAATTTATTTTTAAGATAACAAAAGGGTAAATATTTAAAATTAGTGGAGAGAGAAGGGTAGGAAATCTATTTTTTTAATTTTGAATGGTCTTCTGAGAAATGAAAATATACACACAAAACAAATTTGCAAATATTTAAAGAATGTAATCAATGATTGTACTTTTCTTAACTTCTAATTGATTATTTAGTATATTATACTAAATACTATATATACTAAATACTATATATACTAAATAATATAATAATAATAATAATAATATACTAAATAACCAATTAGAATATTTTAAAAACCGGTCTAGCATCATTATATTAAAACCAATTAGAAGTTAAGAAAAGTACAATCATTGATTACATTCTTTAAATATTTGCAAATTTGTTTTGTGTGCAAATTCTCATTTCTCAGAAAACCATTCAAAATTAAAAAATAGACTTCCTACCCTTCTCCTCCACTAATTTTAAATATTTACCCTTTTGTTATCTTAAAAATAAATTTTACCATTGACTTGTATTCAATTTCGACTTATCCAGGTCAGTTACTTTTTGTTTCTCCTGAAGATGGGTTAGTCACCCGAAATATATATATCGAGATTAAAGATTCTCCAAAAATAAATTATGTTTTATTTTTTTATATCTTAATGTAAAACCTACCAAGTATTTTTATTCAATAATTTTAAAAAAATGTTTCACCAAGTACCAACACCAAATTCCTTAAAAATTATTATATTTTTTACTTGATACTCTGGGTGGTCCAATCCGATCGGACGAACCGTAGTATTGAATTATACCTGATTTTTTTATTCGCTTATTGAGTTTAGTTCTGAAACGTGAAAATAATTTTCAAGCATAATTTTATTTTAGTATGTCCCTTTGTGGTCTGTGTCTTTTCCTCTTGGTTCCGATACCCAAGATAACCTAAAAAACGGAAGGTCCTACGGTCCTAGATAATTCATTCACCTGCTATAATGTTTATATTTGTAAAATGAAGACGAGATAGATTTCTTAATCAGTACTTTCAACATCAAAACACTGATCTGGCCAGGCCAGATTCAATGACCTTCTCAACTAACCAAAACTTACTATCATGGGAGGAAACATCTGCACAAACATACAAAAGCTAATATTAAAATTTCTAGATTCCGAAAATCTGGTTGAAAAATATATATTTTTAAATTATTTTCACTTGTTGCCAGAGAAAATAGTATAAGCATACAAACAGGTGTTTCAAGAAATAAATTAGGAGAAAAAAGATAGTCGAAGTTAAACAACACGTGAAGCGATTTTTTGAAGTGGGTGATCCTCTTTAGGTATTTTTATAGCCTTCCTAATCCCAGTCATGTTGTGTTGATCCGCATTCCCCAGTAGAATTGATTGGGAAAGCTTAGAAGGGAGAAAGTGGGTGTTGATACACTTTATCTTAGTTAGAAGCGAATACTGCTTAAGAGCTGACTAATACTTGTATTTATAGTTCTGCATTTTTTCCAAAATTTGTTCCTGTTCTCCTATAAATCATCTAGATACGATCTTGGTGACTGATTGTGGAAGTTTTTAAATTTAAACAATAGAAAAGGGTTTTAAATTTTGAGAAAAATGGAGCTGAATCTGACAGCTCCAGTGTGTATAAGGGGGCGCCCCTAAATTATATGAGGTGTTTAGGGTGGGGGGAGGGGCGGTTCAAGCCGAATTTCCCCCAGTCTTACGTGGGGGAGGGGGAGGGGGTCTCGGCAAATATCAGGTATTTTTTCTCCGCAAGAAACAGTGTAAAATTGCGAGAAAACTAGGTTAATTTATGGGATAACCAAGACATTCGTTGGATGGGTGGGTTAGGTTTAAGCCTAGTTTACACGGGCTTACTACAAAACATTAGTACTAACCACTCGCACTAATTCTGTGTTGTGTAATCACACAATATAAGTGGTTAGTAGTAATAGAGTGGCAAGTGCGAGTGAATAGAAATAGTTTCTAATTATTAATGGCAAGTAGCTTCCACTACCACATATATTGACAACTCGAATTGCCATCTTGCAATTTTAACTATACACTAATTAGAGTGGTTAGAAGAGACGTGTGAACCACTACTAATCAGTTAGTCTGCTAAGTGCTTAGTAAATGGAATAGTACTAATGGCAAGTACTAAGTCCGTGTAAACCAGACTTTATATATGCCTTTGACTTCCAGTTGCTTTGTACTCTCAAACATGGTCTTGTGTGGGTTACCGTTTTTGGCAGGGTTTTATTCCATAAAACATATTTCCCTCCACTAAAATATGGTTACAACTTTTAGTAGTTCCTATTTAAGTAATTTATTGTTTGATTTTCTCACTGTGATTCTAGACTAGGTTCTTAGTAGTCTTAAATAAATTGGAATGAACTTCGATCCAAATTTCATGCAAACCCGACTCTTGGTGCTCTCAGGTCTTCGTTCTTTATGGATCCCACCCAATAACTGATACTCCTTACTCTTATTTCCTTTATGTCTTCTAATCTTTCTCTACTTTTTTCTCTTCTTCCCCCATAAAATTTGTGTATTGGTGAACTCTTTTGCCAAATTTGTAAAATATTGTTTCTAAATTATGTATAAGCACTAGGTAGGACTTAAGGTCCTGTTTGTTTACTTTGTTAAATAAATAAATAAATAAATAAATAAAAATACTTGTCTTAACTAGTCTTAAATAAAAATAATTAAACAAAACAATGTTTTTTAAATAAATCCAAAGCATTCAAGCACAGATTACACTAAAAATACGCATTATGAAAAATCTCACGTGAGATTAGGGGGGGGGCTCGAGTCAAATCCCACGACATCTCACCAAGGGTGAGGGGATTCTAAAATCGCCTCACGTAATTTAGGGACGAACCCTAATAAACATAAATATTACTTACTCCCATGATGTTTTACCTGCTGCTATAACCCAGATTCTTTGTGGAAAGAGCTTAAATCTCTTTAAAATAATTTTCTAAGTTATATTGGGTTAAAGACCAATAAGTTGGAGAGGGTGTGAAATTTTATGAGCTGGTTACGAAGATTAAACACTCTGAAATAACATTACGATCTTAGACAGTAAACTTATGAGAGCCATTAATAGATATCTCTTCTTTTGATATATCAACGTCACGATATTAAATTTGACAAATTTTTATTGAAAAAAAAGAATGATGAAGGATTGATAAAGAAAGCCATTTCTTTCGAAAAAGAATATGTGAAAAGGTAGCGAGAGCAAGTTTTACTTTTTCATCTCCCACATTGAGAAAAAAATTGAATACAAAAGAGTGGGGATGGTTGGGGAAGGGTTGAAAAGATATTAGGGTATTTCTCTTCCCCGATAGCGTGATTCAATCAAATCGAATTAAAGTGAAAGGACAAAATATCCCTGAAACTAATCGAGATGTCAGAAATCGAGGAAGCAAGTGGCAGCCGGGGGATTCCCCAGAAGCAGAGGGGGATACCCCAGGACTCTTTCGATTTCTCAACGAGCGAGACTTTAATAAAACTTTCGGCTGCTGCGCGTGCGTAATTAATAATTCAATTTCATTCCATCGGGTGAATTATAGCATATCGTTCTTACATGAAAATCATTTCATTATAAAATGGAAAGGAGGAAAGAGCTGAGTGCAGGGAAAGAATTTTATAGTAGCCTTTTAGAACATAAAACCCCATTTGATAGATTAGGAATCAACCGCAAACAAATTAAATACTCAAAACCTGCCTTTAAATTGTTTTGATTTTACCATTTACATGTTCATCACAAAAACTAAACTAAATATTTTGCTTTGTGGATTGACCCCCCCCCCCCCATGAAAATTTTCTTGCTACGCCACTGGGACGGCCCCTAATGTTATATCCAGCCCGCCCAAAGTTTTCAATGTACACATATGGCTCTATTTCTAAAACGTTTGGGGACTCCTGAAAAATAATTTAAATAATGCAAAGAGTTCAATCTATGTTATAAAATTCTTCCAAAAATTAAGTGACTTAATTTTTTAAATTATTTTTAAATTGAAAGGTTTTTTAGTGATAAATTAATAAAAGACATTAATTTCAGTTAATTATTTTATTGGATTTTTAAGGAATTTGGTGTTGGTACTTGGTGAAACATTTTTTAAAATTATTGGATAAAAATACTTGGTAGGTTTCACATTAAGATATAAAAAAAAAATAAAACGAATTTATTTTTAGAGAATCTTTAATCTCGATATATATATTTCGGGTGACTAACCAGTTACTTTCTGTATCTCCGAAGATGGGTTAGTCACCCGAAATATACTATATATCGAGATTAAAAGATTCTCTAAAAATAAATTCGTTTTATTTTTATATATCTTAATGTGAAACCTACCAAGTATTTTTATCCAATATTTATTTTATTATTTTATATATCTCCATTATTATTTTGAAAAAAAGAGAAAGAACATTGCGAATTTCTGGACTTAACAGTACGTTGCCCGTTAGTTCCTGTTCTATAGTCATTACTCATTTTTTTACTTTACCATACAGGCTATGACAAGTATTATAATCGTGCATGAAAAAGGTGGTTTTTCCTTCTTTTTTCAAAATATCTCAAAAACGGCTCAAACTATTTTGATTAAAAAAATTGAGCGAAACAATGGGATTTCGTTCTACAAAAAAGCACTTAAAAGTAAACATCGAAAAAATTATATTTTTCGAGATAATAAATGTTTAGTAAAAATGTCTGTTAGTTAGTCTCTCTGTTAATATGTAGTTAGTCTGTTAGTTAGTCTGTGCGTTAGCAAATTTTTGTGGACGAATTAGCTCAAAAACTAGTGTGAATATCGAAACCAAATTTCACACGTGGTTTTGGTCCATCGAGATTAAGAGCTGATTAGATTTTGGTGCATATCGGCCCAAAATTAAGGGAGTGGAGCGGGGTTTAAAAATTAAAAATCTGGGCCATTTTAGCAAACTCAACCAAATTTTGTATTCATAATCAATGGGTCCCCAGAAGTCTAAAAATGCAAAAAATACCATTCCCCATACATGATTTGAAATAATTTTATTAAATATTAAATATGTATTGGATGTTGATGAAATATAACTGAGGGGCCAGGTTGTATGGTAAAGTCAAGTGGATGGCCACATCAGAACACGTCAGCTTATTTTTCAATATAATAAAATATTTCTTAAAATATATAGAATAAGCTTCTTAAATTATTTAAATTATTTATTTGATTCAAATGCTCGCAGTTATTTAGTTATAGCCTGAACTATGTAAGTTTCATAAAAATTCCATTAGAAATTTAACCATTAAACATTTGAATGAAATTTTGATAAAAGTGAAGAAAAAAATTGTATTTAATAATTAAATGAGGTGAATGCGAGAAAGATAATTTTTATAAAAAAATAAAACCGACTTCAAAAAAATTAAATGCAACAAATAAAATAATAAGAACTCAAAAATCAAATAAAATGCACTAAAAGGTATAAAATAATTATCTAATTTCGTTACAACTAAACGACGATATATTAACATGAAATCAGTTTTTAAAGTCGGTGCTAAACAAATTATATAAGCGACCGTATCCGCCAAACGTACTAAGTAAGATCCGTCGAGTTCGATTCATAAAATGTATATTTGTCAGTTTTATTTTTTTATAAATATTATTTTTATTTTCCTCTTTTTAGTGATGTTATTAATAGTGACTTAATATAATACCTTGCATGCATCTCGTAAGAGAAAGCGTCGGGTGAATGAATCAGAAAATGATAATAAAATTCGATTAATAAATAGATAAATTATCTCTAAACGTTAGCGGGTTTTAAATGAATGTTTTAAGATTTTCTTATAAAAGATTTTATTTAATATAATTTCGATTATTTGGTCATAAGAATTGGAGATTTACGTTATTTCGTCATTGATCATATCATCAGAACTTGACCAAATCAATATGGGACCACCCCTAAGGTACCCCTTTTCCAATAAAAAAAGAATCATCGAAATCGGTCCACGTGGCAAAAAATTCTTGCTGAACATACATAAAATAAATAAATAGTTAGTTATCTTGACTATCTTGGAGCTATACTGATCCAAACGCAAGAAGAATCATTAAAATCGGTTCATAAACAAAGAAGTTAGGCCTGAACAAACATAACAAAAAAGGTCCAATACCAATGAAAAAAACGGGACCAATCGGAAACTATACTGAACCCAATACAAAAAAATTATCAAAATCGGTTCACAATTGGCGAAGATATCAGGTAACATACACACAAAAAAAAAAAAAAAAAAAAAAATCAGTCGAATTGAGAACCTCCTCCTTTTTTGAAGTCGGTTAAAAACAATATTTTAACTATCTACAATCAATAATTAGAGAGGAGGGAGTGAGTTGAGTTTTGCGTAAAGTGGCCCTTTTGGCTATATGCTTAAATACAGCCTTCATAGTTCTGTAATTATCCTGAGGGCCTTTGACCCATTTAACTCCTCCTCGAGGAAGCTTTCGAGAAACCTCGGAGTTCAATTTGAAGTTATTTACTACGAGTAGTAAGTTGATATTGAAATTTCTCAGCGAAATCTATTTCAAAGTATGTATTCGAGGATAAGAGAGAATTTTCCTTTCAATCGAAGAGATCCGAAAGGAAAAGGAAAAGCTTCGTGGATAAAATTTGTACTTAATAATTAATCGAAGTATATACAAACAAGTACACAATTCACAATTTAGTCAGAGTTTAAGGTAGTTGTTTCACCATATGGGTTTTCTATGGATTTTTTTTGAAATTTAGACAGATTATTATTTAAATAATTCTGCATCGATTGGTGGGAAAACGAAATTTATTTACAACTAGCTAACGCCCGGGCCTTCGGCCCGGCGTCACCTAGCCTCTAGCGAGGAGCGTCTCGTTTTATGGTTAATGAATTATATATTATTTGTCAAAATTGTTCCCTTAACCAAAAAATACTATTGACAGTTTAAAGATTTCCAAAAAGCTATTATCGGCCATCTTGTTTGTTTGCTTTTACCCCCAGAGAGGCGCTGGCATTGTTTCCAAGAAAAAATTTTACATGCCACAGGTGTGATATCTACAAAAACACTCGTGTATTTGAATGGAATGTTGTGTGAAAATTTCAAAGAAATCGGTAAAGAACTTTCGGAGATCCTTAGACGTATCACTTAAGAGTAAGAGTACATTTTTATTTATAGATATATAGATATTATATAAATATACTTCCGGAGATATTAAATTCCAAAGATAGAGTTTTTCAGACTCTTATACATTGGAGTATACGGGATATCGGAAAGTTTACATACATATTTAATTATAATTAAGAAACTCTTCTTACCATTGTTATAAAAAACTAAACCAACATTAAACAATCCCGGGTTCGAATCCGACTCGAGACATCCGGCTAAAATCTGACCCCGGAGTAGAGACAAATTTTTAAAAAAATAATAAGTAGTATCGTAAATTGACTTATGGCTAGAAAGGCCGAAAAGCCAAAAAAAACATTAAACAATAACTAATATATTTTTTAAGAAAATATTAATTCAAAGTTATAAGACAGTTTCTGAGATAAAAATGAATAAATAATGAAAAATTTACACTAAAAACAAGCTGGCAACAACGCCTTTATTTAACCTAAAAATTGGGTTAACTTTAGTAATTTTTTAAGGTTTTGACGCTTCACCCATTGTCGCAACAGCTTGTCAATCGCTTATTAAGAACGTTTTGTTTTATAAATCATCCTTTTGTAATGTACTTTATCTGAAATTTCGATAATAAAATATATACAAGCTCGGACAGTGTTGCCAGATTTCTCAAAAGAGCACGGGATTGGCTAGAAATGGTACATAAACAGCAAAAAGGTTTGGGCTTAAGAATTATGAATCCTTATTGTCTGTTCTATATACTCTAGCATTAACTTTTTGCTAATATTGTCGCGAAACAACTACCTTAAATCATTCCCCCAAGAATTTCTACAAATAGGAGCAGCATTAAAGATGTTGGATGCCATCAGCTACCAGTTATTTATAATTATTTCAAAACATTGAAAAAATTAATTTCAATATTGATATATTATCTTATACTATTAAATGAGCAATTCTTGTATATAAATTTATATTGAAGGAGACAATAAAAGAGTGTGTCTTCTGCTGGAATTATAAATTTTATTTATTTATAACGAGACTATAGTTTCGAGGGCTTTGCCCTCTTCATCAGTCTATTACAATGGATTAACAGGAATTAATTTATGAATGAAAAGTTAAAATCTTTCATGTGGTTAGGTTAAGAAAATATACAGTGTGGGCAAGTTAATTTCGGAACACAAAAGGGTTTTTAAAGGGGTTTCGGGACATAGTGCATTTGCAGACCATTTAATCCCCGAGAAACATTGTTTTCCAGATGAATCAAATATTAAATTAATTAGATCAGAATTAGATCCCTTAAAAATTAGTATTTTCGAATCGTTAGAAATTTTAAAATCATACAATAATTCACCAAAAATATTCTTAAATCGGAAAATAGAAATTCCCGAAAGCTTTATTTTAAAAATAACCGCTAAAATAAAAACTTCATGAACGCCACCTACAGCCAAAATAAAATAAAACAAGTATAAATTTCAATTCTTAACTTGCCCACACTGTATATTTTCTTGACCTAATCACATGAAAGATTTTAACCTTTCATTCATAAATTAATTCCTGTGAATCCATTGTAATAGACTGATGAAGAGGGCAAAGCCCTCGAAACTATAGTCTCGTTATAAATAAATAAAATTTGTAATTCCAGCAGAAGACACACTCTTTTATTGTCTCCTTCAATATATAAAAATTCTGCTACTCTCGGCAAAAACTTTCAATTTAATATAAATTTATATTTTTATATAGAATCCCTTTATAGAAAACGGCTTTAACGATATCTGTGAAAACCATGGATTCGGGTCGAGAAATCGAACTGTCAGGGTCTCATTTCCAGATAGTTTTAATTTGATAGGTTTTTTCTTAATTAAAGTAACTATTCACAGGTGGACGGGTGAATAAAAATATAAATTATTTTTTACAAAAAAGTCCCTAATAAGTGAACATCGAAAAAATTAGATTTTACGAGATATTAATTATTTTGCTAAAATCGATCGTTACCAAATCATGTGTATGCTCTAGCACAAAATCTAGTGTGAATATCAAAACGAAATTTCACATGTAGTCTTTGTGCATTGAGATGCAGAGCTGATTAGATTTTGGTTGAGGGGGTTAAAAAATTAAAATTTCCAAACATAACATACCTTAAAAAGCGGTGTCTGGTCTGGTAGAATAGTTTGCCTCGTGGTCAATCTGACACCAACTAAAAAAAGAAAAGCATTGAATTAGATTATGAAAATTTACTTTTTGCTAGTATTATCGCGAAACAATTACCTTAAATGTAAAAAAAAATAATATTATTTCACTTAAGTTATTTCTGTGTTAATTTAAGCATGCTAATGATCCTCCCGCAGGTTCACCAACCGATACCTTATTACAACTTTTAGTATCGACAGTATTATGGATAACGCACCAGTTTAGGACCTCACTAAGGGCCAGTTGTTGCTTCATTTACGCGAAATACACGATTTTCTAAGACTTAAGACCCATACACGCTTAAATTGGTTACTAACCGAACAAACGCATTCGCCAACTCGTTTATCCCTATGACATCTATGTCGGTTTGTAAACTCTTTTTAAACGTTGACAAAGGGTAAAACCTTAGAATTCACCTTGTGCCTGACGGGATGGCCAATCAGATGAAAGTGCCTGTCATCTGATTGGCCATCCCGCCGGCCACAAGGTGAATTCTAAGGTTTTACCCTTTGTCAACGTTTAAAAAGAGTTTACCAACCGACATACAACTGGCCCTAAATCTAATAATAAAAATTGCGTAAGATGCGAGGTAGGTTTCACAAAAAACCCAACACCGATGTCCTTAAAATTTACCTCACTAAGGGCCGGTTGTAACTCGCAAAGTAAATGCTTTTTACCACTAACCAAGAGTAGATGGTAAATGGAGGGGCTGAGGTGGCCAATCCGAATACACGATTTTCTAAGACTCAAGACCCATACACGCTTAAATTGGTTACTAGCTGAACAAACGCATACGCCAGCTCGTTTATCCCTATGACATCTAAAAACTGGAACTCTCTTTCTCCGACGGTCTTTCCAGCAATAAACAGGGCATAAAGATCTACCATATTTTGAAGAGGTATAAAAAATTCAACTAGAAAAAAACTGAATATTTCGAGATATTAATTGTTTTGTCAAAATATCTGTTAGTACGTACGTTACCAAATTTTTTTCTTTTGATTTCAGTAAGTTTTGACTAAGATGTTAATAAAATTTCACTGCTTCACCTTGTGGAAGAGTCTGAAGAAGAGAAGAGGTCAGATGATGGGGCACACACTGAGACATGGGGGACTGCTCAGGGATATCTTGGAGGGGGAGGTGGGAAGAACAGGGAAGGGGAAGACCCAGATTAGAATATTTCAACCAAATAATTGGGGAAATGAGATACCAGATATTTAGAGAGGTCAAACAGCTGGCGGGGGACAGAGTCGAGTGGAGACGGATTGTTGCATCAAACCAGTCTTAGGACTGTATACTCAATGATGATGATGCTTCATCTGATGGACCGTCTCTGATTTAATCAATAATTCACATTGTATAGTGGCACAATAGATATATGATCACAAAAGGTTAAAGGATATTTCGATTATATATTTATAGTTATAGATCTCTTTTGTGCATTGGAAACAGGGATTCATTTAGGGTGTGCATTTAAATCTAAATAATTTATTTGTCTCGCTTTGGCTATAAAACATAGCCTATAGGGTCCCAGCGTGAATTTAATACTACAGGACCCCTTGTTAGACTAGAGGGAATACTAATGAGCCGCGAGATCCCATTAACTATCAATTACAGGAGAAGATCCTAAAGGTAAGCGGGGGATTGGTATTTTACAACATTGGCGAATAAATAAGACACATTTCGAGCATTTTAACAAGCAACGGGGGAGATGATTTTAAAACAAGCTTTCGATTCAATTAATGATCTTTTTAAAATCGATTTCTATTGGGTACGGTTAAGTGGGAGATAGGTGGCATAACTCACCCTTAGGGTTTGTAAAAAAATGATGACAGAATGTTCGATAATTCAATAGTGACGTGAGAGAATTTAGTAGCTCAGTTATTTTTGGTTGACTTTTCGCTTCATGTACCTATCTATAAAAAAATATTGAGTAAAAAGTTGAAAACTTTTTTAAGACTCGAAACGCTTTTCACATTTGGGTGATGAAGCAATTTTATTGTCACCGAACAGTTTGCTCTAGAAAGCGGAAACTTAGCAGGACATTGCAGCTCTTCAATAATACGATATTTGATTTCTTGGATAAATATAATAAAATATAAATTTCAAGTTGAAGACTTAAAATGTTATACCCTATGATAATTTAATCCATATCACATGATCAGAGGCAATGTTGCACCAGGGACGTACAAACGTAGTACTTATTACTTATCAGTTCCGGGAAGGTCTGAGACAGGGTTGTTTTAAGACCTTAGAAAGGAACTTTTCATTAAGTTGTGAGTGACCAGAAAAGTCAATTTTGAATGAATAGTGGGAAGCTTTAACAGCATTGCTGAAAACGCTCATAACCAGCTATTTTAGTACAATGTGCAGCATGACTTAAATTATTAGCTGACAGATAGAGATCAGCGCCCGCTCTAGCGGTTACGTTGCCCCGGACAAAAAGACAAATTGCCGTCCATAAGAATATATATTTTTCAGTAAAAACCCGTTTTTATTAAGAACTGGTTCTTACTAGTTAAAATGCGTTTCAGTGAATACCTTTGTGGCAACTAGAATTTATTATGTTGTTGAGTTTGGTCCAAAGTTCTAGAATCTTCATTTTTGACCTTTCTGTCCGTGTTTATTTTCGAAATTTTTTAAACGAAAATGTCAACATCCTTTACAACTTTGCTCTAATAAAGAGATAATTTTAACATTTTTGTTTAAAATTTTTTTGAAAAGGTCAAAAATAAAGATTCTAGACCTTTAGGCACAACTCAACTAACATCAGTAAATTTTACGTAGGGAAAGTGCTGTAGGTTTTAGGTGAAACATGATATTAATTACTAAAGTAAAGGGAGTGTAGTTTCACAGTGAATGAAATAAAACTCAGAGGCTTATACAAACTCAATATATTACGGATTAATAGTCAATTATCAGTTTTTAATTTGTAAACTCCCGATGATGGACTAATAATAGAAACGTCGGTTTTTGAATAAAAAGATAGTATAAATAAATAAAGTATAAATAAATTATCTTATTTTTTTGGACTACTTCATCAATATCCATTCAATTTCACTATCAGTTCATCTCCAAAAATTACTCCAAATATACCTATACTTTTTATTCATAGGTATCTGTTTATTTGCATTAAACAGGGGACATCCTCGTTAATTTCCTCTATTTACTAATGAAATGAAATTTTTATATTTTTGTATTAATGAACTGCAAATTACCAAATAACTAACATTTACAGACTCCGTAGCGAGTTTCGAAAAAGTTTCAATTTTTCCTAAAATAAACTGACACGTTCTGATGTGGCCATCCACTTGACTTTACCATACACCCTGGCCACTGTCTTATATTTAATAAAATTATTTATATTCATATAGGAGGGGAGGTTAGTTTTTGCATTTTTAGACTTATGGGGGCCCACTGATTATGTATACAAAATTTGGTTGAGTTTGCTCAAATAGCCTAGATTTTTAATTTTTAACCTCCCCTCCACCCCCCTTAATTTTGAGTCGATATGTACCAAAATCTAATCAGTTCTTAATCTCAATGGACCAAAACTACGTGTGAAATTTGGTTTTGATATTCACACAAGTTTTTGAGCTAGCTCGTCCACAAAAATTTGGTAACGCACAGACTAACAGACAACTAACAGACATTTTAAGAAAACAATTGTTATCTCAAAAAATATAATTTTTTAGATGTTCACTTATTAGGACTTTTTTGTAGACCGAATTGCCATGGTTTCGCCCAGTTTTTTTAATCAAAATAGTTTCAGCCGTTTGTGAGATATTTCGAAAAAAAGAAGGAAAAAAACACTTTTTTATGCACGATTACAATATTTGACCATACCCTGTAAGGTAAAGTAAAAAAAGATAGTATTCCTACTATGGATTTTGATGAATTTAGCATCCCAGGGCCATTGATATAAAATAGTACAGGAAATTGCATTTAAAGGGATATAGAATTTGCTTAGCAAGGTATATTAGAATTAAATGATATCAAAAAATTACATAAAATAAAATAATTTTATAATGATTATTTAATAAAAAAATTTCCGCATATCGATTAATATTAATAAAATAAAATTAGGTCAATTATATGTGATAATAATAATAATACTAATAAATACAAATAATTTAACGTATGAAAATCCTATCTAAATTTAATTGATATTTATATAATAAAATAAAATGAATGGAATTCATTCCAATTGACTAAATAGGAAATAATAATAAACTTGGTTATTAATTTGTTTATGTGTTAACAAATTTAAACAAATGTTGAAAATGATTCAATAAAAAAAAAGTAAAATGATATTTGATGTTATTAAAAAATAGGGAAAGTATTTGCCGACTACGCATAGTTGTCACCTCATAAAATAAACATTGCAAAAATATCGATCTATATATATGCATATAGAAAACAGCAATGGCGTGACAAAGTGCATTTTTAGAGCCGCTCGTTGAGGATATTTTGAGATACGATGAATAAATGCTCGTGTTCAATATTACTTTTGCTTTTAGTGGTAGTAATAAACTATGTTTGCACTCAGCCAGAAAGTTCCTTCGCTTCCTCGAGCTGTCGGAGAGACGGTGAACAGGTAACCGAGTTATTATTTATTTAGCTTAGAAAACTTTCGGTATTTTTTCGGAATTTCCATTTTTGTTTCAATGAAATCATGAATAAATAATGCAAAATAAAACTTTCTAAAAAATGAATAACTTCTACCTGACGAATAATTATTTTTAGTGGCGTAGATAAGTTTTTGCTCTGGAATAGGTCCGTCTATTTGTACTTTACCATAGTTAAGTATATTAATCGTGAAAAAAGTGTTTTTTTCAAAATATTTAAAAAAGGGGCCAAACTATTTTGATAAAAAAATTGAGCATAACCATGGCGTTCTGGTTCTTTTGTACCTAACGGAATTTCCAAACCAAAGACCATAAAATTATGAAAAAATAAATGAGTTACTGAACCCTTGGTATAGAAGTCCGACTCGGACTTGGCTGTTTTTAGATTAATTTTTCATTGAAAAATTGTGGCAAGTCAATAATTATCTTATTTCCTAAACTATTTTTAAAACTTTGTAATCTTATAACTTCCTATTCTTCTTTTCACGATGAACTACACAGGTTGCATCTTTTAGCCACATCATCTTCCATCAATATTATAAAAAACTTCAATTTTAAGTGTGTATAAAAATATAAATAAATAAAATAAATGTGAAATGTCGTTTTCATATTCGTTTTTGAGCTCGATGCTGTGCGAAATTTGATAACTAACTCACTAACTTTACAGACATTTTGACGAAATTCAACACCCCTACGAGCTTAAATTGGATACTAACCGAATAAACGTATTTGCCAAATCGTTTATCCCTATAACTTCTAGAGACTGGAACTCTCTTCCTCCATCTTCCCAGCAATATATAACCTTCAATCTTTCAAGACACGCATTCACGAATACCTTAAACTCCGACCCAATCCCTAAATCTCTTCTTGTAAGGATCCATCATAGACTACAGAGGTTGTACCTTTTTGGTTCAACTTCTTCTTGTATCAGTATCATTATAAAAAAAAATTCCATTAACCCTTAACACATGTAATGTGCTTTTAATATAAATAAAGTTGTGATTTTTCAACTATGATATGTATATATCTTAGGGTGGGTCAAAAAATCCATTATTTTTTTTACAAGTGACACGTAAAAATGGGTTGCTAGACACCTTAAAAAAATTATTTCTAAATATGAGCTCTTAATTTTAATAGGAAGATCCTCCGCATCGCAGTTTCTTATTTTTTTCTCAGTCCAATAGAAAAAAATCATATCATTAATTGATTGTACAGAAAAATGTTCTTGAAGAATTTAGTAGGAAATTTAATGCTTTACAAAAAAGGTATCTTATATTTTTTCCGTAAATCTCACCATTTGAAAGATATTGAAGATTTAAGTTTGATTATTTTAAGACAAATTTCATTTTTGTTTATGAATTTTATAACTCGACAATAAATTTAAATATTATAAAATTTGCAATACAAATTTTTATAGGAAATTAACTGCTCTATAAAAAGGATGTCTTATGTTTTGGCGATTAAATTAAGCGTTCAAAAGATATTCATCATCAAACCTTCATGTGTAAAGATTTTAAGTTTTTGATTAGATATTCAAAAAATTTCAATTTAATTTATGAATTTCATACAAATTTCACTTTTTGTCAATATTTCGAAGTTTCTCAGTTGATAAAAATTAAAATTCGTGTAAATGTTCACAAAACTTATAAATTAAATTAAAATTTTTCGAATATCTAATCAAAAACTCTTAAAATCTTTACACATGAAAGTTTGATGATGAATATCTTTTGACCGCTTAATTTAATCGCCAAAACATAAAACACCTTTTTTATAGAGCAGTTAATTTCTTACAAAAATTTGTATTGCGAATTTTATAATAGCCATTTATTGTTGAGTTATAAAATTCATAAACAAAAATGAAATTTGTCTTAAAATAATCAAACTTAAATCTTCAATATCTTTCAAATGGTGAGGTTTACGGAAAAAATAAAAGGTATCTTTTTTGTAGAACATTAAATTTCCTACGAAATTCTTCAAGAACATTTTTCTGTACAATCAATTGATGATGAGTGTGAATTTTTTTCTATTAGACTGAGAAAAAATAAAAATCTCCGATGCGGAGGATCTTCTTATTGAAATTAAGAGCTCATATTTAGAAAGAATTTTTTTAAGGTGTCTAGCAACCCATTTTTCCGTGTCACTTGTAAAAAAAATAATGGATTTTTTTGACCCACCCTAATATACCTATGGTATATTACCTGCATCCTCAGGTACCCACAGAATCCCTAAATCTCTTCATATTTTCACACACACAAGGGTCCACCGCTGCGAACAGAGGTTGTACCTTTTTGATGCAACTTCTCTTGTATCAATATCATTATAAAAAATCTCTTAGAAGTTAATTTTTTTGATGTTGACTATAAGATATTTTCTTGTAGACAGAAAGGATTTTCATCAAATTTTTTATCAGATTTAGTCGAACGTAATTTCCTAAAAAGTAGTCATAAAATACTTTTAATGCACGATTACAAAACGTGTCCATACTCGGTATGATCAAATAACCAGACTGGCCATCGCAATACTTCACATTACTATATTCTATAAAAATGTGAAAGTAAAAAGTAAAAAGGAACACGACTTAGAACAAGATAGATTGTATTATTTTGTTTGAACAAAAAAACTGATTAAAGAACTCTGTGGGAATGAATGTCCTTTTGCACTTATTAGAAAATATGAATTTCATTTTTGATTACTAAGTTTTTTTATATAGAAATCAATCCGAGGAAATCGTATTTCTCTTCCTGGGTAATATCCATTTGTCATCGAACGAATCCTCTACGCAAAAATAACCTTCTGATTTACTTTTTCTTTCTATATATTTTTCTTGATTGGAATTATAACGAAGTTTTTTATGACCTCTTCTTCCCTCTCTTCTTCCTTCCAGTTACAAAGGAAAGAATCGACAAATATTGGGAAAGGCTTCGTATAAAAAGTAATTTTCTCTAGGATCATATTTCTATTTATTTATCGTATTTATCTTCGAAATTCCAACTGATCGGCTATTTTGCAAATCACTTCGATAATTGAATTTATTTGTTTATTTTATATTAAAAAATTATTTTATTTAATTTCGCAGTTGAAGATCAGGAAATATTTTTATTTCAATTTAAAATAAGCTGACGTGTTCTGATGTGGCCATATACTTGACTTTACCATAGAACCTGGCCCCTAAAATTATTTATAATCATGTAGGGGGGGGTTAGTTTTTGCATTTTTATACTTCTGTGGTTCCACTGATTATGTATACAAAATTGGTTGAGTTTGGTAAATGAGCAAGATTTTGATTTTTTGACCCTACCCTCCCCCTCCATTTTGGGCGGGTAGTTTTTGCATTTTTATACTTCTGTGGTCCCACTCATTATGTAAACAAAATTTTGTTGAGTTTGGTAAATGGCAAAGATTTTCATTTTTTGACACTACACCCCCTCCCCCCATTTTGGGTGGTTAGTTTTTGAATTTTTAGACTTCTGGGGGTCCACTGATTATGTATACAATATTTGGTTGAGTTTGCTCAAATGGCCTAGATTTTTAATTTTTAACCCCCCCCCCTCCCCCGCCTCCACGCCCATAATTTTGGGTCGATATCCACCAAAATCTAATGAGCTGCCTGTATGGTAAAGTAAAATGATTGAAGAGTAGATAGAAAGCTTTTTTTTTCATTTGGGTCTCCACATCTTCCCTATAGTCCTCCGATCTTCCCACACCAGATGAGTGGCTCAGGGTGTGGCCACAGCAGAACGGTATAAAAACCTGTCAAGATTCGGACCACTATCCGTAAATTTTAGTGATTTGACAATTTTTTATCGATGAACGGTTTGAGTTAGAAAGTTGAAACTGAGTAGAGGTTAAAAATATAGTATTAAAACAAGTGAGCCAAATTAGTTACAACTGTTCGAAGCTCCTCATGTGAAAATTCTATTTTTTTCTGCCTTTTTTACTGGAATTTTTGAACTTATAAAGCTCTTACAAGTTCTTTGTTTTAGTAATACAATTTTTTTGGAACCATAATAAGCTTTCTGTTCTAGTTTTACCCTAGGTATCTTAACTCATACACACAGTATACTTAGGGCTAGTGTTGTCGGTTGGTAAACTCTTTTTAAACGTTGATAAAGGGTAAAACCTTAAAATTCACCTTGTGCCGGGTGGGATGGCCAATCAGATGACAGGCACTTTCACCCGGCACAAGGTGAATTTTAATGTTTTACCCTTTGTCAACGTTTAAAAGAGTTTACCAACCGACATACAACTGGACCTTAGAAAAACATACTGGTTTTTCTTTAGATTTCAGACATTTTTATACCGAATTTCTAGTAAATTCAAAGTCAAGCAAAACTTGCCTCCAGAGTAATAGATTTTGAGGTCACTAGCTCATAACTTCTGAATGCAAAGGTTAAAAATCGGAAAAACTGTATCAGTATATGAAAAGCTCTGGTACGGTTAAAGATAATGACCTGAAATTTGGCATTGTATTTTGTAATATTAAGATACACTTGTATGCCGAGTTACAGCCTTATAGCTCAGAGCGAGGGGTGAACAGCGACCTAAAATCGTGTACACTCACTTCCACTTTCATTTCCAAGTGGAAGACAATAGATGACAATAGATTATCTAATGAATTCCAAATAATTCCAAAGACGGTGTACACCTAATTCCAATCCCGGTTCACCGCTCGGCTCAGAGCGTTCGCGAACTCACCATAAAGCAAGTTTTGCTTTTTGAAGGAGACAATAAAAAAGTGTGTCTTCTGCTGGAATAACGATCGTTATAAATAAATAAAATTTATAATTCAAGCAGAAGACAAACTCTTTTATTGTCTCCTTCAATATATAAAAACTACTCTCGGCAAAAACTTTCAATTTTTTTGCTTTTTGTTCGAGATTCCGTTGTTCTTTTGTAGGAAACCATTAAAATTACAAAATAAGGTGGTTAATATAATTTTAAAAGATTTATGGGACTGTAGCCTGATTTGATTAAAATAATAGAATTAACATATAGAGACTGTGAAAAAGGTTATGCCCAATAAACTGAAATTTGGCACTCATGTAGGTGTGTCTTAACCTTAGACCATGAAATATATAGACACGCCCTCTGCTACACTCCACACAGGGTGAAGTGAGGCCAACATCGCCTACAGATGACCTCACGTTTTCCCATAAATATTTTGGTAATATTAATTTAATATTAATTTGCGATTATTGAAATCCAAAATAAATAATCTAAGCTACGATAAATTTATCTCAATGTATAATAATTCCTATAGTGGCCATGCTATTTCTGGGTGTTCCTACCTACAGATGACGTCACGTTCTCTAGGAGATGTTGGCCTCACCAAATCGACACCAGGGCGTGTCTATATATTTCATGGTCTAAGGTCTTAATAAATATCACCTACTTCCCAAGTTTCATTTTTCTAGTTAAAACCGATGGTTGACGAAAAATTTGCCAAATCATTTAAAACTTGCGGAAGCATACCGAGTCTTGGAAAAAGTTTATATTTTTGCTAGCAATCCCAATTTTTCATTAAGGGAAGTATTAAAATTTTTTTTAAGATATACTACCTCCAAAAAAGATAGAAATAAATATCTTCTGTTCTAAAGATACCATTAAAAGTAATGGAGTCTATTAATTTGCTGGATACAATTCATCCAAAGGCCATTTAAAATTTCACTAATAGATTTGTTTTAATGAGTTCGCCAGTCTTTGGATTTCACCTGCGATCATAATAGCCTTCTCAATTCTCAATCTATATCCTTATGAATTAACAAACGAACTCCATAATTTATCAAAAATTAAACTTAGCAGGAAACTTGTTGAGAGAGGGTTCCAAATAATCCTTTTAAAATTTGATCACTTCTTGGGTTAGTTTGTAAATGCTTGCATATCAACTGAGCTCGAAAATGGATACGGAAACTGAATTCGAAATTCTAACACTTGTAGAGATAGGTAAGCACAGTAACAAGTAGTAACTTGAGAATGACATGTCACAGTTTAACCAAATGGTTTATTTGAAAATACGTAGTATGAAAAGTTTTTGTTTTGGCGAGAGTAGCAGAGTTGTTGATTCACAAAGAGAAACAAGGAGGTTGTCCTTTGCTTGATGCAAATAAACATGCACACATAGATATCGAAAGTATATATCTGTATACATATTATTTATTTGTTTGAGACTATAGTTTAAAATTTTAACTGGCTCCCAGCTAAGTAAAGATCGAAAATTTTCAAAATCCATACGATATTGACCCCATGAAAAATAATATTTATAATTAAAAAAAGACTGATGATGAAGACCAGGTCTTTAGAAACTATAGTCTCAAACAAATAAATAATATATATACAGATATATAATTTCGATATATATGTTTATTTGCATCAAGCAGAGACAACCTCTTTGTTTCTCTTTGTGAATGCGTAGTATGGTCAAAAATTGTAATCGTGTATGAATAAGATGACGTGTTCTGATGTGGCCATCCACTTGACTTTACCATACAACCTGGCCCCTCACTTATATTTAATATTTAATAAAATTATTTATAATCATGTAGGGGAGGAGGGTTAGTTTTTATGCATTTTTAAACTTCTGGGGTCCCACTGATTATGTATACAAAATTTGGTTGAGTTTAGTACAAGGGCCTAGATTTTCTTTATTTGACCCCTCCTCCTCCCCCCCCGCATTTCGGCGGTTATTTTTTGCATTTTTAGACTTCTGGGGTCCCACTGATTATGTATACAAAATTTAGTTGAGTTTACTCAAATGGCCTAGATAGATTTTTAATTTTTAACCCCCCCTCCACCCCCCTTAATTTTGGGTCGATATGCACCAAAATCTAATCAGCTCTTAATCTCAATGGAAAACTACGTGTGAAATTTGGTTTCGAGTTGGAAAAAAAGAAGGAAAAAACCCACTTTTTTCATGCACCATTACAATACTTGACCATGACCCTAAATAGTAAAGTAAAAAGCTTGTTTTATTGTTGCTTCAGTTTTACGAAATATAAAAATGACAACAACTATTTTAATAAAAAAAGTATTTAGCAAAATCAATTAAGGACTATAAAAGTATTTTCATAATTGATATAAAAAATTATATGGTGTTTTAAAAATATTTAATGAAGAAACATTATGATATAATTAATTTTTATTTAAAATTCCTACTAACGTTTCGACCTTGAGAGAGGTGAGAGTAGAAATTTGTCTGAAGATGATCTTAATCTAAGGTCGAAACGTTAGTAGAAATTTTAAATAAAGAATTGAATAAATATGAATGACTATTCTCTAAATATTTTTTAAAATCCCATATATAAAATAAATATTATTAAACATTCAAAAAATGAAGTCTTATGAGCAAGGGCGGAACCAGGAATTTTTTATGGGGGGGGGGGGGAGAATGTATATAAGGTGTCCGATGTATATAAGATCTACTTTTTATCTCGAAAGTGTGTCGCGCTCGAATTGTCCAAGCGGGGGGGGGGGGGGGGGCAGAGACGCCCCACACACACACACACATGGAACTTTATTTTAAAATTTAAAAAAACGTTTTTTTTGTTCAAATTTTTTTTACAAATTTCATATCTCATATTTTAAGTTCATTAAAATAGAAAAAAAAATTGTTATAAATTCCCTGTCGATTTGGCCGCCGTTTTTTGGCCTCTGCGTGCGACGCACGTGTTGCACTCCCGCCAGGCACGGGCCTCTATGGGGGCGCTCGTTCCCTCCCCCCCCCCCTGGATCCGCCCTTGCTTATGAGATTTAAATTAGTTTATAAAAATATCTGAAGTTCGTGTATTACCAAATCTTGAATAAGTAAATTAAATAAAAAAAAGTTCTTAGGGTTGTAAAAAAATCAAATAAAAGGCATTAATTAACCATCATACAAAGTTTCGACAATATATTTCGTTTTTCTCAAATACTAAAAAACAATTAAGTTTTTTCCTCAACACTAAGTAAGGACTTATCCTAGTAATTTAACGAAATATGGATGAGATCTAATAAAAAAGTATTTTAAAAAGAAATTTCATATATTGTTATTTCATATTGTGATCGAGATTATGATTAAGAGCTGATAAGATTTCGGTTGAAATTGGACCCGAAAATTAGAGGATAAGTGTTCTCAAAAAATATAATTATTCCTAGGTATATACTAATTAGATAATTTTTTTTTATTTAATTTTAATATGAAGGTGAGAGGTGTACAGTAAAATCACGATGATGGCCTGTTGACCTAATTTTATTAGAAATTGAAAATTTTATAAAAAATCAGATATATTTGGAAAAACACATCCTCGTCCTAAAAAAACACCAAAGATATAATTGATTTGAATGAAAAAACTATCAAAAAATCAAATAAATTTGTATAAATTAGTAAATTAGAGCATACATTTTTAATGAAAATTTGGTACCTTAAACCAAATTCAAATTTATTTTTTAACCGACTTTAAAAAAGAGGAGGTGTTCAATTCAAAGGAAAGTCTTTTTTTGTGTTTGTTCGTTGATTTCTCTCCTACAGTGTAAACCGATTTCAATGATTTTTTTATTGGTAAGGGGGTACCTTCTGATTGATCCCATGTTAATTTGGTTCTGAATATGATCAATGACAAATTAAAGGAAATCTTCAATTCTTTTGAATAAATAATGGAAAAATCTTTTTTAAATAAAAAAAGGTCAAACGACCTGATGTGAGAACAAAAGGCCTACCCATCTACCTGCGATGTATGGTAAACATCACTAAAAAGAGAAAAATAAAAATAATTTTTAGAAAAAAAAACAACTTCAAAAAAATTAAATGCAACAAATAAAATAATAAGAACTTAAAATTCAAATAAAATGCACTAAAAGGTATAAAATAATTATCTAATTTAGTTACAACCGAGGGGTGAACCGCGACCTAATATGCTGTACATCTACTTGCACTTGTACTTCCAAATATTTCCAAGTACTTCCACATATTTCCAAGTACTTCCACATATTTCCAAGTAAATCCAAATATTTCCAAGTACTTCCAAATATTTCCAAGTGCTTTCAAACATTTCCAACTACTTCCAAAATACTTCCAAGTACTTACAGAATACTTCCAAGTACTTCCAAAATACTTCCAAATAGGTGTACACCTACTTCCAATCGCGGACACCACTCAGTTACAACTAAACGACGAAATTTTTTCATGAAATCACTTTTTGAAGTCGGTGCCAAACATACCTATACATTTTTTGAATCCCACCCGACAGATTTTACTTTGTACGTTTGGCGTGTAATGAAGACAACGCGTAAGCTCACTTATATAGTATGTTTAGCACCGACTTCAAAAAGAGATTTCATGGACAAATTTCGTCGTTTAATTGTAACTAAATTAGATAATTATTTTATCCCTTTTAGAGCATTTTATTTGAATTTTGAATTCTTATTATTTTATTTGTTACATTTAATTTTTTTGAAGTCGGTCATTTTTCTAAAAATTATTTTTATTATTAAATTAAAGGAATAAGAAGTGGCGGTTATTAGGCATTACCACATCCCGAGCCCTCTACTACTAAATCAGCTGCGAAACTCTGAATCAAATTTAATACTCATATATCAAAAATGGTTCAATTCAAGTTAATAACAAATAATTTTTTATTTTCAGTGTCGTCGACATGATGATTGCTGTACCGCTTGCTGTATACGTGGAAAATGCTCAAGATGTAAGAAAATTCGTATTTAGTATTTTTAATGGAAAAGATTTTGTTTTTACCGAGAGTAGCAGAGTTTCGGTTCATAAAGAGAAATCATTGAGGCTTTCTTCTGCTTGATGCAAATAAACAAATATATACCTATAATATTTATTTGTTTGAGACTAAGTTTCGAAGATTGGACCATTATCATTAGTATTTCTAATTAGTAATATTTTATCTCTTATTTCTAATGGGGTCAATTACCCGATTGGACCCCATGAGAAATAGCAAATATTTAAATAACTAATTAAAAACACTGATGATGAAAGTTTTAAACCTTCGAAATTATAGTCTCAAACAAATAAACTATATATATATATATATATATATATTGATACCGTTTTTCTTTAGGAGACGGACTGATATAAATATGGAATTGGATGTTGATGAAGGCAGTCCACGGTGGTTGTAAAAAATAAGACTATAATGGTTTTATTATTTTACATTACTTACTTACTTACTTACTTCCGATGGCCAAATCGCCCTTGTGTATTATTTTACATTTATTCATTAAACCGACGTTTCGGAGATTTATTCTCTCCTTCTTCAGGGTAAGGAAATTCAATGAAAGTAGTTCAATGTAATTATGATTTGAACTAATTTCATTGACTTTTCGTTACCTTGAAGAAGGAGAGAATAAATCTCCGAAACGTCGGTTTAACGAATAAATGTAAAATAATAATTATTTTTTACATCCACCGTGCACTGCCTTCATCAACATATACAAGAAGAAGTTGCACCAAGAAGGTACAACCTCTGAAGTCCGTGGTGGACCCTTGTAACGTGAAGATAAGGGGAGATTTAGGGATTGGGTAGAGGTCGAAGGTATCTGTGGATGCTGGTCTTGAAAGTTTGAAGGTTATAAGTAGCTGGAAAGACGGTCTAGATGTCATAGGTATGAAATGAATTGGCGAACGCGTTTGTTCGATTAGTATCTAGTTTAAGCGCGTAGGGGTGTTGAATTTTAGAAAATCGTGTATTTCGGGCAAATGAAGCCTTTGGTGGGATTATCGATTTTATTTCGTCAGAACAAAAGCCATGGTAATATCTATAAAAAAGGGATAGGGCGGAGACAGATCTACGATGGGCTAGGGAGTCGAGAGTGTCAGTTAATGTAGGATCGCCTATCAGTCTGATAGCTCGCCTCTGAATTGCATCTAAGGTATTAAGAGAATACTTGGAGGCTCCTCTCCACAAATGCGAGCAATATTCAAGACAGGGGCGAATTTGAGCCTTGTATAATATAAGGAGTTGAGTGGGGGTGAAAAATCGTTTGGTTCGGAAAAGAAAGCCAAGCTTACATGCTGCAGCTTTTGCTACTGAGATAATATGGTCATTCCAAGAGAGGTCAGAACCTAAGGTGACACCTCAACATTGATATTTTATTACGGAATTCCAATGAGCTCGAATCAAAGGAAATGTCCGGAAGGTTCCTATCTGCGCGCTTAGAACATTAGGCAGCACTAGAACTAGAGATAGAACTCTAGATGCCACAAAGGTATTCAGTGATACGAGTTTTAACTAGTAAGAACCCGTTCGTACTATAAACGGGTTTTTACTGCAACATATATGAGCCCTGTCCCATCTCAATTGGCCCACCAATATTTTTTCTTTTTAAATAAAATTATGCTAATTCACGGTAAATTTAATTTAAATATTTATTTTTATTATCATTCGGAGCAACATTTTAAACAATTTAAAACATTTTATTGTAACATTTAACTTAAAATTATTTTTTAATTGTTAAAAACATATTTTTATATAAAAAATAGTTCTTTGCTATTCACGATTTTTTTTTTTAATAATCTTTGAATATGTGAAATAATCAAGTAGGTTTTGCCTTTTTCCATCAAAAGCAAGTTTGTTTTGTTTATTTTTAGTAAAAATGACTCGTGGAAAGGTTGTTGATGAAGAGCTAGGTGTTGGAAAAATTCACTTCATTGATGGAATTGTAAACACCAATAAATATTTAGAGATTTTAAAAGAATCGTTACTTCCAAAAATGGCAGATGCATTGCAGAATAATAATAATTTTGTGTTCCAACAAGACGGGGCGGCCTGCCATACATCAAGAAAATCTTTAAAATGGCTTTCTGATTATAATGTTCCACTTTTTGGAGTGGGTGGCAAACAGTCCCGACTTGTCACCAATAGAAACTCTTTGGCACACAATGAAAAAGCTATTACGAATACAACCAGCTAGAAACGTAGTCGAATTAAAACACAAACTTCAAAATATTTGGGATACTTTCACTCAAGATGAGTGTCAAAACTTAATAAGTACGTTGCCCAAAAGAATTCAAGCCGTAATTAAAAATAAAGGCGACGTCACACAGTGGTAAAGGTTTTGGATTTTGTATGTTTTCCTTGTTTTTAACAATTAAAAAATAATTTTAAGTTAAATGTTACAATAAAATGTTTTAAATTGTTTAAAATGTTGTTTCAAATGATAATAAAAATAAATATTTAAATTAAATTTACCGTGAATTAGCATAATTTTATTTAAAAAGAAAAAATATTGGTGGGCCAATTGAGAGGGGGGCTCGTATATCCGTATATTTTTATTTGCATCAAGCAGAAGACAACCTAAGTAATTTCTCTTTATCATTTTTTTAATTTAAGTATAGATTAATATTGAAATATTTATAGTTTTTAAGGAATTTGGTGTAGGTACTTGGTGAAACATTTTTTAAATTATTGGATAAAAAATACTTGGTAGGTTTCACATTAAGATATAAAAATAAAAAGAATTTATTTTTGGAGAGACTATATTTAATCTCGATAATATTTCGGGGTGGCTAACCCATCTTCAGGAGCAACAGAAAGTAACTGAAAAAATGCAAAAATAAATTCGTTTTATTTTTATATCTTAACTAGGTGCAAGGCCCGCCTTCGGCGGACCTCTTGCTAGCCGAGGGGCACGCCCCTGGACCCCCAGCCAACGAACCCCACCCTCAACCCCTACTCCCATCCACAACACCCCCCGAAACCCACCCAGCACCCCTCACCCCCCGCACCATGCCCAATCCCCGCCCCAACACTCCATTCGCACCCTAACCCACAAACCCCACCCTCACACCCCAATACCCCCACCCTCCGCACCATGCACCCGTGCCCAACCCCCGCCCCCACACAACCACCCAACCCACCTCGGACCCCGCACCCCGGACTCCACCCCGTGACCCCCAACCGTGCGTACCATACCCCCGCCTAGCCCCCTGGACTCCGCCCCGCACCATCCCCTGCACCCCCACCCTACTCCGCCTCACTCCCTCACCCCACAAAATTTGGTTGAGTTTGCTCCAAGGGCATGAATTTACATTTTTCACCCTCCCCCCCTTTTTGAGTGGTTTTTTGGGAAAATTTTTCTTAACAAAAGTTGTCAGAAATCACATCCCCTACAACTTTATTTATAATAAAATTTGCCGTAGGGTTAATAGTTTAGGAGTTATTTGATCATTTTCATTCGCGCCCCCCTCCCAAACCCCTTCTGGGGTCAAAATATAAAAACGCTAAAAACGTAAGTTAGAAGACATCTGATGGAAATATGAAATTTCATAATAATCCCTTTAGCCGTTTTTACGCGAATCGTGAGCAACTTTTCGGAAACCACTGAAACAAACAGACATACAGACAGACAGGAATTTCGTTGAGGGTGTTTTCGTTCTCGTTGCTTGAAACGTGTGCAACCAAAATTTGGCGTGATTTGGAGCAATGTACAGACAAAACCTTAATTTTTAGTAGACTGAAACCTACCAAGTATTTTTTATCCAATAATTTGAAATATTTATGCACACATCTGTTATATTATGGTAGCCATCAAACTCCCGCAAAGGCTTTCTAATGAAGAAATGAGTATTTAATTAATAATTCTACACAATCGTATTTTAAATAAGTGAGCTATAAAAAGCGTCGATTTTTCCATCTTTAATGCTTATTAAGACGAGATGATTCAGTACTTATTTAAAAAATTAATATTAAAGAACAAATTAAAGAAATTTACTGCGATATTATTATACACTTTAATTCTTTTCAAAAAAGACAATTTTTTATAATTTTTTTGTAAGGATGGTTAGTGTATGACGCGATCCACTTTATATCATCAGAATCAGGTCAAATCAATACTAGATATTTCCTTTAATATTTTATAAATATGCATATAATATAAACTTATATTTACAAGGTTTTAGTATACCTATAAATATATTCCCCCTGGAAGAAAAACGTTACACGAACACAGTTCTAAATATATATCTATAAATTTGATTACGGAAGTTTCAACTATAATTCTCTTTATCAAATATTTTGTTTTATTTATTAAAATAGAAGCTTGTTGAATTTATCATTATGAAAACTTATTCATAATTATAAATCAAAATTTTCAATCATAAGATTAGAACCTTCTATAATTTAAATTTAATTAAAAATATTATTTCACGAGAGTAGCAGATAATATGTTTAATATAGAAAAAATAAATTAAAATTTTCGTCTTCTACTTGATGGAATGGGTATATAAATAAATATCTAAGAATTCTAGTGGGTTTAGTGTACACTACAAGACTTTTCTTCTTCTTAGAGTGCCATACCCGAAACGGGAGTCGGCGCATCTCCACAAATACCTGTGGGAGGATGTTTAGTTGTTTTACACAGATATGTTTCATCTGTCACTGCTTGAGAAACACTGTTCAATCTCCCTATCACTCCCCCCTTATATAGCCCCCGTTACTCTCCCTACCCCACCCCACCCATTGTCCCTATCTCCATACTCTCCCTCTTTTTCCTCTTTGATTGATGACTGAGTTCAAAATTCAGAGGGACCCGGGGGGGTTCCTAAGTGATAGTATATATAATAGCAAAAAAACATTTGTGTTTAATCCACCCTAGCACAAGTACAAACTGACTTAACTACACGCAACTATTTGTATGTATTTATTTATTTTTTAGTTTTAGAGAATAGCCTCTGCAATCCATGTAGATGGACTCGATGTCGACCTGGCCATATTTGTAAGTTGAGTAATGTCCAGTGCTCAAACCCGCCCTGTCGACGAATCGCAACCTGTGTTAGACGAAGATTCTAGTCATATATGGAATCCTGCAATGAACACTGCATCTGGATTTTTGCAGAAGAAATATTTTTATCCGTTTTCTGTAAATATTATTTATTATATTTGATTTGTATCAAAAGAATTATTTAAAAGTAACGATGATTGAGTTCATCATTCTAATTTATTATTAACTTATAAAAATAAACCTAAAATTATATAAAATGGAGAGTTTTATTCTAGTGTTTTAGTTCTTATATAATTATGGTAATTTGGTATAAGGGAATACTTGGTTCGGTTATAGTTTCTAAAAAAGTATTCCATTATACTAAATTATTAGAATATTTCACCTAGAACATTTCCCTGAAACTCAAACCTAATTATAAATTACCTAATAATAATAGTTTCGGCAGAAACCACCTAAATTGGACATTTTGAATGAGAAAATCTCATCAGAATATCCTATATTTTGACATTTCTGAAGGAGAAGTTTATTGATAGACTGAAGACAGTAATTTTCTTCCATTAAACAACTCAACCACCAAAGCATTAAATCTATAAATTAGTAGTTTCCAACGATTTCAAACTATTGGTTGGGTAAAAATCGATGTTGATAATTTGAAACAATGAACTTAATAAATTTCTAATATATAGTAATAATAGCTGACGGCCCGGAGTCACCTAGCCCCTGGCGGGGAGCGTCTCGTTCATACCAATTTAATAATTGAAATTTAAAATGATACTGTAAGTATTGAAAGAATGTGCCGAATGAAATTGATTCATCAATGGGAAAGATTTATTTAATACATTGTCTAAGCACGATCCCTATCTGACCAATCAGAATCGTTCTAATAATTTAACGCTTTGCCATTGGCTATGTACTGGCCAATCAGATCGTTTCGATCATACAAACATATATACATACTTTTTCATTATATATATATACAAGCTGCGTCAGGCGTGCCTCCGGCACGCCATCTGCACCTTGGCCCTCCGGGCGGGCGGCCCTGGCGGGCAGCGTCTCGAGACGGCCAAAAGTTTGTTTGCAATATAATTTTGTTCAACTGTATTTTAATTAAATATACTCGTATTTTATTAATTAAAAATCAGCTTCAAGAAATAATCTAACACATTGCGAAAGCAAAATAAAAAATTCTGAGTGTGTCAAGCTTACGCACGACGGAAGTGAAACTTCTAGTATTCCTCTCTCTCTTTTCATTTCATTCTCTCTTTTTTTCTCTCTTACGTTAGTTTGAAGATTATAGGTTAAATAATTCAACGACGAAGCATAGATTTACTCTTTCTAATATTTTCTTATACATGAATGAATTTTGATTTATGTACAGTTCCAAAATTCTTTTTAATGTTACATACAGCATTTTCATTTGTTTGAATGTTCAATAATAATTTTAGTGTTGAATGTGCTGTTTTTCCTCCGTCTAATAAAGTGGCAGCAATTCCAGATGATGTCATTTGTGCCAATATGAGCGAAATTAAAAATGTTTCCCTGTTCCACCTGGTGCATCCAAAAAAAGAAACCATCTTCTTGAGCAGCGACTGCATGCATAATTTTATCATAAAGTAATTTTTGTTCTGGTAACAATTTTGGTTCATTTGCTTGAACATATGCATTTAAACCATCAACATTGTACGATTGTTCACGTTGCATATCGCGATTAAATAAATCACTTACTGGCCGATTAACTGATGGCATCCCTAATTTAATTAGTGGTTGATTCGAAATGATCATGCATAAATCTTCCAACTTAATCAAAGATTCATTATATATTTCTGGCGAGAAATTTATATCTGGATCTCCTCGAATTCTACGTAGAGCATGTAATACATCTTCACTCATTGAAGCCTTATATTTTCCCCATAATTTAGGCGGGTTAGTTGGAAAACACGTTGTCAATAAAATGGCAAACAAACATCGTATTTGATGTGGCGATGAACCGAGAGCAGCATGGGCAAGAGTTGTATCCCAATGCGAATCTTCTTCTAACAATCGTAATGCTAGGCATGCACCATGATTCGTTGTATGTAATGCACTGAGATACTGGGAAATGTATTTATAATAAGAAACATTGATTAAGATTTGGAATGTTTCTTTCCGACAGGCTCAGGTTAGCCAACTAATAACAATAAAATAATCACATTTAAAAATATAAATTTTTCTTTTTACTTAAGAGAGAATGGTGTATTTCTGTGAAACAGTTTAATTCTAAAGTTTAGGGAAAACAAAATATATCTATAATATAATCATAATACTTCTTCAAGGCCTTTGAGAACAATGAATTAACCCACACCCATTGTCTGCCTGGGTACAAAAGAAAAGATAAACCTTTTTTAAAACCCCAATTGGCATTCTACCTGAGAATAATTATTTTAATTATGTAAAATCGTGTGAAATCAAATCAAACCGATTTGGCCCAAAATTTAGATAAACCATCTGGAGCACTAAACAAACATATGGTGTGAATATGGTTTCGATACGTTCAGTGGTTTAGGCATGGGTCGATCACGCACATACATACTAAGGATTATATATATATATATATATATATATATATAGATATAAAATTAAATTTACAAATTATGTCTGTATTCAAAATAGATTTTATTATCTTAAAAAAAAAAGTTTCTGAAATTTTGACCTGACTACCTGTATATCCCTTTCTTTTGTTAAGAGGGGTTTCATTGTTTAAGACCTGACCTTTCAGGGCAGGGATAATGTATTGTTTGCTTGGCCCTTTTAGAGGCTCTATTTCTATAGATCTTATCTGTCAATCAATTAAATATAAAAATAAAAAATAAAATCAAACCGATTTGGCTCAAAATTTAGATAAACCATCCCCAGCACTAAGCAAACATATGGTGTGAATATGGTTTCGATACGTTCAGTGGTTTAGGCGTGGGTCGATCGCGTACATACACACTAAGGATTTTATATATATAGATATAGATTAGGGTCTTTCAAAAACCGCGTCTAGGTGTTTTTTTTAATAAAACATATAAATACTTTGATTTTTTCTGATGTTTTTTTTATTTTTATAGAAATATGCCTCTTAACCATTATATGTGAAAAATAACATCATTTAAATATCCACCACGAGCAAGTCTACAGGCCCTCATACGAACACCAAAATTTTGAATGATGCGTTCACACATTTCAGAATAAAGTTTATCAATTTCGACCCGAATGTTGTTTTTCAACTATCCAATTGTTAACTTATGAGGAGAATTTTCTAGGTTAGGTTTCACAAAAGGAAATATTAAAACAAATGTATGTTTTTTTTTTGAGTTTGATTCACTCGATATATATTTCGGGTTATTAAACTGAGTTTTCATTTGAACTCTGATGATGGGCTAATAACCCGAAATATATATCGAGTGAATCAAACTCAAAAAAAAAACATACATTTGTTTTAATATTTCCTTTTGTGAAACCTAACCTAGAAAATTCTCCTCATAAGTTACTTATAATGTTTCACCTAGAACCGACACCTAAATCCTTAAAAATTATCCAATTGTTGTTGGTTTATTCACATAGACTTTATTTTTCAAAAACCCCAAAGGAAGTAATCTAATGGGGTTAAATCGCACGAAAGGTGGTCAGTTTACGTCACTATTACGAGAAATTAATCGTCCTGGAAACATAGACCGCAATAGCTCAATGTAATTTTAATAACTTTAATGCGTTGTTCTAGCGTTTAACTATCCATGGTTAAAATTGTACATGTGTCCATAGTTATCCGAAAAGTTCTGTGGATTTTGTGAAGACGATTTCATAACAGTGGATGGGGCCATCAAGAGTTATCAACCTCTTTTATCTGCCATCCAAGCTAATTATTATTTTATAGCGAGTAAAATATTATATTTTTTCGAAACTACTTCTAAAAAAGCTACTTGCATGAATTTTCAGAGACTTTAAAGTCAGTGAGTTTCAAAATTGTAACTTGCTGTCATATTGGATAACTAACAATCAAACGAAATCTTTCGCTAAATTGATTATCCCTATGACTGTTAAAGAGTTGAACTCACTTCTTGTCACCGTCTTTCCAGTAACATACAACGCATCCACAGTATCTTCAACTACAACTCAGCACCTAAAATATCATCCTTTTCCAACTCATACCTATAGGAGGTGCACCTTTTTGATGTAACTCCTTCTCGCATCGATATCATTGAAAAAAAGATCCCCTTGTCCTCTTAAAATTAGTATCTTCGAATCGTTAGAAATTTTAAAATCATACATAACTCACCAGAAAAAATTCTTAAATCGGAAAATCGAACTTTCGGAAAGCTTATCTTAAAAATAGCCGCGCAAATAAAAACCCCAATACCGCCACCTACAGCCAAAAAATGAAACAAGTATAAACGGTGAATCATAATTTGCCCAGACCACATGTAAATTTCATTTACCATTCATACATTAATTCCTGTGAATCAATTTTAATAGATTGATGAAGATGGCAAAGCTCTCGAAACTATAGTCTCGTTATAAAAAATTAAAAATTTATAATTCCACCAGAAGACACACTCTTTTATTGCCTCCTTCAATTTATAAAAATTCTGCTACTCTCGGCAAAAAACTTTCAATTTATTTTAAATCCAATTGCCACAATTACAAATCTTCACGGAGAATACATTTGCTGGAAAGCGAGGGGTGAACCGCGACCTAAAATCCTGTACACCTAATTCCACTTCCATCTTCATTTCCAAGTATAAGGCAATAGATGACAATAGATTATCTAATGAATTCCAAAATAATTCCAAAGGCGGTGTACACCTAATTCCAATCGCGGTTCACCCCTCGGGGAAGAAGAGCAAGAAAGTGATCTGCTTGAAATTAGCCATGCACCCGAAAAAGTAGCTTTAAATTTGTATTTTTAACCGATTTCAAAAAAGGAGGAGGTTCTCTATTCGACTGAATTTTTTTTTTTTTGTGTCTATGTTACCTCATATCTCCGCCAATTGTGAACCGATTTTGAAGAAAAAAATTTGCATTGGATTCAGTCTACCTTCCGATTGGTCCCATTTTTTCATAAGTATTAGACCTTTTTTGTTAGGTTTGTTCAGGCCTAACTTCTTTGTTTATGAACCGATTTCGATGATTCTTTTTTTATTCGAAAGGGGGTATCTTAGGGATGGTATCATATTAATTTGGTCAAGTTCTGATGATATGATCACTATTAATAACATCACTAAAAAGAGGAAAATAAAAATAATTTTTAAGAAAAAAATAAAACCGACTTCAAAAATTAAATGCAACAAATAAAATACACTAAAAGGTATAAAATAATTATTATCTTATTTAGTTACAACTAAACGACGAAATATTAACATGAAATTACTTTTTGATGTCGGTACCAAACAAATTATACCTATAGGCGAGCATACCTTCCAAACGTACTAAGTAAGATCCGTCAAGTGCGATTCATAAAAGGTATATGTTTGGCACCGACTTCAAAAAGTAATTTCATGTTAATATTTCGTCGTTTAGTTGTAACTAAATAAGATAATAATTATTTTATACCTTTTAGTGTATTTTATTTGTTGCATTTAATTTTTGAAGCCGGTTTTATTTTTTTCTTAAAAATTATTTTTTAAGGTGCTATAAAGTACGCGAAGGGGCACTAATAAGAATAATAATATAACTTAAGAATGACATAATATCTATGAATTTAATATGATATATAGTATTTTATTATTTTCAAAAATAAAATAATACTTATTATTTAAAATTGCAATTACACAGAAAATAAAAGACAATAGAAAAATATATGGTTATAAATTTAAATTTCAAATAAATGGTGTGTGTGAGGTTGAGTGTGTGAGTGTCTTTCATCATTGACTGAGTAAAGGACCAAGCGAGATGAAATAGTTAGCATTTCGAGTTATGAAGATTATCTTCGGCCACCCTGTCGGTGGGAGGGATCTGTCCCAGGTTTAATGCGGGCCAGGGAGTCCTAGTCCCCGGGTTTCACGGGGAATTTAATTTGCGGTTGTCGCATTCGCATGACCAGCCAGCACGCTTGTTAAGAGTTAATTTCTCCCGAGACAACTGGCTAGGCTCAGGTAGCCACCCACCCATTCCTGTGCAGTTCAAAAGCCATCCCGCAAAAATTTACTCAGCACACAATTTTCAAAGAAAATTAACATTTTTCATTGTTGCTAGCTCATTCATATGTTTGTACAACCCAGGCGTAATTTTTTTATTGCTAATTAACATTAATAAACAAATTATGAAGTCATTATTCTCGTACGTTAATAGTGAAAAAAACATTTTATACTATAAACTAGCTGCAAGGCACGCCCCCTGACCCCCCCCCCCCACCACCACCACTCCAACACTCCATTCCGCACCTTAACCCCCCCACCCCCCCGCTCCAAACCCCCGTCCCCTCACCACAAACCGCACACCACCCACCTCGGACCCCGCACCCCATCCACCCCGTGCCCTCCAACACTGCGCACCACACCCCCGCTTACCCCCTGGACCCCACCCCCGCTATGCCCCTGACTCCACTCCCGCACCCCCCACCCTACTCCACCTCCCTCCTAACCCCACCCCCATTCCAACCCCGCACCCAATTTTTTGCATTTCTAGCCTTCTAGTGGCCCACAGATTATGTATACAAAATTTGGTTGAGTTTGGCCCAAGAGAAAGAATTTTTATTTTTTGACCCCCCCCCCATTTTGGGTGGTTAGTGTTTGCATTTCTAGCTCTCTAGAGGCCCAGAGATTATGTATACAAAATTTGGTTGAGTTTGCTCCAAGGGCAAGAATTTACATTTTTTCACCCTCCCCCCTTTTCGGGTGGGTTTTTGGGGAAATTTTTTTATAAAAGTTGTCAGAAATCACATCCCCTACAACTTTGTTTATTATAAAATTTGCCGTAGGGTTAATAGTTTAGGAGTTATTTGATAATTTTCATTCGTGCGCCCCCCCCCCCCCAAACCCCTCCTGGGGTCAAAATATCAAAACTTTATATAGCTAAAAACGTAAGTTAAGACATCTGATGTAAATATGAAATTTCATAATAATCCCTTCAGCCGTTTTTACGTGAATCGTGAGCAACTTTTCGGAAACCACTGAAACAGACAGACATACAGACAGACAGACAGGAATTTTGTTGAGGGTGTTTTCGTTCATAACCAAAATTTGGCGTGATTTGGACCAATGTACAGACAAAACCTTAATTTTATATATATATATAGATATAGATTTCTCATTTACATTCTTTTAAAAATTCCATCAAATAAAAATTTTAAAATACTCAAATGTTCGAATTACCAGTAATTATAAAATTTAAATATCAAAAAATCGTGTTAAAAAATATATAAATAGTGCCACCCAATTTACTGTAGAACTTAAATTCTAAGATCACTTGCTAGTGTATTTGAGTAACTTTAATTAAACTTTTTATTTATTTATTTATTTAATGACATCGAAAATGAATACATTTGGCTAGTTCTTTTTTTTTTTAAAGTTAGAATTTTTACATTTTTATATATCCAATTGCAATTATTTATCAAATTTTAAAATTCATATATCAAGATTCTAAGACTTTAAAATTTTCAAAAAAATTTCGAAAATTCCAAAAAATCTCAAAAGGCCTATTATCTAAGATGTTATTATTTTACGAGCTTCGAGGGCGGGCAGCGTCTCGATCCAAAAATTTTATTCCTCTTAAAAAACCACACTCCAAATGTTTACCTGTAAACTCCCGAAAATACATAGTCTCTTAAAAGTTTCTGCCTCATTTTCGTCTTGACACAGCTACAGAAATGAGGCTCTAGATATGAATCTGGAAGTATTTTTTTTTCTATAATCTACAACATTGTGATATTTTTTAAGTGGAAATCGATTTATTTAAATAAGTCGAATCGTGTGAGGAGGAGAATTATATTATATCATTTTTTTTAAAGAAAAGCGAATCGAATATTTAATTTTTGAGTGGTGAGGGGCGGGGGAATAATTATCAATATATTTAATGTTTCTTCTGTGAAATGTGAGCCAGGATTAATCCTGGCTCTCTCAGCCACCCGCTCTGAATCTGAATTAATTTGTTCTGAAGCCGAAAGTGTGAAAGATTTGTAGGTAAATTTGTGTAATCATCTTAAATTTTCTTGTAAGAGGGGGCCCGCTCCTCGGAGGCCCAATAAATAAAATAAAATAAAATCAATTCGAGTCTTAAAGTTGGAGTTATAAATCAAGCAAATAAGTCTCGCTTAGATTATATAGATATACCATGTAAATAGTGTGGTTTTATTATCAACTCTTGTATCTAGGACTTATGACAGACAGGATTGAAATAAGTAATAAGAATTAATTTCATTGATGTAGGGAATGGTATTTTTCGAGAAGATCTAGTATAAAATAAATCAATCGCTTTATTATTTTTTGAGCACCCCAGAAAGGTGATTGACATCACCCATTTGGCTGGCATTACAGTCACAAAAAGAAGTGTACCTACCTATCTTAGAAAAAATTAAAAAATTTCTCTGGGGGTAGCCGCGTGACCCATTCTCAACCGTATAATTAGAACAATTATCATTCTATATAATTATTATAAATAATTACTTATTTTGAGATTAAAACAAAAAGCCAACGGACTTCATTGAAAATCGAGTGAGGGTAAGTAACAAGAATCAATTGTATTTTTGCTCAAATTCAAAATTATCGATTGCTTATTGATTGTGATCTGGAAAACGATATTTATAATTAGCATAAAAATACAACTATTATTTTTACCTTTCATTGCTTAATTTCCCACATTTTCATAATTCAAACCATTTATTAACTAGTTTACAATAATAGTAGTTTTTTATAAATAATATTTAAATTCAATAGTAAGACGACCCTAACAGGCTGCAAAATATCCAGAGAGCGTGCCGAGTCTTGAAAAAGTTTTTACTTTTTCGTTCAATTTTGAATTACATTAAATAAGTTCCATATTAATCAAGTCATGTCTCTATGTACACCGAAGGGTGATTCGCGATTGGAAGTAGGTGTACACCTCTTTGGAAGTATTTTGGAAGTACTTGGAATTATTTGGAAGTACTTGGAAATATTTGAAAGTACTTGGGAATATTTGAAAGTACTTGGGAATATTTGGAAGTACTTGGAAATATTTGGAATTACTTGGAAATATTTGGAAGTACTTGGAAATATTTGGAAGTACAAGTGGAAGTAGGTCTGTCCGCCTCTCTGGTATAATGACCGCCTCTCTGGTGTAATGGTCAGCATCTCTGGCTGGCAACCCGGAGGTCTCGGGTTCGATTCCCGGCTATACCCAGACATTTTTTCTGTAAGTATAGGGTCTGGTAATAAAAATTAAGTGGGAGATAAATTTAACCTAATTTATCGCGCGGAGAATTTATCACTGCTCGAAGCCCTTAAAAAACTTAGTAAATTGGATTGTATCTAACTTTCTGAGATTTGGCTCGTGATTCCGGCTTCTTTCCTTCTACTCTGTTCTTTTCACGATGGAGGGGCCATCCCATACAGGCCTTTAAGAGATGCACCTTCTGGTGTATCTCCTCACATCATTAAAAAAATATTAGGTCGTGGTTCACCCCTCGATGTACACTAAATGGATGAGTGTATAAGAAGCACATTATAAAATTAAAAATTTTCTAAAAACATTTAATTGGCCGCCAACGAAGATATAACGTTGCTGGATTTAAATATGACGTTTGAGAAATCCGAATAAAATAAATGTATGTATATCCCTGATTTTTGGACAGACTGGCATTTATCCAGAATATCCCTTTTGGCTGATGAAATCCATTAGACCACCAGTTGCAAAAGTCGATACGCTAATGGGTAACAACCTTCGACTGACAGGCTTAAAACTCGCGTATCACTACCAAGGAATCATAACCCTGTCATTTAATAGAATGAGATTAATATTAGCCCAAACCCTTTGCAAAAATGATGCTAAGTTAAATAGCTACTCTCAAAGCTACCCATTACAAAGACTAAAGTGGAAGGCAAAGGCGTTCATTCGCGGGAAACTTTTCCACGCCGTCATCAAAGAGAATTAGATTCATGACTCATCTGGGGGGAGGTTTTCCCATCCCCCGGGGTCTGTCTGTTCATTTCATCCCTTGTTAGACTTCATCGCCTATTTCATTCATTCTATTTAACCTATCCGGTCAGATAAGTTCTAGCTAAGATGATCGATTCCCTTCCTTTTAAGTACTCAAGCCGGTAATTGGTTTTGATCCAATGAACTGTATACTCTGACATATATGTACTTAACTATAGGGTGTTCAAAAAGTGTAGTTAGTTTTTGAATAAATCTCTTGAAAATTTTAATTTTTACTAAGAAACGTCAAAAATCCAATATAGAATAGTTATTCCTCAAGTATTAAATGAGAATCAATCGCTATTTTTGATTTTAACTCGATTCCTCTATTTCTCAGCAAAGGTAACGGATAAGAAAACAACGCTGTTGCTATGGTTACTTATAAATAATTGGTTTTGATCCAATGAACTGTATACTCTGACATATATGTACTTAACTACAGGGTGTTCAAAAAGTGTAGGTAGTTTTTGAATAAATCTCTTGAAAATTTTAATTTTTACTAAGCAATTTGATCCGTTTCTCATCCACAAATATTTGACACTTCACCGAAAAGAAATTTTCTGTATCATGTTCACTATTTTGGGATTGAAAAGTAAAAAACTTTTTGGTAATTATTTCCTTGTTTTTTTTTAGTATATCTCAAATAATGAAGTAGCGCCAAAATTGTTTTACCTACCATGTTTTTATGAATGCATTTAGTTTTAGTAGGCCTATAGGATCATGTACTTATACTGTTCATTAGAAACAATTAAAAGAATAACCAAATCTTTTTCACTGAAATTTTTACTTTACCATACAGGGTATGGTCAAGTATTGTAATCGTGCATGAAAAAAGTGTTGTTTTTTTTTGCTTCTTTTTTCGAAATATCTCAAAAACTGCTGAAACTATTTTAATTAAAAAAATTGAGCGAAACCATGGCATTTTGCTCTACAAAATAGCCCTAATAAGTGAACATCGAAAAATTATATTTTTCTAGATAATAATTGTTTTGTCAAAATGTCTTTTAATCCGTTAGTGTGCTATTCTGCTAGTCTGTATGTTACCAAATTTTTGTGGACGAGCTAGCTCAAAAACTAGTGTGAATATCAAAACCAAATTTCACACGTAGTTTTGGTGAAATGAGATTAAGAGCTGATTAGATTTTGGTGCATATCGACCCAAAATTAAGGGGGACAGGGTGGGTTAAAATGAAATATACTATAAAATGAACATATAATAACGAAAATATTTTTTTTCTGGCCTCAAAATTGGGGGGGGGGTCAAAAAATAAAAATCTAGGCCCTTGGACCAAACTCAACCAGTAGTGTATGGTAAAGTCAAGTGGTTGGCCACATCAGAACGTGTCAATTTTTTTTTTTATATTTCGAAACATGCAGTGGCGTCTGAAAAAGAGAAAAAAAATTATCGAAAAATTACTCAAATGGGGTGACAATTTCTAAAATTTTCTCCCTTGAGGGAGGGTGCAAAAAGAGATATTTTCAAAATAATTTTAAGAAATTGTATTTTTCATCTCAAATTAAAATATATAATTAATTACAAAAATGGGAGAGAAGGCGATCTAAGAAGTGAAATGACTTTATTTATGCCAATGGGCAATGAATCTTGTCTTAAAAAAGGGCATTTGATTATTTTTACCATAATTTTTTTGGATATATTTATCAAACATATAGTTTTCTAAAAAATATTTTATTAAATATTTAAATTCAAGTGAAAATTATATGAAAAATTTGCGTTGAGTTTTTCTGAAGGTTATTTAATAAAAAAGTAAAAATAAATTAAGTCTGATATTTTCGTTTAGTTAGTAAATGTCAAAGTCGTTGTTACAAAGACTAGACCAGTGGTTCTCAGTCGGTGGGGGGAGTAGTTTTTCAGGGGTGGGGGGAATTAATCGGCGTACAAATTTCAAAAGTTTTAAAGAACGTATTAAAGAACTGGCAAAAAACAACCTCAACTTTCTCATTAGGTAAATATTAGTTTACTTATCTCTAAATTAAAATATGATATCTTGTATTTTCAATATTAAAAGCATATTATTTGAAATAATCTTTTTGAGTTAGAAAATTCTGGAAAGAAGGCAATGGTATTCTTACAAAATTGCAGAAGGGATTCATTGTAAGAAAAAGGTTGAGAACCTTTGGACCAGACTCTTTCTAAGCATATGATGACTCTTTCAATTTCAATGTTATGCAAAGAACGAATTTTTTTTACATTTTGATCGGAGCTCAAATGTATCTTTTGGAGACGGTCTGAGGCAAAACTACCTCGTTAATTTAATTAATAAATTTATAAAATTACGTTTTTTAAGTCAGTAAGCTCTAACAAAATTATATATTTTCATCTACATATATTTTTATATTTAAGGGCCGTCTATAAATTACGCCACGCGAATTTAAATGATTTTAGACCCGCCCCCCTCACCCTGGGTCACATTCTGTCACATTTTCATTGAGCCCCTGTATATTGTGACGTCACACTAACAACAAAAATTTAAATGCTTTTGATAAAAATTGCTTGCTTACAATTTTCTGTCAAGATTTATTTTACCAACATTTTCAGGTTTGAACAATGATAACACAAAATCTAAAAAATTTATTTGAAAAGTTTTAAAAAATTTTAATTTGACTTGTCACATCCCCGGGCCCCGTCACATTTTGTCACAAATCTGAGATGATCCTCCCCCTTACTGTGTGACCTAATTTATGGACAGCCTTATATATATTATTAATATTGATAGAAAACAAATCTTTTGTACATTTTATTTTTAATGAAATTATGATATAACTATTATCATTATTTTTAAAGATAGCGATGCATGTAAATTGATTTCTATCTCATCCTATTTCAATATAGGAACATATACTACTATAAAAAGCAACTCGCCAAAATCCTCCAATTAGATCTTAATTATCTCTTGCCTATTCTTTGTCTTTAATAATATTAGCGGATACACTCTCATGATAGAGGAATTCTCAAATTAATTGCCTTTACCAATAATAAGCATATTATAACACAGGGAATCTATCCCTGGCATGAGAATTGAGGCATTATCAACCATCCTGTTTGTTTACCATATACTGGTACATAGTTAGAAAGGGAAATAGAGTACACCCACAATGGATGTAGAACTGCTCGACCTAAGTGAAAGAGCAAATATTGCTCGTTCTAAGGTGCATTCAAACTATACCTGCTCCCCCAAAACCTAGCAACACCCGGAACGCTAACCACATTTGCTTACATATTCACACGCTTGGTTAAACTGGTATATATGATGATACGATTGAATAAATACAAGTCTATTGGCTACGAACATACCTTCATACGAATATAATTCCAAGCGAAAGTGGCTCGCTCTATGAATATAAAGAAAATGGCTATTCCAATTGAATTAATTTTATACTAAGGTAGGTACGTGGATAGGTATTAATTTTTAATTAAATTCCTATTTGAATTTTACACTTAATGTTTAAGTTAAAGGAACTATAAAGTTTAACTAAACATAGAGTGAACATTTAATTACAATTTATGCATATAAACAGAGTAATATAAAATATAATCTTCCGAATAGGGTATATACTTGAAAATATATGTCATATTAAATTTTCTGAATTAGCATAGAATTTCATAAAAGGGAGGTATGTGGAATAAAATTCAATTCGGGGTCATTTTATTTGTATTTGACTTTAGAAAGAAAGAACCTTCTTTTGTTTGATATGTGTTGTAGTAATAATAGTCAAATAAGAGAAAAACTTCAAATCTCAGGGATAGATAGTGTCAGGAATAAATATAAACAAAATATGGATTGACCTCGAAAGGACGGAATACTCAAGAGACTCTCAAAATATGCTCTGAACTATAAGCCCAAAGGAAAAAGAGATCGAGGACGCCTTAGAGGATGTTTGCAGAATAATGTCTTAGCCGGAACAGGCCTAACCCTTTATTGCAAATGATGATTTGTTGTAATGCGTATTTCAGTTAATACGCCGGGTAAACTGCGCTCGCAGAAGCGGCCGAATTGTTGAACTAATCTATAAGTTTAATTTTTTCTTCTTTGCTTATTCTTGTTTAGAAAAGTAAGAATTGAGAAAGATATATTTTTTCTGAATGTGTATTAGGATTTCACACAATGCCATCAGAGAATGAAACCTTGCAGAAAGTTCACTTTGCTCCCAAATTACTTGTATTTCTAATATCAAGACCTGATTATCGTATTTTGTGATGTTACAACACAGCTCAGCAAAAAAAATTGTTGCCTTAGATATCTCATCTGCGTTTTTTTATAATTTCAAATACACAGTTTACGAATATATTCATGAAAGCTCAGGCTTTTATGATTTTGGTGTACCTATAATATTTAAGGGGTCAAGGTAGGAGTAGAGGTAGCACTTTTGGAACTCCACTGGTCCTCACTACTATCAGGGTACATGGGTTGTCAGCGCACATGACCGACTGGCCCTTGTATCAAGACCGTCTGTATGTGGTGAAGAACCACATCCTTCACGAGGTGACCCTGTTTTTTAACTAAACACGGCGGATCTAGACTGGAAAGTCAATAAACATTCCTGGCAGAGGGTAGCAGTACCTGCCAGTACCGGACTAAGGCGCAAGGAGTTTGACTTCGGACCGGCTTAAGATCGGATTAAAACAAGCACTGCTGTATGCTATTTGAGTTGTCCCACTATTGCAGGCCAGGAGCGATATATGATTTTTCTTTTTTTCATATTTATTACTTTTTATAGTGTAAATTGAAAATGAAGATTGAAAACTAGAGGCAAAATACCAAAATCATTCGTAGTTTCATAAATTTTAGGCATGAAATTACTCGAAATTATTTTTATATCAAGGGCAACAAAACCACTGTTGACCAGTGTTATAATCTGGATGAAGCATGGGGTTAAAAGTTTACTTTTGTTGGTAAACTCGTCAAGCTAAGTTCACAGGACGGCGCTAGGTTTGAATGTATCAAAAATTTCAATTTTTATTATGGATACAATAACTTGAGTGTGAAACTCGAAGAAAGTTCACTCTTGTTCTAAAATGTTTTTAATTCCAAAACGAAAAACTTATAAAATTTGGAATTTAGTATCTTAAGGGAAGAAAGAATCGAAAAATTATTGGAATTGAGGAATATTAGATCACCTAAATTTTATATCAGGGTTTATCAAAAGATCACGATGGAAAGATGAAAGATCGGATCCCAAAGTCAAATGGGTTACAGAAACAGGAACTTAAAGTGGTAAATTCAAATTCTAACTTCAGAACTTACAAAACTACCTAATAGTAAAATATCGATTTCAACGGTGAAAGGCATCTCAAGGATAATGAATGACACGTAAAAATTCCGAATAAATTAATTTATTAGAATATCATTTTCATCCTCTTTAAAAAACCGAAATTTCGGAGGATCTTTCCTACTATTTCAGGGCTTAAAAGTATTAACGAATGTCCTCCTCATCTTCTTTAAAACTACTTTTATTTTACTAAAGTTAGAGTTTCCATTAGCATGATTAGAATATAATAAATAATTACTCTCTAGTGAATGTTACCATTCCGTATCCATAGAATATACATCTAATTTATCATTTATAATATTTCAATTTTAAATATATAAAACAGATGAGCAATAAAAAACAAAACAACATACTGAAGTAATTAAAAATCACTAAGCTGATGGAAAAAATAGTGCACTCTCTCTCATGCAATCTATTTACCATAAAATAGAACTAAGTGGGCGCGCCGCGACTCTCTTACTTTACACCCCCTTCCTTTATTTCAATTCTCTCTGTCGCATCTGACCTGTCTTGGAATGAACACATCTCCTCTGTGGGGAAATCTGCAGCAAGGAAGACTGGCTACTTATTCAGGTCCAAGCGATTCTACAAGCCCCAACATATCACCATCTACAAGGCCTAAATCCGACCCTGTCTCGAATATGGCTCTCATCTATGGAGAGGAGCCTCTAAATATTCTCTTGCTACCCTGGATGCAATTCAGAAACGAGCCGTCAGGCTAATTGACGATTCTACCCTCACCGACTCCCTCGACTCGCTAGCTCATCGAAGAAATGTCTCTGCCCTTTCCCTTTCCTATAGATACTATCACGGCAGGTGCTCTGATGAGATAAAATCAATAATTTCCCCAAAGCATGCTTTGCACGTAGCACGCGTTTTGCCGACTCCCAACACTCTTTCGCGGTCAAACTGGAAAAATGCCGGACTACTTCATTCGCCAATACGTATATCCCCATGACCAAGGAACTGGAACTCTCTCCCAGCCTCCATCTTTCCCAGCACTTATAATCTTCAAACCTTCAAAACCCGAGTGCATAAACACCTACGTATCCACCCTCTCACTTAATCAACTTTCCTTTCTCTTCGGTAATGCAAGAGTCTTTCGAGATCCATAGGGGCTGCATCTTTACTGGTGTACCCCTTCTTGCATTCGATTGATATTAAAAAAAAATGGATTAAAAATTTGACCCAATTAATTATTCATGACACTTGATAAATACACTAATTTTTAAAAAAATCGTTGAAGCGATTTTTGAGAAAATCAAAAAAAAATGAAAAATCTTTCATGTAAATGTCCACTTCCGGTCTCCCGATTTCAATTGACTGATTTAATGTGCCACGCAGAGGGGGGCAGCCCTTTACAAAGAAGATAACAGATTTTTTACAAATAATCATTTAACAAACACCTCATCAACAAAGCGCCAGATGTTGTGGGTAATAATATGACCAATGCATATATGGGCGCCGGTAGATCAATATCTCCAGAACAGCGGCCAGAGTGTTGGGTGCACCAACAGTGCCCCACAACTGTACAGTGCGATTAATACATTAAGATAAATAAACAAAAAGAAAACCATAAATAAATATGATAAGTAGTATTAATAAAATAAATAGTTCAAAATGAGCTGGCCCCCGCAGAAAGGTCATTTCTCGGGGAAGGCCAGCCCAGCACTGCACATTAAATTTAAAATTGTTAATATTATTAACTAAGGCCGGGCCCCGTCCGGAATGTCCGCCTCATTTAGCGCGAGAAGTTAAAAAGGGAACCTAGCGTCGCCCTGAGTGTCATTTTGTTTAATGTAGTTAGCTTAATGTACTCCTTCTAGCCTATATCAAGCTTAAGTTTCGAATTTCGTATCTCTGAGACTTATGGTTGCGAAAGGCAGGGGGGGTAAATTCTTACGTACGTAAAGATCAACTTCCGGTTTTTCTATTTCAGCCAAAATCTTGTTATACTTCTTCTAATCTCTAGATAGCTTAAGTTTCAAATTTCAAGGCTCTGCGACTTTCCGAAGACGAGATATGAACGATTAAAATATTTATTTTACGACACTCCTAAATTACAACCCCTTCCTTTAATTCAATCGAATTAAAAATTGTACACAACTATTAACTCATGACACTTGATAAATACACTAATTTAAAAAAGTCGTTAGATCCGTTTTTGAGAAAATAAAAAAAAAACGAAATAAAGGAAGTGGGTGTAAATTAGTAGTGTCGCGATGACTTCAAATAAATGAAAATGTGAAAGTCGTATGGTGAACACACCTGTTGATTATATAATGCACTGTTTTTAAGTTATAAGACTATCTCAAGGGTTTGATATCGTAAGCACAGTCGTTTCGACTGTTGCTGCTTAGTCACTAGATACATTAATTATTATATATTACTAATTATTATTATAGGAAATTATAAGTTGGTGTCATCTATTAAATTAGATGGAATTGAATATTTTAAATTATATGTCAGAGGGGTTGTTTTTCACCCCTCGGGAATCGAACCCGAGTGCCGGTAACAGCAATCCGGGCTACCTGGCTCACCTGCAGGATGCGAACCTCTCTGACATATGTACACGCGTAAAATATTTTATTCAAAGATTGTTATCCTAATTTGTAAAATTTCTGGATATAGTGATTCTAAATTTAAACATATAGCCATGCCATATAATTTAAATAAAGGTCGTTGAGTATTTCGAATTTTGAAGAGATTCAAAATTCGAATGGCAATAGAATGACTTTTCCTAATTTAATATGAAAGATATTAATTTGACGATAGTAATAGATTCAAATTTACAAGAAATCATAAGTTGGTGTCATCTATTAAATTCGATGGAATTGAATATTTTAAATTATGTCAGAGGAGTTGTTTTTCACCCCTTCGTGAATCGGGAACCATACGAATTTTGAATCTCTTCAAAATTCGAAATACTCAACGACCTTTATTTAAATTATATGGCATGGCTATATGTTTAAATTTAGAATCACTATATTGCGAAATTTTACAAATTAAGATAACAATCTTTGAGTAAAATATTTTACGCGTATACATATGTCAGAGAGGTTCGCATCCTGCAGGTGAGCCAGGTGACCCGGATTGCTGTTACTGGCACTCGGGTTCGATTCCCGAGGGGGTGAAAAACTACCCCTCTGACATATAATTAAAAATATTCAATTCCATCGAATTTAATAGATGACACCAACTTATGATTTCTTGTAAATTTGAATCTATTACCATCGGCAAATTAAAATCTTTCAAATCTACTCTTATTAAACGAGCAAAAATTGTATATTTATTTATTTGTTTATATATTTGTATCTTGGTTCTATTTTGAAAACGACTCTACCGATTTTGATGAAATTCACGGGTTAGGGGGTTTTTGGGGTGATAATTCGATCTGTCACGGTCTCATCTTCGACAAAATTGTTTTTGATGGGTTTTTTCGTAATCAAATTAATTATTCTCAGGTAGACAAATCCCATTCTTAGGGTTTTAAAAAAGGTTTCCCTTTTCCTTTTATACTCAGGCAGACAATGGTTTGTTTGTTTCATTGTTCTAAAAGGCCTTGAAGAAGTATTGTGATTGTGCATTTTAACATATTTTGTTCTCCCTAAACGTTAGAAATATTAATAAACGTTTTATAATTGTTTTTATAAAGAACTTTATTTATTTAATAGAATAAAAAATAATCAATTTATTTAAAAATATATTTCGCATAAGCAGGTCTCAATTTTCTGAAAAAATAACACATTTTGGTAGGTTTTATTTATTAACGATTGGATGAATAAAAATGAATCATATGGTTGAATCGAAACAGGTGCAGGAGGTGGGGTGCAGTGGTGGGGGATCCGGGGGTAGGGCGAGGTTTCGGGGGTGGGGTCAAGCGGGGTGGGGGTACAGTTGGCGAATACTATATATATATTTGTATTTTTTTTTTAATTCGAAAACGGCTCTCAAATAAAAATCGAACTTTTTATCAGAATTTTAAATTAAAAATAATATTAAAATAAAGCTTTTAACTGAAGGAAGAAGTTACCGAGCATCGCTCGGTGCCTCCAGGTACTTATTATTATAGATCAAGGAAGATTAACAGAATATAGAGAATTATATTTAAAAAAAAATAAGACTTGACTCACCCGGTATAAATGCTTGAATTTGCTCCTCTTTTTGAAATTTTAATTTTTAATTTCTTATATAAGAAAAGTCTAACTTAGAAAACTTGGGATATGAATAAAAAAAGAAAAAACTCGAGCAGAAATGGACAAGAAAGGCGAATTGAAGAATAGGAAATTCATTCCGGCAACCGACGATGTGCCATGGCTCATTTTCGCATTTTCTGACGCCCGATGGCGCCATATTTTATCGGATGGCAGCGCATTAAAACGGCAGCGGCATTAATTAAATCAACCTCTTCGCTGAATCCGACGACGGCAGTTTATATAGGGACTAGATCTTGGTGCAAATTGAAACGGATTTTTCCAATTGAATTTCCGCTGCCTATTTTACAATGAACAGTCAGTTAATTGTCACTGTTTCCCACTTAGTAATGAAATTTATCACAGAAGAAGAGAAGAAGAAAGAAAGAAAAGAGGTTCCAAGCGAGAGATCAATGCAAAAGAGGGGAATAAAAATGAAAAATATTAACTCCTACAAAAATTTTTTAATGAATTAAAATTGAAAAAAAATTCAATTTTATCTTAATATGAAAAATTAAACAAATTATTAGACTGGAAGTTAGTATTAAATATATCATATTACGAAAAAACAAATAATTATTTTTAGCACAAAGTGCTAATGCAGCCTCAAATAATGAAAGACATGGGATGTGAGATTTTTAACCGACTTCAAAAAAGGCGAAGGTTCTCTATTGGACTGAATTTTTTTTTTGTGCGTATAAAATTTTTTTTGCATTGGGTCTAGTCTACCTTCCGATTGGTCCCATTTTTTTTTATAGGTATTAGACTTTTTTGGTTAGGTTTGTTCAGGACTAACTTCTTTGTTTATGAACCGATTTCGATGATTCTTTTTCATTGGAAAGGGGGTATCTTAGGAATGGCGCCATATTAATTTGGTCAAGTTCTGATGATATGATCACTATTAATAACATCACTAAAAAGAGAAAAATAAAAATAATTTTTAAGAAAAAATAAAACCGACTTCAAAAATTAAATGCAACAAATAAAACACACTAAAAGGTATAAAATAATTATTATCTTATTTAGTTACAACTAAACTACGAAATATTAACATGAAATTACTTTTTAAGTCGGTGCCAAACAGATACCTTTTATGAATCGCACTCGACGGATCTTACTTATTACGTTTGGTGGGTACGCTCGCTTATAGGTATAGTTTGTTTGGCACCGACTTAAAACAGTAATTTCATGTTAATATTTCGTAGTTTAGTTTTAACTAAATAAGATAATAATTATTTTATACCTTTTAGTGTATTTTATTTGTTGCATTTAATTTTTTGAAGTCGGTTTTATTTTTTTCTTAAAAATTATTTTTATTAAAGAGAAAATTTTGGGATAGAATCGAACTGCGTCAAACCATTCATAGAAGAGTATAGGTACTCTATAATGATGATGATGATGCAGCCATAAGCACTCTATGAAGAATCAATTGGTATATTCACCACACGATTTTCACATTTTCATTTATTTGAAATCATCGCGACACTATTAATTTACAGCCCCTTCCTTTATTTCGTTTTTTTTTATTTTCTCAAATACGGCGTTAACGATTTTTTTAAAGCCGTTTTTGAGAATAAATTTATAATTTTTCTCATTAATATATCAAAAGATAATTGACATATTAACGAAAATTGTTTTGATCACGCTTTTTGAAAAAGATATATATCGCGAGACTACTGCGGTTGAAGCTTTTGGAGTCTGTGGAGTCTTAAGTCTGGACCAAGAGAGAAAAAGATATTGTTGTGCCCGTCGATAATTTTTTCCTTAAATAAATATAATTATTCTTAAGGGAAATATTTTGGCAGTCGGCATCCCTTTTTATTTTTCGAACTTTACAATAGGGAAGGGTCTTTACGATTGCATTTCTGGCGAGTCGTAAATAAATGTCAAATGGCTTTTAGCCCCCAGAGGCGATTGTAAATGTCATTTTGCGTGGGAAAATTCTAGAGAGTAAGTTTCTAGAAATGGGAGGAACGATTTTAAGATACGCCCCGCTAATTAAGAATTTGGCCTATGAGAAGTAATCTTAAAATTTCGATTCTTCAAGCAGTCTTGGGTCAGTCAGAGAGTGGAGTTCGAAGCTGAAACCCAGAGTTGAGAGACGAGTTTTAAGCTCTCCAGCCATCAGCATGGAGCAATGTATTAATTATAAAATAACTAATAAAAATAATAATAATAATAATAATAAGCCTTTTATTTATCATAAATATACACAATAAAAACTAATAAAAATAATCGATATTAAATAATGCAATTGGATGTTGATGAAAGCAGTCCACGGTGGTTGTAAAAAATAAGACTATAGAGGTTTTATTATTTTACATTTATTTGTTAAACCGACGTTTCGAGATTTATTCTCTCCTTCTTCAGGTTAACAAAAAGTCAATGAAAGTAGTTCAAATCATAATTACTTTCTGTCTCCTTTGACCAGAAAGTAATTATGATTTGAACTACTTTCATTGACTTTTTGTTACCCTGAAGAAGGAGAGAATAAATCTCCGAAACGTCGGTTTAACAAATAAATGTAAAATAATAAAACCTTTGATTTGATTTAATAAAACCTCTATAGTCTTATTTTTTACAACCACCGTGGACTGCTTTCATCAACATCCAATTGCATATTTATACCAGTCCGTCTCCTAAAGAAAAACTCTATCAATTAAATAATGCTTTTTCCTTCTCTACTTCAATTAAGATCAAATCAGCATCAGGCCTGAAACAGGTCGAATCGCTTAGGCACGTTACCAGCAGTGACGAAAGAACACCAAGTTTTCAATATCCATATGATATTGACTCCATGAAAAACATTTATAATTGAAGAAAGACTGATGATGAAGACCAAGTCTTCGAAACTATAGTCTCAAACAAATAAATAATATATATACAGATATATCATCTTGAGATATATGTGTATATGTTTATTTGCATCAAGCAGAGGACAACCTCTTTGTTTCTCTTTGTGAAAATTAGATACTTACAAAAACTTGGTCCTGGCGAGATTTTGGTATCCAGTAGTTGATGATATGTTGTGGCGATTGCCTGAAATGAAATTAAGAAGTTAGTGTCAATATACTTAATAAAAAAAAAGGAGAAAGAGAATAAAAGAGTGCACATATGGTATATAGGTAATATGTACGTTATGAGCATGTATGAAATCTTTTCACGAGGGTTGAACCGCGATTGGAATTAGGTGTACACCATCTTTGGAATTATTTGGAATTACTTTGGAATTCATTAAATAATCGATTGTCTTCTATTATCTTCTACTTGGAAATGAAAGTGGAAGTGGAAGTAAATGTACACAATATTAAGTGGCGGTTCACCCCTCGTCTTTTCATTTCTTATTCCTCTTTTAATAATATTAAATATTTTTTATAAGTTTTTCTTATGTGGCTGATTATTGAGAACTTAGACTTGAAATAAATTGGAATTTAAATTCCTAAAATGTTGCTACGTTTCCCAGTTTATTTTTCTACTTCCTCGGGCAATTTTTAAGCTTAATCTATTCGTAATAAGAAATTTATAGTTCAATAGACCATAATATGTCGATGAGAATTAAAACAATTATCACAGCCGCACAATGAGATCCTTTTTCAAAAAACACAAGGCTTAACTAATACAGATAATAATATTAATATCTGTATTAGTTAAGCCTTGTGTAGGATTGTGTTTTTGGTCTCTTATGTGACTTAGAAGAGACCATATGACGACCACAATTAAAACATTTATCACAGCAGAACAATGACATTCTTTTTCAAAAACACAATCCTTTACAAGACAACTAATACAGATAATAATATTAATATCTGTATTAGTTAAGCCTTGTGTAGGATTGTGTTTTTGGTCTCTTATGTGACTTAGAAGAGACCATATGACGACTACAATTAAAACATTTATCACAGCAAAACAATGACATTCTTTTTCAAAAACACAATCCTTTACAAGACAACTAATATAGATAATAATATTAATATCTGTATTAGTTAAGCTTTGTGTAGGATATACGACTTAGAAGAGACCATATGTCGATCATAATTAAAACATTTATCACAGCAGAACAATGCCATCCTTTTTCAAAAACACAATCCTTCACAAGACTTAATTAATACAGATTTTAATATTATTATCTGTATTAGCTAAGCATTGTGGAGAATTGTGTTTTTTGAAAAAGGATGTAATTGTTCTGCAGTGCTAGTTGTTTTAGTTGTGATCGACATATGGTCTAATGAACTATATATTACTTATTAAGAGGAGGTTAATCTTAAAAATTTCCTGAGGAAGCAGAAAAATATACTGCGAAACGTAGCAACATTTTAAAAATTTAACTTCCAATTTATTTCAATTAATTAATAAAGTAAAGGGAGTGTAGTTTCACTGTGAAGCTATGCTCCCTTTACTTTATTAATTAATATCATGTTTCACCTAAAACCTACACCACTTTCCCTAACTAAAAAAAAAAAATTTCATGTCCAAGTTCCCAATAATCAGCCACATAAGAAAAATTTTCAACATGGACGATAATTAACATATACTAAAAATTCAATGAACCTAGAATGCTGAAATTTGGCATACTGGTAAAGCTTGACACATTAATAATGGACGAAATTGAAAAATCGAAACTTTTCCTTCTTCAGGGCCCGAAATGAAGGGGTTAAATTTATAGGATAAATCCAGCTTACAAAAAGAAGTGAAATCTCGACAAAAACACTTGTGTAAAAAAAGGCCAAGTTCGATTAAAAAAATCCGTTTGCCAAAAAAAGTACTGAGATCTAATGTGCTGCCAAGTTCAACATCATCAATTTATTAAATGAGTCGAGAATATATTAGTAACTTCAATTAAAACGCACAAACAAAACAAAACACGCAAACAAACCGCCTCCGTGGTCTAATGGTCAGAGTAACTGACTGGCAACCCGGAGGTCCCGGGTTCGATTCCCGGCTATGCTCAGAAATTTTTCTGTAAGTATAGGGTCTGGAACGGGGTTCACTCAGCCTCGTGAGGATAAATGAGTAGCTGCTTGATTGAGAAGTAGCGAATCTCGGTTAAGAAAACTGAAACGAAGGTTGTAGATGTGCGTTGAGCTAACCACTTGACCTCTCGGTACTGTTTCCAATTAGGACAGCAACCAATTCAGTAGGCCAAGACCCATGAAGGGTTGTCGAGCCAGAGATTTATTTTTAATTAAAACGCATGTTTCATTTCACATGTCCCTCTATATTTTTATTGATTTCACATTTTTAGTTGAAATTATTTTCATAAAACTTGGCTTTTACGCATTATTATGTATATCACGAATTACTAGTTACCATATCATGGGATCTTAATAAGAGGGGAGTGGTGGAGGCCCTATCAAACAATAATAATAATAATTTAATGCTTAAAAGCCAAGTTTTAGGAAAATAATTTCAACTAAAAATGTGAAATCAATAAAAAATATAGAGGGACATGTGAAATGAAAAACATGCGTTTTAATTGAAGTTACTAATATATTCTCGACTCATTTAATAAATTGATGATGTTGAACTTGGCAGCACATTAGATCTCAGTACTCAGTACTTTTTTTGGCAAACGGATTTTATTAATCGAACTTGGCCTTTTTTTACACAAGTGTTTTTGTCGAGATTTATTTTATAATTAGCTATTTCATTAAAATCGTTGATATATATAAAAGTCTTTCAATTTGTATGAAGTGAATATATATATGGGTATACTTAAATAGAAAGAAAATGAATAAATTAAAGCAGAATTAAATATGATGTTGATGCTATTGGACTTTGAGGAGGCGAGTTTGATAATAAAGAGCCGAGAGATATATAATTGAATAGAGCCAGGCAAAGAATGGGCAGATCAAAGAGGGATCCCTGGGGCGTAAGCAGTGATTGCACTCCAATCGAGAATGAGGATTTTATTTTATCCCCGTTTTTTTGAAAATTATTTACTCTTTCAATGAAATAAAAATCTGCAAAATAATTATTTCCAGGAAGAGATTTCTTATAAAAGATATTTCGAAGATGGGATATTTTACCAAAGTTTTTTATCAAAAGTACCAGAGTTATAGAATTTTTAATAATAAATCAAACATATGTCCTCAGCATGATGTAATTTTTATTTTCCCATATTCATTTCAGTGATGTTCTATATTCATTTTAGCATTAGTTTAACAAACAGGGTATAGTCAAATATTGTAATCTTGAATGAAAAAAGTGGTATTTTTTGCTTGGTTTTTTGGAAATATCTCAAAAACGGTTCAAACTGTTTTGATAAAAAAAAAATTGAGTGAAACCATGGCTTTTTGGCCTACAAGAAAGCTTTGTAGAGTCTAGCTCAAAAACTAATGTGAATATGAAAAAAAATTTCACATGTAGTTATTTGTTGTATTGAGATTCAGAGCTGATTAGATTTTGGTTGAAATCGAAACACAAATTAAGGAAGAGGGTTCTTAAAAAATTAAAATTATAAAATTTCTAAAGTGAAAAAAAAGAAGAAAAATTGAATTTACTATAAAACGGTGCTATGGTAAAAAAAAGAGAGTCATTATTTCTTTCGGGGACCAAAATGGGAAGTTCAAAAAATAGAACTATCTCAATATAAGTTATATTCCTTTTATTCAATTTTTAAGAAATTCCACATAGTGTTAAAAAGTGATAGTGTGACGTCACAATACAGGAGGGCTCATTGAAAATATGACACAGGGGAGAAGGGGTATCAAAATTTTGAAATTTGTGTGACTTAATTTATGGACGGCCCAGAAGCCTGGGCACAGGGGGGTTTGGGGGTCAGAACCCCCCAAGGGCGAGGCTCACAGTAACGGAAGCGACAAACCGTTTCTAATGTCCAACTAGCCCTAATTAAATATATTTATGTTTAATCAAGAATTATGTTCTTTTTTAATTTCTTTAAGTACCTATTTGTTTTAATAAAAAAAATTGCCACTAAATATTCTTCTTTGAGGATTGACCCCAACATGAAAATTTTCTGGCTACGCCATTGAACCCTACACGAACTTACAAAAATGACTCTCATTGTCATATTGATAGAAGCTAAAAGAGAAGGGGGGAGAGGGTCAAAATAATTTTAAATGCTAAAGTTTTCAAACAAAACTATTAGAAAGTTATTTACCCTAGAAGAGTCCAATATTTAAAAAGAAATATTATTAATTGCTAATATGTCCAAAATTAGAGTGGGTGTGGTTCTTTCGTAGATGAATTTAGTACATTACTAGCTGCAAGGACTGCCTTCGGCGGCCCTCTTGCTGGCGCAGGGGCTCACCCCCTGCCCCCTCAAACCCCACTCGCCCCCCAAAACCCACCCAGTACACCCACCCACACCACCACCCCAATATACAGACAAAACCTTAATTTTATATATACATATAGATAATTTCATTTAAATTAGTAACCATGACGACACCTGGACTCCCACCTCTCGAGACTCACTCCCCCCCCCAAACTCCCTCAGCACCCCCACCCACTCCACCACCCCAATATACAGACAAAATCTTAATTTTATACATATAGATAATTTCATTTAAATTGGTAACCATGACGACTGTTTTTGTTGGGGGACGGACAGGTAGGTACAGAGGCAGGCACAAATGCTCTTTAGTAGGATAGGATTTTATTAAATATTAAAAATAAGATAGGGGTAGGCTTATGGTAAAGTTATGTAGATGGCCATATCAGTTTATTTTTTTATGCTAATCCTAATTAGATTTATTTTAATTTCCATATCGGAGTATGAACACCTTAGAGCAACGAATTGAGAAACCAGTAAAAAACAACGAAAATAAACTGGGGTATACCATTCACTTACAACCTGTTTGGCTGTAAAACTAATTCCGTCCCTCACAGCGTTTCAATCCAGATAAGACAAATCACACAATTCGTTTTACAACAAATTTTCAGAATAGATTTTGATTTATTTTTATAAATGTTTTTTTAACTGTTAGAAAGAAATGCCTTTTATGGAGTTAGTGGATAATTAACTCTTAAGATAATCCCTTCAGAGAAAATAAATTAATAAGGTTTTCTTAATTATCAGTATTCTGTTTCAAGAAAAAAATACCAAATTAAGTCATTAATCAAAGAGGAAACTCTCTCTGGGCGAGTTAATCAAAGATTATTATTCTTAAAGAATCTCAGCTTTGATTTAAACCACAGAACTAAAATAATCTTTTATTTAATAATAATTATAGGTAGGTATATGTACGAGGGGTGAACCGCGATTGGAATTAGGTGTACACGTCTTTGGAATTATTTTGGATTTTTTTTTCACGATATTGATGTGAGAAGGAGATACACCCAAAAGGTGCATCCCTTCCCGTATGGAAATAAATAGATTTTCGAAATATGTTAATTACATATTTTTTGAAAATATATTAAAAATATAAAATTTTTGTGTTAAATTTACATAAAGTTTATGTTTTTCTTAAAATATAATTATTTTTATGTCGCTCTAGTATAAACTTTATATAAATTTAACACAAAAATTTTATATTTTTAATATATTTATTTAATAATATCTATCATTAAACTTACAAGTATATTGAACAAGCTATGGCTATGGACAAAGAAAAAACCTTAGAGGCTTTTATAAACAAATTTAAAATGTTATTTAAAGTGGAAAGACAGTAGAAAACATCCATTGAGAATTTCTCTACAAATGTTTAGTCACATAAACATTATTTTATATATATTTCAAAAGTATACATATTAATAAATTTTCACAGATTTTTAAATCAAATGATTAAGAATTAGAGAACCCTGGAAGGTGCATTTGTATGTCATAACGCGGTTGGTGGGGTGAGAATGGGCGGTGGTAGGTTTATTAAGGTGGAGGGTGATCAGAGTTAGAGAAGGAGGTTTCGGGGTTGGGGAGAGGGCTGGTGGGGTGGAGAGTGGTTGGATGTGGAGGAGTGCTAAGATAAAAGATATTAATGAAAGGAATAGAAATGGAAATAAATAACACTGCTTGACAAAAATTAAACAAAAATTTGTTGCCGTAAACCTAACAATGGATTGCAGTAGAGTTTTATACCATGATTATCTTTACCGATTTTTTTACAACCCTTCAGAGTTTTGAGATATTGTCGGTCAAAACGACGAAAAAGACCATTTTGACCTATTTTCGAGTTCCTATCATATTTGAAATCAAAATATTTTGTTGACGTAATAGAAAACAGCTCCTCTTTGATTTTCAAATTACCGCTTGTTTTTAGCTCAATTATAAGTCTAGTTATAAGTCTAGTTATAACTAAAAACCTAAGACCATGTGTTTTTATCTAGTTTGTTATCCTCTATAATCTTGTAGTTTTAGTATTTTTTTAGTTATAACTCGAGTTCTAATTGAGCTAAAAACAAGTGGTAATTTGAAAATTAAAGCGGAAGCTGTCTTCTATTACGTCAACAAAATATTGTGATTTCAAATAATGCTGTGTAATATCTAATGGGACGTTTTGAGCGATAATATCTCAAAACTCTGAACGGTTGTAAAAAATCGGAAAAGTGCATGATATGTGTATAAAACTCTACTGGAATCCATTGTTAGATTTACAGCAACAAATTTTTGTCGACCAGTATAATTAATGGGATTTTAGTTTAGGGTAAAAAAGAGAAAAGAAAGATCCATGAAATGGGCCCCTACGAGGGATGAACCGCGATTGGAATTAGGTGTACACCGTCTTTGGAATTGCTTTGGAATTCATTAGATAATCTATTGTATTCTACTTGGAAATGACAGTGGAAGTGAGAGTAGGTGTACACAATTTTAAGTCCCGGTTCACCTCTCGAGCCCCTATATAGAATTACCACGTAGTTTCTAGTTTAAGAAACTAGTACTCAGGAATTTTACTCTATGTGAATAAAAGTAAAAAAAAAGTTGAAAGTTAAACAAACATCGGAAAATAGTTTGGTTTTATTTTAAAGCGTTGAATGGAATCCCATTCTAGTGTTTGAATAAAAAAGTAAATCGGAACGAATAGATTTTTTCCGGCTATTTCTATTTGTCCCTGGTGTTGGCTGCCGGATCCACTGAGCAACCAACGCTAAGCTGGATTTTGTTAAGAACTCTTCAGCGAGAGGGTAGATTTGAGGTGTGTATGAGATGTAGGGTCAGAGGGAAGCAAATCTGTAGGGGACGGGCGGGAATCGATCCCGGATCTCCAACGTGTGCGCACCATCGGTTCTTGACATCAAAGGAAAATGCACCCCCCCCCCCCCAAACATCCGTGTCTCTTACCCTCCACGAATATATCGCTTTCGAACGAGCCATTCGAAAATATCTATATTGAAGAAAAATAGCTTCCATAAAGAGAAAAAATTTGATTCGATGACGTAAAATAAATTAAAAGAGAACTTTCATCCCTTATGTGATATGTGTTATTATAACATTTTTATTATTATTATTCTTTTATTTGAGCTCTTCTTGGACGACTTTCATGTTTTAATCATATTATATATAAATTCTTTGCCCGATACACTCACTCACTCATCATCGTCAAAACAGACCAGAACCACTGGACATAGAAACATGAAATTTAGAGAGGATATTACATCTATGACATAGGGGCTCACTAAGAAAGGATTTTTCGAAATTCGACCCCTAAGGGGGTCAAAGGGGGCAAAGTTTGTTTTCACTGATTATGCGATATCTCTTAAGGACGATAAAATATCTACTTGCTTTTTAACTTATAAAAATACTAAATTAAAATATCTAAAAACTAATTTCAGGATTTTTTGAAATTCGACCCCTAAAGGGGTCAAAAGGAGCAAAATATCTTTGCAATGTATTTACACTAATTATGCATTTCCAATTAAGAACGATAAGATATCTACTTGATTTTTACTTAATAAAATTCTAAATACAAATATCTAAAAAGGTGATTTCAAGATTTTTTGAAATTCGACTCCAAACTATTCAAAATGTGAGTGGGGGCAAAAATTAAAACTCTCTCCTAACTTGATCAAATTTTGTAGAGTTATTCTTTATTACTTTAAGAAACCATTCCTGTAAAAATCAACTATGAAAAAATTGACAGTATGGGGCGAAAGAAGGGGGGAGGGGCAAATATAGAAATTTTTAGCTTTTTTGTACATTTACTCTTTAGAAAACTGTGGATTATTTATTTGCAAATATCTCAAAAATAATTTCAAGATTTTTTCGTAATCCGACCCTCCTACCCCTTTTTTTGGGAATGGAGCTTTTTTTTAAATGAATTTTGGAGACATAAAATCACATGCCGAGACGCTGGCCGCCAGGGCCACCTGCCCGCAGTGCCGAGCTGTAGAGGGCGTGCCGAAGGCACGCCTGGAGCAGCTCGTATTCTATATAGATTTTCCAATTTAATTCATACATAACGAAAATATATTTATTTTTCCTTTCATTCGTGTTTTAATTTGTTTTTAATATACAATACAAATATATCTGTTGGAAAAATTATTATTATTTATTTTCTACCCTAGTGAACTTAATTTTGGATTTTAAAATTTGTTCCCAAAAATCAAATCTCCCACAGCACACACAGGTTTATACACCGTTCTGCTGTGGCCACACCTTGAGGCATGTGTTAGAAAATCGGAGGGCTATAAGGAAGATGTGGAGGCTCTTTAAAATAATGTATATATCTTAGCTAGAATACTGAGAAGTGGTATTTTCTCTAAAAACCAAATCACCCACAGCACACAAAGATTTATACACTGTTCTGCTGTGGCCACACTCTGAGCCACTTATCCGGATCATGTGTGGGAAGATCGGAGTGCTATAAGGGGAGATGTGGAGGCTCTTTAAAAAAGATATATATATATCTTAGCAAGAATACTGAGAAGTGACATTTTTTTGCCCGACAGAGGAAGGATAGATAAAATACGATGGTGCCTACGTCACGAACCAATTTGACAAAAAACTGATTCACCTTTTTACAAAAAAATATTCTTGGGTTTTTGGCGCATATCATGTTAATTTTTCTTGCCATGCATTAATAACAAAAAAAAAAAAAAAAAAAAAACCAACATTAAAATGTAATATAGTAAAAGATAATTAAATTTAAAAATGCATGTTTTTATTCGTATTCCGTTCATGAAAGACGCTGATTAAAAATTAATAAATGTGAATCCATGACTAAGGGATATTTTTATAAAGTAAAGGGAAGTTGAAGCAAACCTAGATTGGAGTAATCCAAAATCCCCAAATAATGAAAGATATGGGACGTGGAAATTTTAGATAAGTTAAAGAGTTCGTAACGGATAGAGTTAAGTGGAGGCGGATGGTTGCATCAAACCAATCTTAGGGCTGTATATTTCTAAATTTTTATTACCAAAAGTATATTAAATTTCTACAGTTACAGTCGTTTTTCAGAAAAATGTATCAGAAATAAAGGACCACATCTGTATACTCGTATGATTTTTATAAAAATTGTAGACAAAATTTTTTATTTATTTAAAATCATGTAGGGGGGTTAGTTTTTGTATTTTTAGATTTCTGGGGGCCCCTCTTATTATGTATACAAATTTGGTTGAGTTTGGTACAAGAGCCTAGATTTTCATTTTTTGACAATATAACCCCACCCCCATTTTGGGCGGTTAGTTTTTGCATTTTTAGACTTCTGGGGGTCAACTGATCATGTATACAAAATTTGGTTGAGTTTGGTAAATGGTCAAGGTTTTCATTTTTTGACCCTACACCCCCCCCCCCCCCCATTTCGTGCCGGTTAGTTTTTGCATTTTTAGACTTCTGTGGGCCAACTGATTATGTATACAAAATTTGGTTGAGTTTGCTCAAATGGCCTAGATTTTTAATTTTTAACCCCCTCCACCCCCCTTAATTTTGGGTCGATATGCACCAAAATCTAATCAGCTCTTAATCGCGAGAACTTACATAGCAGCGTCGACGGGAGGGATCTGGAGATGTGCGCGGGGGCAAAGCCCTCATATAATTATATGATGCACCCGGACCCGATTAAAAATAATATTTTTATTGAATTATGTAGACTTAGGTCGGGTCTTTCTTCGGCCGTTAGAACAAGTAGGGGAAGGCGGCCGGAGGGTCCACCCATGTGTAGGGCCGGGTGTAGAAAAACTGAAACGACAGCGCATATTCTCCAGTCGTGTGGGCGGACGCACGATGGAAGGCTCAGGAGGCATGATGCGGTGGTTAGACGTCTGGCTGATGAACTAATAAAAATGGGAATGCGGGTCGAGCTCGAATATTTATATCAGAGCTCGGCCGGGAACAGGAAGCCAGACATCATGGCGAAGGACGGGTCGGGGACGGTGTGGGTTCTGGATGTGCAGATAGTGTCAGCGCTCCTCGGACTGGGGGTTGCCCACAGAAACAAAATCAATTATTATAAGGGCAACTCCAGTCTGGTGAGCAACATTGCGGCAAGGTTTGGGGTGGGCTCGGGTTCTGTGAGATTTGAAGCCATCACACTCTCGTGGAAGGAGTGTGGTGGCATAAAGCGGTGCCTCCCCTTGTCGCCCTGGGAATTTCCCAGAGAACTTTATGCGATATGACCTTCAGGGCGATGAGGGGTTCTTTAATGAATTTTTACAGCTTCAACAGGAGAACTTATAGGGAAATAGCCATGCGCTAGAAATTGTATATAAAAAGAAAAAAGAAAAATTGTTTTGTAAATATATTATGTAAATGTTCCTATAATTATGTAAATACTCCTGTAATTAAATTCACCCGACTATGTAAATATTTCTTGTTAGTGGAGGCCCCACCTGCGTGGCCCAATAAACGAAAAATCAATGGACCAAAACTACGTGTGAAATTTGGTTTCGATATTCAAACTAGTTTTTGAGCTAGCTCGTCCACAATAATTTAGTAACGCACAGACTAACTAACTAACAGACATTTTGACAAAACAATTATTATCTCGAAAAATATATTTTTTCTATGTTCACTTATTAGAGCTTTTTTGTAGAGTGAAACGCCATGGATTCACTCAATTTTTTTAATCAAAATAGTTTCAGCCGTTTTTTGAGATATTTCGAAAAAAAAGAAGGAAAAAACCCACTTTTTTCATGAACGATTACAATACTTGACCATACCCTATATGGTAAAGTAACAAAACGGGACTAATTGGAAACAATACTGAACCCAATGCAAAAAAATCATCAAAATCGGTTCACAATTGGCGAAGATATCAGGTTACATATATACAAAAAGTCATTCGAATTGAGAACCTCCTCCTTTTTTGAAGTCGGTTAAAAAACAAATTTTTTCTTGATTCCTCATAGCCGACCTAATAAAAAAAAGTGAAAATTCAATCGAATTTAAAACTGAAGGAAAACAAAATAATGGATTTCTTTTTTTATTTGAAAACCTTCGTTTTATCTTTTTTTGATATCCAGCCATCAGAAATAGATTTATTGGGATTCATGTGTAATTTTATCACCGAAATAATGTAATATTTGTTGATGTTACCACGGTAGTTAAAAAATACAACTTTAATTTCAAATCCGATAAAAATATCCGAGTTTTAAAAACAAACTTCAACACAAATAAAAGTAGCTTATAAAAGTTTTATATTTATTTGTTTGTTTGTTTTCATTTCGCAAGGTGAATCAATAGTTGAACTATTGTTTTCACAAAAACGAATAAAAAACTATTAAAGAAATCTTAAATCTTTATTTTTATCGTTTTTACTACCTTGATATAAAATATATATTTAAGGAAGCAAATAAAAATATAAATTAGAAAAATTTTCTATTCAAATTCTAGTAAACTTATTTTTAATATTATCTAAGAAAATGCAGGGGTGCATCCCCCCTAGCTTCATGACTCAACCTCCCATTTTCATGAAAAGTAACCACCTCAGTTTAAATGAAAAGTAACCTCCCTTCTTTGTACATTATATTTTATTCGCTTTTAAAAAATTAGAATGGGTTTATATTACCCGAGGGGTGATCCGCAATTGGAAATAGGTGTACACCTCTTTAGAAGTATTTTGGAATTACGTGGAAATATTTGGAAATGGATACTTGGAAAATATTTGGAGGTACTTGGAAATATTTGGAAGTACTTGGAGATATTTGGAATTTCTTGGAAATGTTTGGAAGTACTTGGAAATATTTGGAAGTACAAGTGGAAGTAGGTGTACAGCTTATTAGGTCGCGGTTCATCCCTCGATATTACCTAATGTTAAAGTTATTAACTTTAGCGTTGTTAATTTTAATATATTATAAGGGGTCGTCCATAAATTAGGTCACACGAATTTCAAGATTTTTAGACCTCCCTATGTCACATTTTCATTGAGCTCTCCCTATATTGTGACGTCATAATATTTTGTCACAAATCTGATATGCTCCCCCTTACTGTGTGACGTAATTTATGGACGACCCCTAATGCTAATTTGGCAACAATTTTCAACCCCAACCCCAGAAATTTTAATGACGCACTTTACGTCCCCTCCTGTGGGCACCCCTGTAAAATGTACTATATTTTTAAGTAAAAGGATAAGGATATAAATTTTGGCGAATTCGCTTCTAAAAATTCACTTTGTCCAGTAAAATAGAATTTAGTATTAAAGGGAAAATCATGATAATAAAAATTGGGTAAAATTTAGAGGTAGGTTTCAATTTTGTGTAACCTACAACGCAATTTTATCCAATTTTTATTTTTATATAAAAATATGTTTCACCTAGAACCAAGACATATCTCCTTATAAAGAAAATCATGAGATTGTTTTCTGAATCCGAAATATTATTTTTATTATATGTCCGAAGGGCTTTATTTACCCCCTAAGGCAGTGGCGACGAATAAACCTACGAACGTACAATAAATAATCAGCAAGCAAAGCCCCAAGGTTACTGTTAATAAATAAAAATATATTGTTTATTACATTTAAGTATTACAAACCCCCCCCCCCACCACCCAAAAAATAGATAATCCATATTGCAATAACTTTTTCCTTGCTACCATTTCGATTTGATATTCGTAATAGATGCAATAAAATTAGACAATGATTCATAGAACGATCGCAATCATGATGTCACGATAGTTTATGCTATCTCTGTTTCCTGTTCTGTTTTAAGAGAGACGGATTTCGGGGTATGGGGAGGTACAAATCCGTATCACCATCCGATAGACACTCGCTCTATGCTAATTTACTTTTATTCACGGCCCTCGTCCAATTTCCCAAACGATATATTATAAGCTCTTCAATCACAGTGCAAAATGGAGGGATGCCCGAGAGGAAGGTAAGGAGGGGGTAAAAAGGAAATGGATGATAATGGAGAATACCGTGCCTTTTTTCTCTTTAATATATTTTTAATTCGAGCAGAAAAAAGGAAAGAAATGAATATGGTTCACATTTTATTATTAAAATATTCAGGCATATAATAATTTAATTAAGGCTCCGCTAAATATGAAATGGCAAGTGTGATATATTTCAAAATTACATAATATATGGTCTGTTAAATGGATGTTCAAAATTAAATGAATGTTCAAATATTCATTAGGAAACATAAGGATTTTTTTCGAAATGGTTATACCTAGGTTTGTTTAAGGACGTTCCCTAATATAGCTCAAATGCAGTTCGCTTTTTCCCCTACTTTCACATGCGCAGAAAGGCAAAAATATTTTCTCGGATCTGGCAACAGTGCATTCTTACCGGCGCCAAAAGACAAAGAATAAAAAACACTTCATGGAACAGCTCAATGCAAAATTCCAGATGAGAACAGTATACCAGGTAGTAAGGTTGAGAGAATTAGCTAAAAATCTCAAATGTACCAGCTGCAGAAGTTTTTTAGATATGGAAAAATTGACTGATTTTAGTGCGACGTTGCCAAGTCGTCATCTCTCACTTGACATGCCATGAGAGAAAAAATGAAAACCATCAAAATTACCTAACCTTTAACATTTTTCATACAAAACGAATACCGCTTGATACAATTATTTAACAGGAAAATATTTGTTATATCTTCAGTTAATGATTCTCAGTTTTTCAAAATAATTTCAAGAAAAATCCGATTGTTATTCACTGAAACAGTCGCTTTAACATCAAACGAGATAGGGTTCGCGTGTTAAATATGCAAATTTCAAAGGTCAATATTTACAAATTTAGTGCCGCAAGGACTATTGAAAAAAAATTTTACGTATGGAACTTATAAATTTGGACACTTATAAATTTGTGTATTCAAAGTTTTAACTAAAAGGATTGCAAGAAAATCGATGTTTTTTTCATTTCTTGAAATTGAATTATAGTATTTTCAAACATATAAAGTATCTACAAATCGATATCTAAACTCCAAAATCTCGTAACTACAATATTTCCTGGTTTAACTGTTTTTTGTTCTGATGATAGCTGAGGGATTCTGCCACCTGTCAGTATACGAAATAACTTAATTTTCTTCAATTTGAAGAAGTCAGTTATCAATTAATTATTCAATAACAACATATATTCTTATTCAGGTTGAATGGTAAATCAGTTTTTTGGGTGCACTGAGAAGTTTGTAGTTTTGGAGTTTAGGTATCGAAATGTTACTTTTAATGTTGCATTGTCAAACTTAGAAAGAATCATCGATAGATATAATCTACAAGAAGAAATGAAAATCTTGATAGTCATTTTTGGGGGGAAATCAAGTTTTTTGCTAGATAGACTTAGAGTCCAAGGGTGAGGAAAGAAGAGAAGATTTATTCCGCCACGGAGGACGAAGGCTGCAGCGAGATCACTTTCAGATACTTTTATATTTATCGTTTGATGTTATTTTTTCATATAAAATTCTAATTTTTCTATTACTGGATGCTACTTGTTTTCATTTTATATGAAATTTAATAATAGTCCCTTTTTTAGAAAATCATAAGATGGTGTCATCTATCAAATCCGATGGAATGGAATATTTTTAATTATATGTCAGAAGGGTTGTTTTTCACCCCCTCGGGAATCGAACCCGAAAATTCGAAACACTCAACGACCTTTATTTAAGGACGTTCCCTAATATCGATTTTCTTGCAATCCTTTTAAAACATTTGAATGCACATATTTATAGGTGTCCTTTATACGTAGAAATTTTTTTCAATTGTCCTTGCGGCACTAAATTTGTAAATATTGACCTTTGAAATTTTAATATTTAACACGCGAACCCTATCCTGATTGATGTTATAAGCGACTGTTTTATTAAATAACAATCGTAATTTTCTTGATATAATTTTTAAAAAACTGAGAATCATTAACTGAAGATATAACAAATATTTTCCTGTTAAAATAATTGTATCAAGCGGTATTCGTTTTGTATGAAAATTGTTAAAAGTTAGGTACTTTTGATGGTTTTCATTTTTTCTCTCATGGTATGGCAATTGAGAGATGGCGACTTGGCAACGTCGCACTAAAATCACTCAATTTTTCCTATCTAAAAAACTTCTGCAGCTGGTGCATTTGAGATTTTTAGCTAATTCTTTCAACCTTTTTAAGTGGGAGATAAATTTAAACATAATTTATAGAACGGAGAATTTACCACTACTCGAAATCTCTAAAAACTTATTAAATTGGATATTGGATTGTATCTAACTTTCTGAGATTTGGCTCGTGATCTCGGCTTCTTTCCTTCTACTCTGTTCTTTTCAGGATGGAGGGGTCATCCCATACAGGCCTTTAGGGAAGCACATTCTGGTGTATCTCCTTCTCACATCAATACCATTAAAAAAAACCTAACTATACTGTACTCATCTGGAATTTTGCATTGAGCTGTTTCATGAAGTGATTTTTTTTAATTCTTTGCCTTTTAGCGTCGGTAAGAATGGAATGTTGCCAGATCCACGGGTGCTTAGGCCAAAAATATAAAATAAAAACTATCCTGTTGTATCATTCACATCCATAATAACTTTGTAACAGGAATAGTAGGGAATTGGGCAAAAATTAAAAACAGAGTTTTTATTAAATGGGACAGACGTTTCGTCAATTTATTTTGACTTTCTCAGTGCCCCAGTTTTAAATTTTTATCCAATCCCTGCTATTCTTGTTATAAAAACTATCTTTTGCATCATAAACAATGTAAATTTGAATGCAAGCGAGATAGAGTTAAATGTAAAAAAAAAAACGCTGGTTCAAATACCAAAATACTTAAAAAAAAAAAAAAAAATACATCCGAAATAATCTGTAATACGATATATCGAAAGACAAATAGATTGAATGAGAGTGAATGTCAAAAGTGAAATGATTTATCCAAATCACTTTTTTTTGTCTGAATGTATTTATTTCAAGGTGACATATTTGGCGAAATGTCAACAGGATTTCGTTCCCCCTCTGAAAGCCTTTGATGTCAATTGGAAAATCCCCCGCAATTGGCTTTTGAAATTTTGACATCGTTAGTCCGCTCAAGAGTTTATGCCCATGTTATATATATATTGTCTAAAATATATATTCGGAAATATCGTATAGAAAAATTGAATTATGGCATGGGCTCAAGTCCGTCCTGGCTTAGATAAGATTCCCTTATCGTTCGTATATCCCGTCTAATTTATATAGGTAGATATCGGCGGTCGCGATTTAGCCGCGAGCTATACTGAGATTTAGCCGCTCGTTAAACCTGAACATAAAACCGTCGTAAATCCACACACAATTGTTCAATATCAACAATAAAATGAAATTCCGGCGAGCGGTAAAGGTTTGCTCAACCAGCTCATAAAGCCACAGGGTCGTTCTTCGGAAAACCGCTTAGCCTGCCCAAATCGAACAGTCGTACCTCGCAGAGTAAATTAAGCCCATTCCCCCCATAAGCAGACCCCTCACGTGGGGCTTAGAATATCTCGTGTAACCGTTTAAACAGTCAACATACTAATTGCGATTTAATTCAATGTTAGCATTTGGCAAAGAAATATTACCAATAGATAAATATGTAGTTTATCAATAGATAAAAGATTCTATTTCTGAAGTTTTTCTTTTAGAGACGGACTGATATACTAATATCTGAGGATTTGGATTAAAACTGTCCGGAAAGAAACAAGATAATTTTTTTTGCAAGGAAATTTTCTCTGGAGAGAGACGGACTGGTAGAAACTTTAATTGAATGTAATGGAAGGCAGCCCAGAGGTAGTGAGGAAAGAAAAATTAACACATATCAAATAAGGTGTAATTTATTGGAATTCTTCCTCCTTTCCTTTCAAACCGACGTTTCGGAGGATTTTTCCTCCTTCTTCAGGGTTTCAAAGGGTCAATGAATGAAACAAATAAATGTTTCCTTCTTCTCTCCACAGTAGTGTTCAAAAACTTTCTTCATTTTTAACAAAGGCATAGAAAAACAATTTTTTTTCCTCCTTTTCTTAATTAGACCCTTTGAAACCCTGAAGAAGGAGGGAAAAATCCTCCGAAACGTCGGTTTGAAAGGAAAGGAGGAAGGATTTCAGTAAATTACACCTTATTTGATGTGTTAATTTTTTTCTTTCCTCACTACCTCTGGGCTGCCTTCCATTACATTCAATTAAAACAAGATAATTATTACATGAAGCTACAATTTTTATTTTTGGCAAGGCTTGGTTGAATGTGTACCGCATTTTGTGTATAACTCCCAATTAACTGAAGATGGCCAATAAATTTACTATAAAAGGGTCCTATAGTAAAAAAAGAGTCATTATTTCTTTCGGGGACCAAAATGGGGGAAGTTCAAAAAATAGAACTATCTCAATATAAGTTCTATACTTTTTATTCAATTTGTAAGAAATTCCGTATATGCACCCTAACAGGGGCGTATTATTTTATTTGTTACATTTAATTTTTTTGAAGTCGGTTTTATTTTTTTTCTAAAAATTATTTTTATTTTTCTCTTTTTAGTGATGGTGACAATAGTGAGACTTAAGATAATACCTAGGATGCATCTCGTAAGAGAAAGAGTCGGGATCAGAAAATTATTTTTTTTTTTTTTTTATAAATTTTATTAAACCAATTATTTTACATTAATTAATGTATACCTTATATTTTAGCTTCGATTCCGAGAGATAACTTCTCCACCATCGAGTGTCCTTATTTATCTTTAGTCCTTGTTTTTAATAAGAGGAAAAATCTAATTAGATAAAAAAACCTCTTTTTCCGATAATTATTTTTAATTCCATTATTCCCCAATCAAATCGATTGGATTGCCCATCCTCCTCAATCCTCATCAGAAAATTATTATAAAAATTCAATTCATAAATAGATAAATTATCTCTAAACGTTTGCGGGTTTTAAATGAATATTTTAAGATTTTTTTTATAAAAGATTTTATTTATTATAATTTCGATTATTTGCTCATAAGAATTGGAGATTTACGATATTTCGTCATTGATCATGTCATCAGAACTTGAGCAAATTAATGTGGGACCACCCATAAGGTACCCCCTTTCCAATAAAAAAAGTCATCGAAATCGATCTACGTGGCAAAAAGTTCTCGCTGAACATACATAAAATAAATAAATAAATAGTTAGATCTCTTGACTATCTTGGGGCTATACTGATCCAAACGCAGAAAGAATCAATAAAATCGATTCATAAACAAAGAAGTTATGCCTGAACAAACATAACAAAAAAGGTATAATACCAATGAAAAAAAGGGGACCAATCAGAAACTATACGGACCCCAATGCAATAAAAAATCATCAAAATCGGTTCACAATTGGTGAAGATATCAGGTAACATGGATACAAAAAAAAATAGTCGAATTGAGAAACTCCTCCTTTTTTGAAGTCGGCTAAAAAGATCAGATGCTTGTTTAGCACGACTCTATATATATTTCGGGGTATAAGACCATCGATCAGGAGTTCACAAAGGACTCCTATGAACTCCTGAAGATGGGCTTAAAATGTTCAAAAATTTTCTTTACCCTATTTAATGAGTGTGTTAATTTTTGAAAACCCCGATTTCTCTAGAAAGTAAATGATTATAAATTAAGGGTTTTTATGGAATTGTTATTAAGTGAATTTCAAGAAACGAAAAAGTGGTAAAAATCTATTCTAAATATTCTATATAAAAATATATAAAATATATATTTTGTGGCAAATATTTTCTAAAATTATCGTAATAAAATTGTTCTATACATTTCGTGATGCTCGAAGACTGTGCATATGGGTGAAATCAAATTAAAGATACGGAATAAAACTTCGTGTTTTTTTAGGCATCTAATAAAAATAAAAAAGCTGTTTCACAGTTTAGTAGATTGGGGTCGAATATCACGCCGAGGTTAAAGCGCCAGATAATATTAAATTCCTGCGAACAAATGACTTGTGCCAGTCAGGGTCACGTAGGGCTATAACTAAGGCTAGCAATAACCCTGAAACACGTAGCTTCGGACCCTTGTGTCTGTCTGTCCCTTGGCACTTTTCCACCCCCTCCACCAACAGCAACTAAACTGGACAACGGTGGCTGGATCAAAACTCAATCCTTTACAACAATCTTTCATCAAATAAACAGTATGCTAGTCATTTTTAACAACAATCTTGATTTTTTTAGAAATATAATAATATAATATTTTCCCAAATCATTTGTATTTATACGAATATATTGTCAAGCTAATAAAATTTTATGAATAAAATGTCAACTTTTCCAAGACAAGGTACGTTTTCTGCGAATTTTAAAACATAATTTATATATATAAAAAATAAAACCGACTTCAAAAATTAAATGCAACAAATAAAATACACTAAAAGGTATAAAATAATTATTATCTTATTTAGTTACAACTAAACGACGAAATATTAACATGAAATTACTTTTTGAAGTCGGTGCCAAACATATACATTTTATGAATCGCACTCGACGGATCTTACTTAGTACGTTTGGAGGGCATTCTCGCTTATAGGTTTAGTTTGTTTGGTACCGACTTCAAAAGTAATTTCATGTTAATATTTCGTCGTTTAGTTGTAACTAAATAAGATAATAATTATTTTATACCTTCTAGTGTATTCTATTTGTTGCATTTAATTTTTTGAAGTCGGTTTTATTTTTTTATTTTTCTATTTTTAGTGATGTTATTAATAGTGATCATATCATCAGAACTTGACCAAATTAATATGGCACCATCCCTAAGATACACCCTTTCCAATAAAAAAGAGTCGTCGAAATCGGTTCATAAACAAAGAAGTTAGGCCTAAACAATCCTAACAAAAAAGGCCTAATTACTATGAAAAAAATGGGACCAATCGAAAGCTAGACTGGACCCAATGCAAAAAAAAATTTCGAAACCGGTTCACAATTGGCGGAGATATGAGGTAACATAGGCACAAAAAAAAAAAAATATTCAGTCGAATAGAGAACCTCCTCCTTTTTTGAAGTCGGTTAAAAATGGAAAAGTATATATATTATATATGTTTGTATGATCCAAACGATCTGATTGGCCAGTGCATAGTCAATGGCAAAGCGTTAAATTATTAGAACGATTCTAATTAGTCAGGTAGTGATCATGCTTAGCCAATGTGTTAAATAAATCTTTCCTTATTGTTCCTTATTATTGAATCAATTTCATTCAGTACATTCAATACTTACAGTATCATTTTAAATTTCAATTATTAAATTGGTGACGTTCACCCGCCAGGGGCTAGGATAAACAAATAAATTTTTGTTATTTACGGTTTAAAAACTAAAACTATTCAATATGTTGACCTTATAGAGATAAAATCTAAATAGCAATTACGTTCACTCATTTACTTGTTAGCAAGACTCTATTATATATTTGGGGGTACGACCCCATATTCAGGAGTTCTACAGAGAAAACTGAAATATATGTATATAGGGTCATTGTAACTGTCTTTAATTTTTGTGAAACCTACCTAGAATTTAAAATTTTTAAATTTTCTTTTTCTTTATTTAAATATGTTTCACCAAGAACCTACTCCATTTTCCCTTAAAAAAATACAAATATTAAATTTTAAAAGTAGTAAAACCTATCGCTAAATCTATAGAATTTTAGAATCTATAAAAATATTTCAAATAATAAAAATATAATATTTCAAAATGTAAAATTTTTATATACAGTGAAACCCCTCAAATTCGAACTAATTGGGGCTGTAGCCTGTTCGGATTTCAATTTGTTCAGATTAGCCGAAAGTTGGTGGCTTGTATATATTATTCAAGAAAATGGTTCTCTTCCTATCATTGAGAAGTTGCAGAAATTTACAAAAAAATATGTTATTTACTGGGTTGCACAATCGTGGCAAAATACAGGTGATCTTGGAAGAAGCTTTGGCCTACCCTCGAGTTCGGGAAAACAGCTACCCAAACTTAAATTTGTCCAAAAAAAAACTGGTTTGGATTTCCCGGGATTTCGGATTTTAGGGGTTCGAATTTGAGGGGTTTTACTGTATTTCGCCCGCTATATATAGACACGAAGATTATTATTTGTTTTTTAAATAACATATCAATATTAGAAAATTGTGTGGCAAACATTTTTTGAGGTCTTGGAGAATACTTTTTGGTTCTTAATAATAAAGTGAAGATTAAAGTAGTTTTAGTATTTTATTGTGTACTAGTATACAGAACCAAAAATGTTCCCCATGAAAAATTTTACCACAGAATATTTTCTAATATGAATAAATAAGGGAACAACTATCCAGCACCCTGTATGAAGATTCTCTATTTGGTATTGATAACATATTAAATTTAGGAAACTAAAGTAGAGTGACCGTAATAGAATGTTGTTAAATAATATTTAGGAAGCTCCTTAAAAACCATTTCTTAAGCTTTCTTTAATGGTTAAATATTTATTATTAAAGAAATGACCTTAATCGACACTTAAGCCTCGCTGAAGAACCCTCTGTTAGCTATCCATTAATTTAGGCAGAAGCTCTCAGTGGTCTTAAACGATTCTAAGGGGTGTTAGAACGATTTAAGTTTCCCGCAGTGTAGATTTTTTGGAACAGTTATCATAAAATGCCATGCTTAGAATAGGTTCAGTGTTTTTTATATATCACCAAAAGAACTATTCTAGATTAAATCAAGAGGAACTGAAGTGTTAACATTTGGCATTACTTTCCATTATTAAGATATACCTTCTTCTTAGAGTGCCATACCCGAAACGGGCGTCGGCACCTCTCCACATACCTGTGCTGAGTGTGTTTAGTTGTTTTACACAGATATACGGGACCTACTTTTTAACGCCGGTTCCGAAGGGCTAGTATGGAGAGGTTTACTAGGAAATTATACTCTTGGTAGGTTGCCATTGCTTTCCAAGCGGAGGCGACTGCAAATATCTGCCGAGACTCGGTCTCAAACCAACGTACTTCAAGTCAGCGACCCGACACTCTAGCCAATGACCCACAGTCGCCTCACTTATACCTACTTCTAAGCAAAGTCTCCTAATCCTAGCTCTGAATGTTCTCTTAATCATTACTTATACAACAATTTTATTTAGGAGGAATATTAGTTTCGGATCCTATATGGAGTTATTTATTATTTATCTTTAATGCTGAGCTTTTTTTCAGAAAAATAATTATTTTAATAAACGATATGGTTCATTCAGAGGAAAAGATATTAAAAATGTTTGCCGACATAAGGTTCCTGATTTAATGAAAATAGAATTAAAAAATCGAACAAATCACAAAAATTTTACAGACAAGGAATTGAGCTTTGAAAAATTTAATGGAAATTTCATATATTTAATTTTAATGATAATTTTAGTTATGAATAAGTACTAAGTAATAAACGAAAGTCTTGGTGAGTATATCCAAATATTTATTAAATGCTCTAAAGATTAATATTTCATCATTTTAACTTAAATTCTATTAAGTCAAATAAGAGAGTTTGCTTTGACACCTTGAAAGAATTGACCAATGAGAAGTGGGTCCTCTATTTATCGGGTGGCACCCAAAATCCCGAATGTCAAAATCCCGACATCCAAAAATCCCGACATCCTAAAATCCCGACACCCCAAAATCCCGACATCCAAAAATCCCGACATCCAAAAATCCCGACATCCAAAAATCCCGACACCCCAAAATCCCGACATCCAAAAATCCCGACATTCCAAAATCCCGACATCCCAAAATCCCGACATCCCAAAATCCCGACACCCCAAAATCCCGACACCCCAAAATCCCGACACCCCAAAATTCCAACACCTCAAAATCTCGACACCCAAAATCCCAACAAGTGAAAATCCCGACTGGAATTTATACTTTAACTGTAACATATATGGTATACTATGTATTATATTTTTGTAAATATTAAAAAGGTTAATAAAATATTAAAATAATGTCTGAATTTTTGCATATCGGGATTTTGGCTGTCAGGATTTTGACATTCGAGATTTTGGGGTGAACCCCTATTTGGATTTAACAGTTATATAAAATGAATGTTTAGCTATGAGCGCAGCCTAGAAAATAACTAACTTAAATTAAAAAGGCTTTCGCCGTTAATTAACAAAGTTTAATTTTAAGTCTAAGGACATTGTAAATTATGTTATTTGACTATTAAATTGGACCGCCTGGTCCAGTATCGTGGATTACAAGTTGAGAAAAACCAGTTTATCTAAAAAGTTAAGATAAAAACAATATTATTCCTCTTAAAAAATAAGAGATTCAAAGCCAGAGAGGGGGCTTTGGCACCCCCCTGCGGACGCCCTTAATAATATCAGTATAGTTAATGTAATTATAATTTCCAATTACCATTGAAACACTTTCAATGACACACTGACAATAAACTAAATTAAATACTATATTATTATTACAATATATATTATTATTACAATAAATATAATTTCAATCGTTTATTCAGTTCGATGAAATATAAATAAAGGAATTTATTTTTTCATTTATAAACCTGCAAAAGTTATATTATATGACTATAATAAATTTAAAATTTAGAATCAATTTATTTGGCAATGGATTTTTTTCCTTTTTAATTTAGGATATGAATATGGAGTATAAACCAGAAAACCACAGGAATAAATAATCAAATAAAAAGAGTAAAAAAATTTACCTGTTTAAAATTTATATGCAATTACGTTTAGAAAATCGTATTGCTTTAAAAATCACAAAATTCATCGAGTGATACGTCTTTTAAAATTCTAATATTTATTATGACGTCATTCCAGTCACGCGATTTAGGTCTAAAAATTTATCTCAGAGTATATCGGCCCCTCTAAGAAAGGAAATCTAGGCTAGGCTACCAGTAGTTTATGTTGGAATTTGCTCCAAATTAGGACGTACATCGGGATTTATCCGATGAATTAATTAGTACATCATTTCAGCATTTAAAGTACCAAAGTGTGCTGTCTGGGTTTGATTACTTTTTTAGGGTTCCGTTTAAAAAGTAAAACAGGACCATATTAGTCTCGTTATAATGTCGGTCTGTATGTTTGTCCGATCGTCTGTCAGGGCATTGGTACAATGGTCCTAAACTAAACAAACTTGACATTTACAATTTAAGTATGCATTTTCATCAAAATGAAAATTATTAAAATATTATTCAGATGATTATTTTGGAGATGGTTGAATTTTCGTGGGGTCGAAAATGAATTTTTATTTTTTTTATCATGGGGTGTGAGGTACCTTTGTAAAGACCTCTATAAGTAGATTTAGATTAAGCTTTAGGCTACAAGAAGTACCACAAGTTTTTGGCTAAAATAGAAGTACCGGAAGTTGATGTTTACGTACGTAAGAATGTACCTCCTGCATTTCGCAACCATAAATCTCAGAGCTACGAAATTCGAAAGTTAAGCTCACTATAGACTAGCAGAAATACAGCAAGCCGAGGGGTGAACGGCGATTGGAATTAGGTGTACATCGTCTTTGGAATTCATTAGATAATCTATTGTATTCTAATGTCGACAAAATTTATCTTAATATTTCGGGGACAAAATCGTCTGCTTGCATTTTTACAAGGAAAAGATTCCAACCTCCACCAAATATTACTCTCGGAGAGTATACTTTCCCGATTTTTTAAAAGATGAAATATTTAGGTCTCACCTTAGATTCAAAATTACACTGGAAACCTCATATCTTTTATCTTAGAGAAAAATGTGTAAATTATATAAAAGTTCTTAAAGTTCTATCTCATTTTTCCTGGGAGGACATCCAAGCTCTCTCTTGATGATATACAAATCATTAATTCGTTCTCGATCAGGATACGGTAACTTTATTTTTGGTTCAGCATCTTTCTCCACACTTCAAATATTACAGGGTGGCCACTAACCTTAACTTTGGAAGCCGCACATTTATAAAACTGTTTCAAAACGAGCCACATTGGAGATAAATTAAACGTTTATTAAAAAAAAGACACCTTTTTTTTATTTTTTATAAAATATAAATGAAGTAACATAAATTTTTTTGCTCTACTTACTTATAATATTACAAATTACAAATTAATTAAATTTTTGTATTATTATTTTTAATTTAATTATTATTCAAGGTGGGGCATAAAGATCTACCACATTTTGAAGAATGTAAAAAATGAAAAAATTTAACTAAAAAAAAACTAAATATATTTTTGATAAGAAAATAAATGATTTTTTTTTTAAATGTATCTTAAACATTATCAGACAAAAGGGAGGGGGGGGGGTCAAAAAAAATTCTAGCCCTTTTCACCAAACTCAACCAAATTTTGTATACATATTCTGTGGGCCCCAAAAAGACTAGAAATGGAAAAACTAACCAAATGTTGTATACATAGTTTGGTCGAAAAGGCTAGAATTTTCATTTTTGACTCTCCCTCCATTTTGGGTGATTAGTTTTTGCATTTCTAGCCTTCTGAGGATCCACAGAATATGTACTAAAAAATTTGGTTGATTTCGGTCGAAAGGGCTAGAATTTTCATTTTTGACCCTCCCCCCATTTTGGGCGATTAGTTTTTGCATTTCTAGCCTTTTTGGGGGCCACAGAATATGTATACAAAATTTGGTTGAGTTTGGTCGAAAGGGCTAGAATTTTCATTTTTGACCCCCCTGTCTACTGATATAACGATCGTTATAAATAAATTAAAAATTTATAATTCAAGCAGAAGACACACTCTTTTATTGTCTCTTCAATACAAAATATAGAATTTGATATCAAATATTTTGGAAAATAAAAGGTACTGAACCCTTAAGTGGGACTCTCGCTTAAATACCTTAACATTTATTTTATTTATTTTATAAGTAGATTATAATGAATGGCAGTCCATAAATTATTTAAATTTTATTCAAATTCCGACGTTTCGGAGATCTTTTCTCTCCTTCTTCAGGGTATTGAATAGTAGATGGGTGAGTATAACTAGGCTCCCATTTGTCTCTCTTTTCAATGATAACAATATTACAATACTTTTGAACATTGTATCATAAGTATACGTAGATTAACTGATGAATCAGTATTTAGCTTACCAGTCCGTCTTTCTAAGGAAATAAATAAAATCTTTATTTTATATTTTTTTTAGTTCTAAACCTACACATGTATACTTTTGTAAATGTGGATTTAGAGCTTTCAGACAATATTTATTTTCTCCAATATATTGTATTTTTTCTTATTTTTTAGATAGTAATTCAAATATATAGGTATATAATAAAAAAATCCGTTAACAAAGCTATTTAAATTTTAATGATCGTGAGGTAGAAAGGATTTTCGGAGGCAATTTTCCGATAAATTTACTCCTTTGTGTATTTCTTGCTGAATTTACTTTTTGAATTCGCTGGAATATTTTCCGTGCCAAGCTATAGGTATATATACAACATATATGTCTATATGCATGTATGGTTGAAGTTCATGACTCAACAAGAAAATGCCAACATGCAAAAAATAGTAAAAGGCCGTTGTTTTGTTTCATCAGGTGAAATCGCACCGATAAGCTATAATGAGTTGTTATTGTTTTGTGATCAAATGGAAATGTACAGGCTGGCATTGAAATTAGTTTTAATAGAGAAAGAGAAAATGAATGAGTGACGAATGCTGAGCCTTTCGTATTGAATATTGAGTATCATTAAGCTGTCAAATTTGTCAGAATACGTCTAACTAACTTTATCCTATTTTAAGTTCGAAACAAGTTTAATTGAAATGGTTTTATTGAAATGAAAGGTAACCTACGACGTATTCATTTTGGAAATTGTAAGGTTACTAAGTCGATTTCGCTTGAAATTAATTTTATTTTCATTACTTATAAGCTTATTACAAATAAATACGAGGATGGTTTGATAAGTTTCCGGTCTGCCCCAGAGATTGAGTCAGCAGGTGTAATTACTTTACCATACAGGGTATGGTCAAGTATTGTAATCGTGCATGAAAAAAGTGGTTTTTTTCCTTATTTTTTTCGAAATATCTCAAAAACGGCTTAAACTATTTTGATTAAAAAAATTGAGCAAAACCATGGAATTTCGCTCTACAAAAAAGCTCAAATAAATCAACATCGAAAAAATTATATTTTTCTAGATAATAATTGTTTTTTCAAAATATCTGTTAGTTAGTCTGGGTGTCTTTCTATTAGTCTGTGCGTTACCAAATTTGTGTGGACGAGCTAGCTCAAAAAGTAGTCTGAAATATCAAAACCAAATTTCACACGTAGTTTTGGTCCAATGAGATTAAGAGCTGATTAGATTTTGGTGCATATCGACCCAAAATTAAGGGGTGGAGGGGGGGGGGGGTTAAAAATTAAAAATCTAGGCCATTTGAGCAAATTCAACCAAATTTTGTATACATAATCAGTGGACCCAGAGTAATCTAAAAATTCAAAAACTAACCGGACAAAATGGCGGGGATGTAGGATCAACAAATGAAAATATAGGCTCTTGTACCAAACTCAACCAAATTTTTTATATATAATCAGTGGGCCCCCATGAGTCTAAAAATGGAAAAACTAACCTCCCTCCCCTACATGATTATAAATAATTTTATTAAATATGTGAGGGGCCAGATTGTATGGTAAAATCAAGTAGATGGCCACATCAGAACACTTCAGCTTATTTTTGACTCGTATTCTATAGTACTAAACTAAACTAACTTGCATACCAATTTTTAGATCGACTGTTTTGTTAGTATAGTTTGACAGCCTATTGAAGAAAAAATCCGAACTGTTTGTGTGAAAATGGAGAAATTGAAGAAGCGTGCAGTCATAAAATACTTCTATTTGAAAGGCTTAACACCAATTCAAATCAAAAGAACAAATGGATTCAACGTGGAAAAACTCTTCTCCATCATATTCAACGGCCAAACAGTGGATTTCTGAATTTAAGAAAAGTCGCACAAGCACTGATGAAGAATCAGGTTCAAGACCCCTGATTGAGGTCCCAACTGGCGAATTTTTTTTTTTTTGTAGGGTCTATGAAAACCTCCAAACAGGCACTAGAGTTCTAGGCCCTAGTAGTGTGGGAGTCGAACCCACTAAAAGCACCTCCCTGAATGTTGCAACTGAGCAACGCTCATCTAGCAACTTATCTTTTCTGATTAATGTCTCGGGTGTAAGGGTAAAAATGGCTTAACCCAAAGTTAAATTTTTTGCTTCTTCTCGTGTCGACCACATTCAATAACATTTCTCCATTAATTCACTAAATCAGATGGCTTTAATCTTTTAAGTCTCCGGAGCATGAATGGAGTTACCTCCATCATGCTACGGATAACTGAATTTGTATGGCTCATGATTCGGTGAGCATGACTGTTGGCATACTTGGCCACCACCTCGCTGACAAGCTCCACCTTCAAATCTCTGGCGAAATGTTCGAAAAAATACATAAAATCGTATTAGAAGACCACAGATTGAAAGTGAGTGAGATAGCTGAGACTACTGGGATGTCAACTGAACATGTTCACAATATTTTACATCAACATTTATGCATGGAGAAGCTCTTTGTTAGGTGGTTCCGCATTTGCTAACAATCGATCAAAAGTTGCGCCGGAAGATTGATTCAACCGAGAATTTGGCACTGTATAAGCGAATTTTTAACTGTTAATGAAACTTGAGTTCACCATTATACGCCTTAAAATAAAAAACAGTTCAAACAATGGACAAAATCAGGTGAAACACCTCCGAAGAAGGAAAAAATGATTTTTAGGTTATGGCGAATATTTTTTGGGATTCGAAAGGAATTATTTTCATTGATTACCTTGAGAAGGGTAGAATCATCAATGGTGTATACGTTTGGATGACGAAGTGAAGAAAAAACTACAACACCTGGCAAAGAAAAGAATCTTGTTTCACCATGACAATGCACCTGATCATTCGTCAGTGGTTGCAATTGCTAAAATCAATGAATTGAAATTTGAATTGTTCACCAACCACCGTATTCACCAGATTTTGCCTCAGAGACGTCCATCTGTTTCCTAACCCCAAAAATGGCTCGAAGGAAAAAGATTTGTGAGTCATCAATGCCGTCAATGAGTATTTTGAGGGACTTGACAAATCACACTATAAAAATGGTAAAACTGCATTAGAGCACCATTATGAAAAATTGGTTTTTTTCATTATCAGCCCCGAAACTTATCAAACCATCCTCGTATACACAGGTTTCTATGTTGTAATAAAAAATTTGCTTTCGTGACGAAAATTCGAAGTGGAAATTTTGACGTGAAACTTCTTTAACGACGTATCTGTTTGAATTTTTTTTGTTACAATAAAGGGGAGCTGACCCAATAGAGAGGAAATGAGAGATAAGCCTTGACAGAGCATCAGGGTACACTCTTCGAACTCCGTAGTGTATTTTAAAATAATAATTAAAATTTTATTTGTCATGAGCTATTAGTGCGTTTTAAAGTTAAAGTTTCACTTCACCAGTGAGCTTATGTAGATGAGGCTCAGACATTTTTTCAGATCTTAACGATTTAAGGACCCCTAAGTTCAAATAAAAGACCAATTGAGAGGGATGAAGACTCTATACGTTTTATCTCACTAAATACTTAGAATATTAAATTAGGTCTCATTTATTTATGATAAGGATATATTATAATACTATATTAGTTATTTCGAAGTATTATTAAGTAAAAATGCTTACCTACTGTGGAATCCTTGAAGATAAGTGAAGCCTCCACAGACCAACCAGCCTGCATCTAAAAGAAAAAAAGTAAATAAGTACCATCATTATATGTATATAGATATACCTCTCTTTTGATTTTATGGAGAATATTTACTCTACTACCTGCTATCGGTATTGGACTTTTATAATGGAATAATAACTGGCAATGAGATTCGATTTTTGAACATTTTCTAAATTCAAAAATAATTTTAATGAATAGGCTTAAAATGCTACTGTGGGTCAGTGGTTGGAAATACGCCTGAAATACGCTGGTTCGACACTGAGTTTCGGCAGATATTTGCAGTGGCCTCCTCTTGGAAAGCAGTAGCAAACTACAAAGAGTATAATTGCCTAGTAACCTCTCCAAGTTAGCCGTTCAGAACCGGGGTTAAAGTAGGTCCCATATATCTGTGTAAAAACAGCTAAACACATTCAGCACAGTTATATGTGGAGAGGAGCCAAAACGTCAGGGAGACCTGATTTGGAACTTAAAGCAGAAGAAGATATAGGCTTATATTTATTTAGAACCATGAAATTTTTAAAGATCAAGATTGAATTATAAAGTGAAAAATTTTAAACGTGCTATATGACAAATGCGGTTACACCTCGGAAGGCATACAATTTTGGCACTCGGGTTAAATTCCCTAAGAGACCCCTTCTAATATAATAAAAATTATCAATAACAGCTTGGATTAGTAATAGAACAGCTGTCTTGACTGTATAGATATATATAATCCTCACAAACCAACAAACCCTTTAGCATCTAAAAAATAGTAAATAATTAAATAAATAAATAAATAACTATGTATAATATATATGTTGGTAGGTATTTTCTGTGGAGTTTTTATTTCTTGTTAAATTGAAGGGTTGTTTTTGTCACAAATATAATAAAACTATAATTTCAATAACTATTTGAATTATTTAATTGATAACTATACAGTTTCGGTCACAACTGGTTGACCATCCTCAGTAGTTATCTCGTTCAAAAAACCGGAATTTGTCATTTCACATGAAAAATTCATTCCCAAATCTTCAATACAGATACTTCACACAATTCATTACAATCACATATATATAGCAACAATTTATAAAAAGATTTATCACTGAACCAGAAACAATTTTGAATTCTGTCAGTTTTTTTCTGGCTAATCTCACTATAAAAAAAATAAAGTAAATATCTATATTTATTTCAAATCTACACACATTTTATGATATAAATAAAAATATAGCTATTGATTTTTAGAAATATTTAATAAAAAGGTAAAACATTAATATATTTATTAAAAATGGGATTGTGGAAATCCTACCCCCTCCTCACCCCTTAAAGACTCATAAATTTGTATGTTGCTACGTGTAAATACACCAACCGCATTAGATTTACGCATATGCAGATGCATATTTTAAAAGTGATGGAAATGTAGATATCTGTAAAATTCCTGCTACGAATCGTAAAGAAATAAACATAAAAATTTAGAAAAGATTGGATGGGCCAAAGTATTAATTAATTCGAAAATTATCATTTTGTATTTTTTTTTGCTTACTTTAATTGACTGAAACATGAAGAAAAATCATTTCAAGCATGATTTTTTTAGGTTCAGTGTCTGTACGTTTGTTTGTGCCTCCCTTAATTTTTAACCCCAGGCTCGTATGCTGTGAAAGTGTGAAAGATGAAATGAATGAATTTGTCTTTCTAGATTCTAAATTTCCTAATAAATCAAAAGAATGAAAAAAGTTGATTTTAATGCCGAAATGTTTCTATTTCCAAAACAAAAGAACTAATTAAAATTTGGGCTCTTTAACTTCACAATCTCCGGTTCAAAAAAGCAGAAAATCAGAAGAAATCGAATTGTTATATAGAAAGTTATCGATTGGTTGTAAAGAGCGGAAATTTGGCACACATCTATTATAATAACTGACTTGCGTGATAAGGACGGCGTGATCTTTCTGATTGGCCGTGCTTTGGCGTAAAATAATTACAAGCCCTGGTAGAACATCTGATCTAGAATATATTTATAGACATCAAGATATCATTTAGACATCTTAAAGACAATAAGAAGCTGAAAAAGGGCCTGTTGCATGTCGATTGGTAAACTCTTTTTAAATGTTGACAAAGGGCAAATCCTTAGAATTCACCTTGTGCCCAGGACGGGATGACCAATCAGATGAAAGTGCTCTCATCTGATTGGCCATCACGCCGGGCACAAGGTGAATCCTAATGATTTACCGTTTGTCAACGTTTAAAAAGAGTTTACCAACCGACATACAACTGGCCCTAAGATATCTTCTAGAGCGAGTGTACTATCAAAGAAATATGCAAAAATAATGTAAACTATAAGATTTTCAAGGGTGATTATAAATTATTTTAATATACTAGTGGCGTACTGGGTGTGGGGGTGCACCGTAGCCCCCTGGTCAGCAGGATGCCTGACTAAGGCGGGCTTCGCAGCTGGTATTTAAATAACATTTCTAATTACCTATAATAGGACAGTTAAGATTTCTAAAAAAAATTCACAAGAGGTTGTCATCTTCTGAAACTGAGATGTTAAGGATGTTTTTTTTTTATTTCAGAAGAGTTGTTCACCTTGTCTGTAATTGAAACTGAGTCCGGAATGCCTTTTAGTAGTCAGGTTTAATTTGCAAAGGAGTGTGTAATAGAACACTTTTGACATTTTGTAACAACTGAGTGTGTAAGTCCCTTTTCCTAAACTTTACAGGGCAGCGATTTCAAAGTCAAGACAAAAAAATATTATTAATAATCAACTTGATGTAAAGCAAAACATAATAATTGACCTATTAATATCAAAGCCCAAAATAATTTATTCCCAGCTTAGAGACATAAGTCAATGAACTTCTAACTTTCCTTTATTTATCCACACCTATGTCAATAAACCCTACCCAACCCGAAATTTTCACTTAACAATAGCCTAAGAGAAATTGTCCTTTAAAATAATTTAAACATTTTTTCCCTCTGTTCACTAAACATATATATAACCTAGCATTCAATAAGTTGAATTAGTTATTTTCTGTACTTCCTGAAGATGGGTTGATAGCCCGAAATATATATATTGAAAAAATTTTTACATCTTTTAATTTTTTAATTTTAATGTGAAACAAGTGACCAAGAATCCTTAACTCATAGTAAATGAATATTAAATATAATATTTATTTACTCTTAACTTTATTAAAGATAAGATTGGAGTAATTTTTGGAGACGGACTGATAAGTGAATTAAGTGGATATTGATGAGGCAGTCCAAAAAGAAGAAGATAATTTACACTATCTTTTTATTCATAAAACCGACGTTTCGGAGGCTATTCCCTCCTTCTTCAGGGTTTTGAAAAAGTCAGTGAAGGAAATCCAATGCGGCATTCCCCTCTGTCTCCTCTTTCAGTGGCAGTAACAATAATATCTTGTATTTCATTCTCAGCAGAATTATAATGTAATTGTAAATATATTATTGTTACTGACCACTGAAAGAGAGACAGAGGAATGCCGCATTGGATTCCCTTCACTGACTTTTCAAAACCCTGAAGAAGGTAGCTCCGAAACGTCGGTTTTATGAATAAAAAGATGAGTGTAAATTATCTTCTTCTTTTTTGGACTTCCTCATCAATATCCGCTTTATTAAAGATGTTTCACCTTCCTCCAACACCACAATCTCTACTAATTAAAAATCAATACATATACAATCATGCAATAATTTACATCTTTCTAGAATTTCTACTATTCCTCCTACGGACTAGACACTTATTCACAATCTGGCCAACACCAGAGCCTTCCTTCCTCTGGAGTTACTCAATTTTTCACAGAAATCGACTTGCACACTTATTCACAGTGTTACATTATAATAAAATCGTCCCTTACACTTTGGTTTCAGTAGATAACAAACTCTAGTGATTTTCTTTAGATATGCATACGAAATCCACCATTATTTTTTACTCCTTGTCAGAGATTTTCATATCTGAAATATTCCGGTCCAATTCGTATTTTAAAAACCTTCATAATAATAATAGGGATGTGAGATAAATTTTTAATCTTCAAAAGATAAAATTAAAAATCATTTTTTCCGGAAATTTATGATTGTTTGAGGAGAATGATTGTTTTACTTTGTAATTATTGAACTACTCAACAGTATGTTGATATATTGTTTTACACACCCCAGTACTGTCAGTGAAACAATCAAAAGAATTATATTTTAAGAAAACATTTCTTTTCTAGCCAAACTTGTAACAAATAAAAAAAGGACCAATATACCACCTAAAAGTACTAAAAATATCACGTATCTCAACCGAAAAGTTTGAGAGACCATACCTGATAGAAATGCAATACAAAAAGTTTGGGCAAATAGAAGCAACCATTCAGAGGCCTAGCCACGGGGAGGGGTTTGGGGGTCAGACCCCCCCCCCCAAGGACAGGGCTCATGGGATGAATAACGGCAACGACAAACCGTTTCGTATGGCAAACTAACCGTAATGAAATATAATTTCATATTTCATATGTTTAAGAATTATTTAAGTATTATGTTCTTTTTTAATTTCTTGAAGTACATGTACCATTTTAGTCCGGTTAAATTGTTCTCTAAAGGGCCCATCGCGTGAAAGTTTTGGGGTAGTTTTGATTTCTTGATCGTATATGTTTATGTATATGCTACATCACATTAAAATAATTATTACGTAAAAACACACAGTATGTTGTAGCAAATTCACCATAACCTTGCAATTTTCCTTTTTGGGAGTACAATATTTTTTTAAAGTTCTATATTAAACTTTTTAACACAAATTCACGAATAATAAGCCCATTGTGTTAAATTGAAAGTTTTTGCCGAGAGTAGCAGAATTTTTATATATTGAAGGAGACACTATAGAAGAAGAAACCATAGTCTCGTTATAAATAAATGAAATTTATAATTCCAGCAGAAGACACACTCTTTTATTGTCTCCTTCAAGCCCATTGTGATTAAACTCCACTTCAAACTCGTAAACAGGTCACAAAATCCTTAATTTTGAACCCTGTTTTAAAATTCATATAAATTATTTATAAATAAAGTGATTTGATATATAATGGTTGCAGTGGCGTGGCCAGAAAATTTTCATGGGGGGAGGGGGTCAATCCACAAAGCAAACTATTTAGTGGGAATTGTTTTTTATTAAAACAAATAGTCCAGTTAAATTGTATTTTTACCCTGAAAGTTTTGGAGTAGTTATTATTTCTTCGACTCTTTATGTTTTTGGGTGTGCTGAATCCGAATCTGAGGTTTGCTAACAAAATTTCGTGACGGAAGATTGCCAAAAATGCAAAAAAAAGATAAAAATCTCATTGCGGGGTTATGGTGAATTTGCTACAACCTACTTTGTGTTTTTACGTAATAATTATTTTAATGTGATGTAGCAGTCAATTTATGAATGTATTTTTTTGTATTGTGAATATGTAGGTATTTCTATTTTGTAAGTTAGCTAAGAGTCCGTATGTTTGTCAAATAAATATTAGTTTATATAAATATACTCTACTTTTTTGATAATTTTCAGCTTTCTAACTCAAAACGTTCGCTTACAAAATATTGTAAAATCAATGATATTTTCGGACAGCATACAGACTATTGAAGTTTTGAAAATAGTTTTAACTTTTTCTTCCGATTTCAATTAAATTCGAAACAAAAAATTTCATTTTAATTCATTTTAAATCATTCAATTTTTGAATATTATTACCAAAAAAAGACTAAATTGAAAAATAATTGTCATAAAACCTAAACTATTCTTGTCTAGTCTTAAAACCAAATCGCCATGAATAATAAATACCATAAGTTAGCATTTTATAGGCATGTAGAAATGTATTCATCCCTTTCTTGTTTTATATGTATGATGGGCTTGGGCTTTTGCTTATCAATTGGGGACGAGAATATGATACATATTCGTATTATTACGAAAAGAATTTTTTTCTCTATACCCGGCTGTTATCATTCTATCAGTAGATAGACATGAATAAAAAAAAATATTATTTTAATCAAAGAGAAGAAACCAATCAAAAAAAGAAACTCGAATACAATTGAACAACTTAATTTGTATTTCGAAAAAATTGAAATCGTTAAATTTAAACGGACAAGGCGAAAAAAAGAGAAGAGAAAAAAATATCGTATGAAATTTCAATCTCTCGCCTGGTGTTATTTTTTACGACATCAGAATAAGATACCGATTGATTCTGTCCGAATTATTCATTCCTACTAAAGGGAAAAATAAGAATGAAAAATGCCGGATATGAATGAACAATAGAATGAGAGAAAGGAGAGAAAAAAACATGAAAAAAGCGATTGTTTTTATTCACGATTTAAAGGGGAACTAACGAATAAAAAAAATAGGAATTTCACGAAAAATGGTATACATAATACCATTCGAGAGATTTATTTAAACAACAGATTCATAAATGGGAAGAGTTTCTGTAAATAATCTCCATCAATTCGGAAATGCCCTTTAATCTATTTTCCTATCAACAAAGAGAAACAAAGAGGTTGTCCTCTGCTTGATGCAAATAAACATACACACATATATATATCGAAATTATATATCGGTATATATATTATTTATTTGTTTGAGACTATAGTTTCGAAGACTTGGTCATCATCAGTCTTTTTTAATTATAAATATTATTTTTCATGGGGTCAATACAGTATGGATATTGAAAATTTTCGATCTTTACTTAGCTGGGAGCCAGTTAAAATTAAAATCAAATTTAGGTTCACATTCATATTTAACTACTAGCTGCAAGGCTCGTCTTCAGCGGCCCTCTTGCTAGCCAGGGGGCACGCCTCCTGGACCCCACAACCCACGAACCCTACCCTCACAACCCACTCCCACCCACCACACCCCCCGAAACCCACCAAGGACCCCCACCCCTTGCACCATGGACCCGTACATAACCTCCACCCTACACCACCACCCCGCACCCCTCCCAACTTGGAGCCCCACCCCCGTACCACCCCACTACGCCTCTGGACCCTCACCTGAATCCCCCACTCCACCAACCCTGCACTACCACCCACCTCACACCCCAACCCGTCCCCTCCATCCTCGCGCACCACACCCCCGGCTAGCCCCCTCGATTTACACCTATGCAACCCACCCCTACACCCTGCCCCCTACTCCGCCTCACTCCCCTCATTCTACCTCCCCCCTACCACACACCACTCTATTCTACCCCCGCCCCCACCCTCCGCAGCCAGTTTTTGCATTTCTAGCCTTCTAATGACCCAGAGATTATGTATACAAAATTTGGTTAAGTTTGGTCCAAGAGCAGAATTTTCATTTGTTGACCCCCCCCTATTTTGGGTGGTTAGTTTTTGCATTTCTAGCTCTCTAGAGGCCCACAGATTATGTATACAAAATTTGGTGGAGTTTGCTCCAAGGGCAAGAATTTACATTTTTTCACCCCCCCCTCCTTTGGGTGGTTTTTGGGGAATATTTTTTAAACAAAAGTTGTTAGAAATAACATCCCCTACAACTTTGATTATAATAAAATTTGCCGTAGGATTAATAGTTTAGGAGTTATTTGATAATTTTCATTCGTGCGCCCCCCCCCCCACCCCTGAACCCCCTTTTTGAGGTCTAAAATATCAAACGTAAGTTAGAAGACATCTGATGCAAATATGAAATTTTATAATAATCCCTTCAGCCGTTTTTACGTGAATCGTGAGCAACTTTTCGGAAACCACGGAAACATACAGACATACAGACAGGAATTTTTTGAGGGTGTTTTTGTTCATAACTTTGCTTGAAACGTGTGCAACCAAAATTTGGCGTGATTTGGAGCAATGTACAGACAAAACCTTAATTTCTTATATATAAGATATGTATCCTTTTTGTAACAAAGAACAGACGGACAATGGAAGGGAGGGGTGTTCCTTTTTTCCCTTTCTTTTATCTAAAATTGTTTGTTTTGACAGAAAACATTCTAAGTAAATTGCTATTTGATAATTTAATTTTGCTGTTCAAACAAAGGTCTGAATTTTTATTGAATGATTTCAAAATTTCTAAAGATTCAATTGCGCTTATTAATTTTGGGTTTCTTTCTGTTTTCATTAATCTAATTCCTGGTACCTTCCGGAAGAGAGTGATTGTTTGAATTTAAATGTTCAGCTAATGAATTCTCTTTTTCTGATTTCTAAAATCTCTGAGGACAACCTCTTTGTGAATCAATAACTCTGCTACTCTCGGCAAAACAAAAACTTTTCCTATGTCTAGATGGAGCCTAAATCATCACTTATTAAAGAGTTTTTCAAATGGCCAGATTCTATTCAAAATACCAATACTATTTAAACTAGTAAGTACTTCATACGTCTTTCTCTTAACTATGTTTTTACATAAAATAAAAATATAAATGTAAATGAAAAGATATGATTTCCCGAGAGGAGCAGATTTGTGGGAGAAATCAATGAGGATGTCGTCTCCTTGATGCAAATAACATAACAAATGTAATAAATGAATAGTAAATTTATAAAAAAATTATATATGTGTAAAAATGTGAGGTTTCACAGGAATAAAAATAAAACAGTCTTTTTATGAATATTCCCCATTTCTCCATCACCAAACCCTCCAGCCCATATTTGATCTCAAATAAATTTAAATTTATGTATGTACCATCTAAACCAGTTAGTTTAATGTAACTCCTGAAGATGGGTGAATAGTCCGAAATATAGGGTGTCTCAAAAGAAAGTGTATTTTATAAATTTGTAGACTCATGGAGAAATCAATGAGGATGTCGTTGTATATATTATTGTATTATATTAGGGTACTTCTAATCATTCCAGCATCATTAAATTTGGCATCTAGGTAGAGGTTGGGACACAAATAAAGGAGAAATTCCAAAAACCTAGACTTTCCCTCTTTCAACCCATAAAATGGAGGGGTGAAGATTGTAGTGGAATAACTGATGATGCCAGTCAAACCTTAGAAGATATAGTATCTTGTTAGACAAAGAAATTATATATGCACTTAATATAGGTATATGTTTATTTGCATCAATCATATGACAACCTCATTGATTTCTCCTTATACAAAAATTGTTAGATTTGATCATCCTTAGTTGGATTTGAAGATATGTATTATTGAGAAAAATGAAAACGCTTTTATTTACTATGTAAGCAACACAATTATTAATTCTGGCTTAATATCCTTTTTTTCTTAAGGACGTTCCCTAATATAGCTCAGAAGCAGTTCACTCTTTCCCTACTTTCACATGCGAAGAAGGGCAAAAATATTTTCACTGCATCTTTTCTCGGATCTGGCAACATTGGATTCTTACGAAGGCTAAAAAGACAAAGAATAAAAAAAAACACTTGATGAAACAGCTCACTGCTAGAATTCCAGATGAGAACAGTTTAATTAGGTTGAGAGAATTAGCTAAAAATCTCAAATGCACCAGCTGCAGAAGTTTTTTAGATATGAAAAAATTGAGTGATTTTAGTGCGACGTTGCCAAGTCGTCATCTTTCACTTGCCATGCCATGAGAGAAAAAAATGAAAACCATCAAAAGTACCTAACTTTTAACATTTTTCATAAAAGACGAATACCGCTTAATATAATTATTTTAACAGAAAAATATTTGTTATATCTTCAGTTAATGATTCTCTAATAATTTCAAGAAAATTAGGATTGTTATTTAATGAAACAGTTGCTATAACATCAATCGGGATAGGGTTCTCGTGTTAAATATGCAAATTTCAATGTAAAGATAAGAGCAAATAAATATTATATGTAAAAGCAAGTGACCAAAGAATTTGTAACTCATAGTAAATGAGATATTACATATAATATTTATTTACTCTTATCTTTATTAAAGATGTTTCACCTGTACCAACACCACAATCTCTACTAATTAGAAATTTCAATGGTCCATATTTATAAATTTAGTGCCGCAAGGACTATTGAAAAAAATGTCTACGTATAAAGGACACTTATAAATATGTGTATTCAAAGTTTTAAAAGAATTGCAAGAAAATCGATTTATTAGGGAACGTCCTTAAAATGATTTGAGTTAAAATATCGATCAAAATTTATGATACACCCTGAATTTGTATAGAAATGACAAATAAAAATCCTTGCATTGTGTAAATTCTTAAGAATAGCAAATCCGAGCTCATTTGAAATTCAACTCTCCATCTCGTTAACAAAGATAATTTGTAATTGGTAATTAAGAAGCGGCTGTCAGAATGCGCGGAGACTTGTAAACAGTTAATGAGAGAGGCCTTAGGATCCATCTCACTTTCTTCGTTGGCTGCATTTGCTACTCATTCCCTCAGACCCTTTGCATCAATTGTAACACTTTGCTTTCCCTTGAAAACAACTTGCTGAGGGTTACAACAATTAGGAGATTGGAAAGAGTAGAAATTTCAGTAAGGGTTAAGGTCACTAGAAGACAAAAATGTAATATTATTTAATCAATTTCATGTCTTTTGATTATTATAAGTATTATTTGCAAATTTATGGAAAAATCTTAAATAGTGTATTTTAATCAAGATTAATTGTTTAGCATCACGAAAAGTTTGCGAAAGGGTTAGTTTTTAATATACCTATATGCAGTGGCGGATTGAGACAATAGAAGGCCCTAGGCGATAAAAAAAATTTGACCTAGATAATAAAAATGTCTTTGGAAATTAATTAATAGGTATTATAAATATAAAACGTAATTTTAATTACTTACATGTAATTTATTAATCTTACTTTTATGTTTCAACAATTTATATTACTATATATTATAATATAATATAATCAATTATCGTTGAAAAATAATATCTAATAATATTTGGAACAATAATGACTATTGTATTATGTTGTTTGTCTTTTTACATAAAATTGATAGCTACACCTAATATGAGAGGAAATATAATGTTACAGAAAACATTAAAATATATAAAGACAAGAGTAAATAAATATTATATTTAATATTGATTTACTATGAGTTAAGGATTCTAGGTCACTTATTTCACATTAAAATTAAAAAATAAAAAGATATAAAAAAAAATTTATTTTTCAATATATATATTTCGGGCTATCAACCCATCTTCAGGAAGTACAGAAAGTAACTGGTTACTTTCTGTACTTCCCGAAGATGGGTTGATAGCCTGAAATATATATATTGAAAAAGAAAAAAAAATTTATATCTTTTATTTTTTTAATTTTAATGTGAAATAAGTGACCTAGAATCCTTAACTCATAGTAAATCAATATTAAATATAATATTTATTCAATTTTTAGGACAGAATCTAAGATTCTGTCCTACAAAATTAAATTCTTTCTAGTTTAAAATTAGATTCTGTCACAAAAATTAAATTCTTTCTAGTTTAAAATTGATTTGTTAATCTGAACCCGAGCTCATTTTTGAAAAACATTCCAACTCTTTTCAAAAATAAGATGTTCAAATCTTTACTATAATATTTATTTACACTTATCTTTATTAAAGATGTTTCACCTTGCACCAACACCACAATCTCTACTAATTATTAAAATATATAATGATTGAATTTCATAAGTCAATTGATAAATTTTTTATAAAAATGAAATGAAATTTTATATCACGATCAAAATTAATATGATAATCAATTTTGGGGGCCCCCATATTCGACGGTGCGCCTATGGTCCGCCGCTGCCGGGGTAGTCTCTGGTCACTTGGTGAAGCATGTCATATCGTGTAATGGCAATATATTTCAGAAAAATTATATACGTACAATGATATTATTGTTATATTTCAGGAAGATTTTCTATTACACGATATGTAGTGTTTCACCAAGTGATCACTACACATACCATATAATAGGTATGATCATCAGCCTGTCGATAGCGACAATCCACTGCTGAATATAGGCCTCTTCCATCAAATGGAAGGGAGTTGGCGATTAAGTCACTACGCTTGCCAGACGGATTGGTGACTAGGAATCAGATTTTAGCCGGGCAAATATCAATGCAGGGACTAGGACTCGAACCGGGACTCCTGCTTAGAAGGCTAGTGTCTTTAAGCTCTCGGCTAATCCGATTCTAGTAATAGGTATATATGTATACATATATGTATTATTGGCACCTTCGTGTTACCCCAAGATATTGCAACCACTTTAGCACGGGGTAGAACACTGCATTGTGATAAGAGGAAGAAATTTTAGGGGTTGGTTGGTAGTCAAAGGTACCTGTGGATCGAAAGACTGAAAGTTGTAGGTATGTCGAGCGAAAGATGGTGGCTGGAAGAGCTTCTAGTCTCTGAAGTCATAGGGATAAACGAATTAGCCTAATCCAGGGTTTTCACAGCTATGTTCCTCGGAACCCCGGGGTTTCTCGGTATATCTCTGGGGGTTCCCTCGGTAAATTACATTAATTGTAATGTTAACTTTTTTAGTAAAAAATACAATACTTTTCTTTAATTGTTTTTACACAAAGTACATATAAAATATTGATTTATTTTAAATATTATTTTAAGACCTTATATTTCTAAGGGTTGCGTGACTCGACAAGTTTGAAAACCACTGAAATGGCCTAAGTGTTTGTTCGATTTCTGTTAATTGGATTACGAAGAGGTGTTGAATTATTGAAAATCATCTATCGCTAAAATGGGACTCAATTTACCTGTCGTCGTTATGAGAATTTACTTTTATCTTCAATTAGGAGAAATATTGTCATTGCTTGGTTAGAATTATTTTATGTAAAAAAAAAAAAATTAGAAACCTTTTCGCTTGTTAATGGATAAAGAAAGGACCGATTTCTTCATTTGGTAGAGCATTGAGCTAGGAATTCGAAATCAAAGCTTGTATACATAACCTGTGAGCCACTAGAAGTCTAGAAATGCAAAACCTAACCACCCAAAATTGGGGGAGGGGGTCAAAATATGAAAATTCTTGCCAAACTCAACCAAATGTTGTATACATAATATGTGGGCCACTAGCAGGCTAGAAATAGAAAAACTAATCACCCAAAATGGGAGGAGGGGGGGGTCAAAATATGAAAATTCTTGCTCTTGGACCAAACTGAACTAAATGTTGTATACATAATCTGTGGGCAACTAGAAGGCTAGAAATGCAAAAACTAACAACTCAAAAAGGGGGGAGGGTCAAAATATGAAAATTCTTGCCCTTGGACCAAACTCAACCAAATATTGTATACATAATCTGTAGGCCACTAGCAGGCCAGCGCCTCAGAGGCCCACAGATTATGTATACAGAAACTTGGTTGAGTTTGGTCCAAGGGAAGAATTTTCATATTTTAACCCTCTCCCCATTTTGGAATGGTTAGCTTTGCATTTGCTGAGTGGCCTACCAGATTATGTAGTACAATATTTGGTTGAATTTGGTCCAAGGGCAAGAATTTTCATATTTCTTCTCCCCCTTTCCAGAGTTAACCACCCAAAATGGGGAGAGGGTTAAAATATGAAAATTCTTCCCCTTGGACCAAACTCAACCAAATTTTGTATATATAATCAATATGTGGGCCTCTAAGGAGCTAGAAATGCAAAAACTGGGTGTGGTGCGGAGTGGGGTGCGGTGCAGGGGGCCCAGGTGGGTGTGGGGGTGGAATGGGTGGGAAGGGTGGTAGTGGAGTGGGTGCGGAGGTGGAATGGGGTTGGGGGGTTGGGGGCGCGGGTTCGGGGCTGGAATGCAGGTGTGGGGTGCAGTGGGCCCGGGGTGGGCGTGGGGGTGGAATGGGGGGAAGGGTGCGAAGTGGGGTGGATGGTGGGTGCGGAGGTAGATTGGGGTTGGGGTGCGGGGGAGGGGATCCAGGGGGCGTAGCCCTCCCTAGCTAGCGGAGACGCTCGCCGAAGACGGCCTTCTCAGCTAGTCGTTTTATATAATTGAATAAATATATTAATTTAATATTCAGTTGGGTTATTAATTTCGTTTTTGTCTTTCGTACATCCGATAAAAAATGAATTAAAGAATCAAATAAAAAAATGAATTAAAGAGTCCCAATAAAAATTCTCAAAGGAAAGCCAAAGCGAAATAATTGTGGTTGGTGGAGAGCATAAGCCACCCTCAAGGACATAAATACGTTCAGAATCGAATGAAGAATGGCCGAGCAAATTCCCACTAATGACATCATTCATATTCATGGTATGGATGGAGTTGAGCCAGCCAAGAGGGAAAGGATTAAACTAAGAAAAAAAAATAAATAAAACCAAGGCGGAACAAAAGCACCAGGCAAGTACATAGTTGTTGAGAAAAGAAAATAAATGAGAAATTGCTGCCTAATTACACTTCTTGAAAAAATTCTTTACACTTTAACAAGCAATTAAATAAACTGCAACGGATCGTTGCTAGACTTTATCCAAAGTCATTTGAAATATTAATTTATATTTCTTTATTATTAATCAAATAGCTTGAAATTCGTTTTACGTAATTTACGGAGGGTCCCTAAAATAAAACATTAAAAATTAAAAACATTTTTATATATTAAAATCTTTATTAAAACATGGAGTATAATTTACCGAAAAAAATACAAATAAATAAATAAATTTCTTGGATTTTTCTAATTATCTCATGATTTTATTTTCATAATAGATAGTTTTTAAGGAATTTGGTGTTGGTACTTGGTGAAACATTTTTTAAAATTATTGGATAAAAAATACTTGGTAGGTTTCACATTAAAATATAAAAAAATAAAACGAACTTATTTTTGGAGAATATTTAATCTCGATATATGTATATATTTCGGGTGACTAACCCATCTTGTGATAATTGCGACGCCATCTACATAGGACAAACTGAACGCTCTTTTAGAACTCGCTACTCGGAACATGAAAGAGCCTTTAATAGTCTTAGCAGATCAGATGATATTGATATGGAATCTACTTCTACCTTCGCCAATCATCTACATTTGAATAAACACACCTCTTCTATTAGCCACCTAGTTCCGTTACATTTCGAAAAAGGTTTACGTTTAGATTTTTTAGAGACAACGGAAATAAAATTAGCTCTCTCAAATAAAACGAATATACTAAATAATCAATTAGAAGTTAAGAAAAGTACAATCATTGATTACATTCTTTAAATATTTGCAAATTTGTTTTGTGTGTAAATTCTCATTTCTCAGAAGACCATTCAAAATTAAAAAATAGACTTCCTACCCTTCTCCCTCCACTAATTTTAAATATTTTCCCTTTTGTTATCTTAAAAATAAATTTTATCATTGAGTTGTATTCAAATTCGATATCCTCATTTCTCAGAAGGCCATTCAAAATTAAACAAAAAGTAGACTTCCTACCTTTTCTCCCTCCAATAATTTTAAATATTTACCCTTTTGTTATCTTAAAAACAAATTTTACCATTGACTTGTATTCAATTTCGACTTATCCAGGTCAGTCACTTTCTGTTTCTCCTGAAGATGGGTTAGTCACCCGAAATATATATATCGAGATTAAAGATTCTCCAAAAATAAATTCGTTTTATTTTTTATATCTTAATGTGAAATCTACCAAGTATTTTTTATCCATTAATTTCGTAATAGATTCTAATTACCAAGTATGAGGCGTCTGACAGACAGCGCTAGTATTGAATTCATTCAGAAAAAAAAATACTCGGGCTTAGAAGTGAGTCGGAAAGATGTAGAAATATCATATTTAAACGTGAATTTTTTCTGTGTTTGTCAAATTCCGACACCCTCGGTAAGTCAAAAACAGGAAATCGGAGGAAGTTTGTTCTTGTGACAAAATCTTTGTATTTTTCATTACGATGAACTAAATAGATTTTGGGCTGGTTCAAGAATGCAGAAAATATCATTTTTTGAATGATTTTATTGTCATTTTAGGGTGAAGTCATAAAATAGGCATAAAAAACAATTAATATGGTAAATAAGTTTATTATTAACGAGCTTTTCGTGCGTGCCTTCGGCACGCCCTCGAAAGCTCAAACCTCCGGGCCGAAGGCACGCCCTCGAAGCTCAAACCTCCGGGCTGATGCCCTGGCGGGCGGCGTCTCGGTCCAAAAATTTTATTCCTCTTAAAAAACCACACTCCAAATGTATACCTGTAAACTCCCGAATGTATTTACATGCACTCTTAAAAGTTTTGCCTCATTTACGTCCTGACACAGCTACAGAAATGAGGCTCTAGATATGAATCTGGGAGTATTTTTTTTTTCTATAATCTAGAGCATTGTGATATTTTTGTGTGGAAATATGTAGATTTATTTAATTAAGTGGGATCGTGTGAGGAGGAGAATTATATTATATCATTTTTTTTAATTTGGGATCGATAATCGATATAAGGCTCCAAATATTTAAAAGAGATCAAGTGTTGTTTGTATGACAGGCTGCTCTAGTATTGCCATGAGAAACTCGGACATGCGTGTCTTAAGTCGTTCAATTTTGTAAAAATCAAAAAATAAGAATAACAAAATTTAGATTTTTAAAAAATTATTAAAAAAGTGTCAAATTATTAAAAAATAAACAAATAATATATAAAATATAAATCAAATAAGATGTGATTAATTTCTTCTTCTGTGCACAAAAAAAGCGAATTTAATATTTAATTTTTGAGTGGTGAGGCGGGCGGGGAGGAGGAATAATTATCAATATATTTAATGTTTCTTAATTTAAAATCAATTGGAGTCTTTCATTTCAAAATTCGAGTCCAAATTACGATTATATTTCAAATTTGCCGCAAATATACCGACGGCATCAGCGCTCCCTGTCGACAGCATTACGTTAGCGTTGCTGCAAATTAATCTGGCCTATTCTATATATTATTATCTAGTGTACCAAGTCTTGGAAATGTTTTTAATTTTTTTATTATTTAATAAATGTTCGGGTGAGCAATTCTTCCTACAAAATCTGATCAAGAGAAAATTACTAAAAAAGCCGCAGTACTAAAATTCAGACAAAAATGTAAATCAACTGGTGTTTTAAAAAAAGCAGACAAGTAAACATATATAATCCAAGTTTCTTATATGAGAAGATTCTCAAAGAAGATAGTGCTTCTTTTTTTACTTTAGAATCTTAATTTATTATTTTTGTTTATGCTTGCTTCCATGACTGGTGGTTTTTTACGGAGTGAGCTTGTTAGCCTCACGTCCAACCCCTTTTAGTCGCTTAATTGAAGTTACTATATTCTTTACTCATTTATTACATTGATGATATTGAACTTGGCAACACATTAGATCTCACTACTTTTTTTGATATTTTTCTCTAAATGTCAGATGAATAAAGAAAAATAATCTATGACTTAATTTTAAACTCTAGTCGGCCAGGGAGCAAAGCTCATAGAAAATTTCGAGTAGTTTTATATGCACGCTGACAAATTCAATTTTTAAATATTTATACGTAGGTAAAGGTACAAAAATTTTACTTGAATATTATTTACTTCCCATTTGTACGAAGGTTCAACTATAAGGTTAAATAGGATAGGTACTATCTTAGTTTTGATTAATGGGACGATATTACTAACAGCCAAACTGACTCTTTTAATATATATTAACATATTTTATTTCTATTAATTCTAAACAGTCTCCACTTGCGTAACTCTATTAATAGCCGAACTCTCCAGCTATTTGAATAATTCCAAAGTAAATTAATGAAGTGTGATGAATGAACGTGAGCCACCAAATAGTTCTGTTGGCATAATATCGCTGAGAGTATACATCAGAGCTGCATTAGCCCTGTAATGCAGTTTGCCCTTAAAGTACCTCGATTTATTTGGTCGCATTTTGGCTGGCAACCAAAAGACATCACCCCTTTGTTACACACCCCCGGCCATACCTCTCGCTCGCGTCTACTTAATATTCCCTTGGTATTTAATTGAAAGCGTTAAATTGTACACAGCAAGAAAACTCTGTCTTAAATTCGAAACAACAAACACAAGGGCATAGGAAATGAGAAAGGGAGGCGATAAATATATTAATTTAGAGGGCTTAACTTTTTTTTTGTAAACGAGAGAAAGTTCAATTTACTTATTTTTATGATTATGTTGACGTTGTTGAAAAACTAAGAGAAGGAAGGCAACGGAAAACCACTATGGTAAACCAGTTTTTCCCCCTTTTTATCATACCCCTTCCTCTCAACTTTGTGCCACCAAAGTTTTATCTAATTACATTTAGAGGAAATTAAAAACAAAACGATACATGATTACAATCGAAGGTTTTATAATTTTTAAAAGAAATCGTGTTTTTTTTTGTGTGTCTAACGTCACTAATGGCTATATTTTCGTCAAAGTGTTTCCACAATTTAAAGCCGTGAATCAAAATTCTTATTAGATTATGTTTTATTCATGTCCGGAAGGGATCGCTCTATAAGTCGAACCTAAGTGCTTGGTTTCCGGGCACTAGGCTAACCCTAAGGCCGATATCCTTCTGAAATCGACAAGTACTATGCTATGCAATAAGGTATTAAATAATCAATTTCATACGCTATTATATATATTGAAGTGAGCCTTGCATACTTTTTATTATATATATTATATATTACTTTGCAGTAAATGGGATTGAGCCGTCACGCGTCACGCTTCACAATGTCACGGTTCTCACGCGTCACGGTTGGTACCAAATTCAAGCCACAGATGGCGCTATAGCATTAACTCTAAGCTCATTTTAATATCTTATATTTGAATTTTGGCGCTAATGTATGTCTTTTTATTAATAGTACCTGGAGGCACCGAGCGATGCTCGGTAACTTCTTCCTTCAGTTAAAACTTTATTTTAATATTATTTTTAATTTAAAATTCTGACAAAAAGGTCGATTTTTATTTGAGAGCCGTTTTCAAATTAAAAAAAATACAAATATATATAGTATTCGCCCACTGTACCCCCCTCCCACTCCGCTTGACCCGACCCCCGAAACCTCGCGCTACCACCGGATCCACCACCACTGCACCCCACCTCCTGCACCTGTTTTGATTCAACCATATGATTCATTTTTATTCATCCAATTGTTAATAAATAAAACCTATCAAAATGTGTTGTTTTTTCAGAAAATTGAGAGCTGCTTATGCGAAATTTATTTTTAAATAAATTCTTGTTTATTTTTTATTCTATCAAATAAATAAAGTTCTTTATAAAAACAATTATAAAACGTTTATTAATATATCTAACGTTTATGGAGAAGTAAATATGTTAAAATCCAAAATCACAATACTTCTTCAAGGCCTTTTAGAACAATGAATTAAGGAAACCCATTGTCTGCCTGGGTACAAAAGGAAAAGAGTAACCTTTTTTAAAACCCTAAGAATGGGATTTGTCTACCTGAGAATAATTAATTTGATTACGAAAAACCCATCAAAAACAATTTTGTCGAAGATGAGACCGTGACAGATCGAATTGTCACCCTAAAAACCCCTAACTCGTGAATTTCATCAAAATCGGTAGAGTCGTTTTCAAAATATAACCAAAATATACAAACAAATATATATACAAATAAATATACAATTTTTGCTCGTTTAATAAGAGTAGATTATTGAAAAAAGGTGCAATTAGAGTCTGCCATGGATCCTTGCATCGTAAAAAGAAGGAGGGTAGAAAGAAATTTCAAGAATTGGGTCGTAATTGATATATCTGAGGATATTGTGCTAGAATTAAATAGTAAATTCTAAATGATTAAATAAATAATTGGAGGGGAAAAAAAAACTAATTTTTTCTACGCATTCATTAAATATTTTTCAATTTTGGTATCGAATGTTTTGAGCTAGAAAATTGGAATTCGTTATGAAAGTATGCTCAATTTGTACATACCATACAATGGTTACAATCTCAATAAATCTAAATTGATATATACGTATATATATCTAGAAAATTAAAAAGCGGAGTAGTAATAGAAAATAATACAATTTCGCATTGGAATGTTTTTTCTACAGCTCTGATCATTCAAGAAATTGTAAAAAAGTTTACATACCTTCTAAAATGTCTTGCTAAAATTAGAATGTAGAAAACACCTCCCCAGGAAATAATTTCCAGAGAAACCTGTCATCCCGGGAAGGGAATATAGCCCATCGAGAAGATCTGAAATAAACAAACAATTGTTATCATTTTTTCATCATCTATATATATAAAATTAAGGTTTTGTCTGTACATTGGTCCAAATCACGCCAAATTTTGGTTGCACACGTTTCAAGCAAAGTTATGAACAAAAACACTCTCAACAAAATTCCTGTCTGTCTGTCTGTATGTATGTATGTTTCCGTGGGTTCCGCGAAAAGTTGCTCACGATTCACGTCAAATCGGCTGAAGGGATTATTATGAAATTTCAATTTGTATCAGATGTTTTCTATCTAAAGTTTTTAGCTATATAACGTTTTGATATTTTGACCCCAGAAGGGGGTTTGGGGGGGGCACAAATGAAAATTATCAAATAACTCCTAAACTATTAACTCTACGGCAAATTTTATAATGAGCAAAGTTGTAGGGAATGTGATTTCTGTCAACTTTTGTTTAAAAATTTCCCCAAAAAACCACCCAAGGGTGGAAAAATGTAAATTCTTGCCCTTGGAGCAAACTCAACCAAATTTTGTATACATAATCTGTAGGTCACTAGAAGGCTAGAAATGCAAAAACTGGGTGCGGAGGGTGGGTGCGGGGATGGAATGGAGTGGGGATAGGTTAGGGTATGGGGTTCGCGGGGTGGAATGAGCGTGGGGTTAGAGAGTGAGGCGGAGTAGGGTGGGGGTGCAGAGGTTGGTGCGGGGTGAAGCCCAGGGGGCGTAGCGGGGATGGGATCCAAGGGACTAGGCGGGGGTGTGGTGCGCAGGGTTGGAGGGCACGGGGTGGATGGGGTGCGGGTGGTGGTGTTGGGGCGGGGGTCGGCACGGGTATATGGTGCGGGGGTAGGGGTGTTGCAGGGATTTCTGGGGGTGGGAGTGGGTTACGTGGGTTTGGGTGCGGATGGAGGGGGAGGGGGGGGGGGGGGTTCGTGCGCTGGGGGTCCGGGGGTCGTGCCCCTGGCTATCAAGAGGCCTTTCAGCTAGTTTCAATTATAATTCAAGAATGTTTTTACTAATACATCAATATAACTTATAATTTTATTCTAAATATATTAATAAGAAATAAATGGATTTCTCAAATTTTGAAAAAATTTTATCACTTAGACCAGTGGTCTCTAAACTATTTAGAGATAGGGCCACATGTGAACATTGAAAATATGTGGGTCCGGATATAAAATATATATATTAAATGGAAATTATATTAATAATACGATATTATATGGCATTAATATTTAATATCGTGAATATTTGTGAATTAATTTTGTAGTAGACGCGGGATGTATGGAAAACTTTCAAGGGTCGGATTTGGCCCGCGGGCCGTAGTTGGGGGACCCCTGACTTAGACGCTAAGTATGAGGCAAAAAAACAAATTTTGTATTAATGTATCAAAAATCTTGTTAATGTGTTGGATCGAATGTCCCAAGGATTTCTGCCTCATCAAAAATCAGACCTAAAAGTGGCTGTCCATAAATTACGTTACACGAATTTCAAGATTTTTAGACCCCCCCCCCCCCCCCTCTGTGTCACATTCTGTCACATTTTCATTGAGCCCCCCTTTATTATGACGTCACACTATCACTTTCAAATCCTATAATTTAATAATTGTAAAAAAAACTTTGCCTAGATTTTACCAACATTTTTAGGCTGGAATAATAATAACCTGAAATCTAAAATATTAGATAGATATTTTAAAAAAATTTTAATTTTTTAATTTGACTTTTGTGAAATTAAAATTTTTAAGATCCCCGGGCCTGCTTTCACATTTTGTCACAAATCTGATATGCCCCCTGTAACGTAATTTTTGGACAGTCCCTGCCAACAATGCATAACGGCCAATTGTAACTTTAAGAGAAAACTTTCTAGGCTTATATTTTAATATTTGGCGCCTGATAAAGCAACACACATCACAGAGCGTTCTATTTGAATGCAGACCCTAGCAATAGCCAGGCGGCGCTGAGACTTTCTAGTCAAGCCTGCTTTAGTAGTTCAGGCAAATTACGATTTTAACAGGAAATAATTTCCGTTAAAGATTTTGTTGTAGTGTAATACCTTTATTGGTACTCCAATATTACTACCCTAAGTTTGTGGAAATTTTTCTACGCTCCTCAAAATGAGAAAATTTCAGAGTTTTTCAGTGTTTCTTAAATAACTCTAAAACGGCTTATCAAATCAAAAAGATATTTATTAGTTAAATTGAAACTCTTTAAATTACTCGTAAAATGATAACAATCTCATCTATTTTGGTTAATTAGAACCGGTACTAGCGCCTGTTAAAAAACAGACCCCGGGATCACTTCTAAATATCCTAAAACTCGTACTTTTTCGATTTTTCCCCATTTTGACCATGAATGGGTATGTTTTCGATAAGACCACTCTATACATTTTTAAACTAGATTAAATATTCTACAATTTAAACTAAATTTCATCGTAATTGAATAATGATAAACCGTGCCGCAATGAGGTTGAAGTTTGCAGTTTTTTGCAAAAAATTGCAATTTTTTCTTTATAAAAGGAAAACCACTCATCCTAGAAACTTGAATTCTATCTCATTCTCTAGTATATTTTGTTGACTTGAACGTTTACTTGGACCACTTTTTTGATAAAGCTCTTATATTTATAGATATCCAGTATTTTCTATGACCATATCAAAAGTGATCCCAGGGGCTGTTATTGGACAGGCGCTAGTACCGGTTCTACTTAACCTAAATAGATGAAATTTTTATCATTTTACGCGTAATTTAAAGAGTTTTAATTTAACTAATAAATATCTTTTTGATTTGATAAGCCGTTTTAGAGTTATTTAAGAAACACTGAAAAGCTCCGAAATTTTCTCATTTTGAGGGTAGAAAAATTTGCAAAACACAGATTTGGAGGAAAACTGAGCGTAGTAATATTGGAGTACCAAATTCCTTAAAAACTATTTTCTGTTTATGCTATTTTTTCACGTAATTTGCCTGGACTATATTAAATGTGTCAAAAACATAGAAACAGACTATATACTATATATAAGAGCCTAGATTAATTTGTAACAACGCTGAGAGAATTTTCTTTAAAAAAATTACCCTCTTGCCTAGAATCGAACCGATGAACTCTTGAATTAAGGGCATCAGCTCTAGCCATTACACCAATGCAACATTAATATTTATATCTTGATTTCTGTTACTAAAACTATATATTTTTGATTTAGACTTTGTGTCGAGATAATATTGTATTCATGTGAACTCGAATGAAAATGAAAAAACACCAATAGATTTTAAATTAAGAAACATTAAATATATATTAATTAACGAGGCAAATTTGAAATATAATTGTCAGCTCAGATTTTAAACTGATGGCTCCAATCGATTTTCATTAACCAGGCAAATTTGAAATATAATTGTAAATTGGACTCGAATTTTCAAATGAAAGACTCCAATTCATTTTAAATTAAGAAACATTAAATATATTGATAATTATTCCTCCCTTCCCCCTTCGCCACTCAAAAATTAAAGAGGCGAAACTTTTAAGAGACGATGTATTTTCGGTAGTTTAGGGGTATACATTTGGAGTGTGGTTTTTTAAGAGGAATAAAATTTTTGGACCGAGACGCTGCCTGCCAGGGCACCAGCCCGGGGGCCGAGCTTCGAGAGCGTGCCGAAGTCACGCACGAAAAACTCGTAATTTAATAATTAATCTCTTAAATGTCATAAATATAGATTAAATTAGTTTTCTAATATTAAAATCTATATATATATATATATATATATATATAAAATTAGGCACGAATGAAAATTATCAAATAACTCCTAAACTGTTAACTCTACGGCAAATTTTAAAATGAGCAAAGTTGTAGGGGATGTGATTTTTGACAACTTTTGTTTAAAAAAATTCCCCCAAAAAACCACCCAAAAGGGAGGGGGGATGGTCAAAATATAAAAATTCTTGCTCTTGGACCAAACTCAACCAAATTTTATATTCAAAATCTGTGGGTCACTAGAAGGCTAGAAATGCAAAAACTAACCACCCAAAGGGGGGGGGCAAAAAATGAAAATTCCTACCCTTAATAGCCAACTTAACCAAATTTTGTATATAGAATCTATGGGTCACTAGAAGGCTAGAAATGAAAAAACTGGGTGCGGGGGTAAGGTGCAGGGGGCACGGGGTGAGGGGTGCAGGGTAGAGTGGAGGGTTTAGGTGAAGGTCCAAAGGCATAATGAGGGGGGATCAGGTGAGGGTCCAGAGGCGTATTGGGGTGGTGCGGGGTGGGGTCCGGGGTTGTGGGGTGGGGGCGGTGATTGTGCACGGGTGCGGGGTGGGGTCCGGGGTGGTGGGGTGGGGGCGGTGATTGTGCACGGGTGCGGGGGGCGGAAGATGCTGGGTGGGGTTCGGAGAGTGGGTGTGGTGGGGAGTGGGGTTCGTGGGTTGGGGGTCCAGGGGCCATGCCCCCTGGCTAGCAAGAGGGCCGCCGAAGGCGGGCCTTGCAGCTAGTACTTTCTAAATACAAATCTTTTATAGAAAACTCTTCAAATCCGATTTCTTTTAATCGAAAACATTTGAACCTGTTGAATGTCTCTTTTAGCAAATTATATTGACCAATTAAGCAAGAAAAAGGCTAAATAAAATAACATTGAAAAAATTCACTGGTTAGTTTCCACATCATTTGCCAAATACAATATTCATGAATCTATAGAATTCATTTATTAAAGAAAAAAATGGCATCGTCCAAAAAGAATAAAAAAGAAAAGACATGATTCTTCATTATAATAACAGATTACAAACAAATAAGAAAAGCGTGTTCCAGAATGTCAAAAAATTCACTAATTTGCCTTTTAAAAGAAAATTTATTTTGAACAATCTGTTGTTCCTAGTGATATAATGAAATAAGGAATATTATGAATTTAAAATCTTGATAAAAAGTAGAATAATTGGGAATTTAATGGAAGGTACTCCAGGAATAAATATAAATATTATTTCCAATAAAAAAGTATTTATTAAGGAAGGATGATTTTCCGATACGTCGCGACGTGTCGATTAAGGTAGTTCTTTCGCGACAATCCACACAAAAAGTTTTGGCCTCGTAACCACTCAATACATATGAACGGTGCTAAAATTTTATGTTATGTTTTTTTCAACGTGACTGTACCTATCACACTACTATAATCTCTTTATGAATGGATCGTTTCCAAGCGATTGATCTTATGTCCCCTCCAAAATAGGCTTTAAAATGAATGTTGCTAGTCAGTGGGTGGTTATAAATTTAAAGTATGAATCGAATTTTTACAGGATATAAATAAACGCTCAATAAAAATATAATAATAAAAAATACTGTGTTTAAAAAAGCAATCTGCGCATCTAGGAGGTCATCTCCTTGGAGTTACTTCATTTTTTTAAATATTTTTAGTTTTAAAAGTATGTTTATACTGCCATAAAATAAAAATAAGTACAAGTTTTTAAAAGGTTACATTTCAACAATCCAAATGAAGTATAGCAATTTAAATTTTTTTCAATTGAAAAAGAAAAGCGCCATCAAATGGATCCCAGTAGATTTTTTTACATAATATATTTTTTTCTTTAGATAGTTCTTTCGCGACAATCCACACAAAAAGTTTTAGCCTCGTAACCACTCTATACATATGAACAGTGCAAAAATTTTAGGTTATGTTTTTTGACATGACTGTACTTCTCACACTACTATATCCTCTTTATGAATGGATCGTTTCCAAGCAATTGATCTTATAACCCATCCACTAAAAATAATCGCCCAAATATGTTTTTTTAGGTTATGTTTTTTTAACGTGACTGTACTTCTCACACTATTTTTACATGTTATTTTATGCTAATAATTATTATCCACTAAAGTTTCTAAGTATTTTGTTTAAAATGTTTAATTACTTCATATGGAGTGGGGTGGAGGAGTGCAGGAGGTAGGGTGAAGTGGTGGGGGTCCGGGGGCGAGGGGGGTTCAGGATTAATATATAGCTTTTAACTGAAGCAACAAGTTACCTAGCATTGCTCGGTGGCCAGATGGTTATGTGTTATATGGTGAGTTTTCAAACGCTTGAAGCTGAAATTATTCAGAGGTTGTAATAATAAGTTCTATTGAAAATATTTAGTTTGTCTAGAATTTCAGACCTGTTGATTAATAAGTAGAAATCAATGAGGTTGTCCTCTGCTTGATGATTTACATACATATATGATGTATTCGTTTATATGTATGTCGGTATATAGTATTTATTTAATTCAAAAAGAGGACAACCTCATTGATTTCTCCTTATGAATAAACGTTAGTTTTTTTTACAAATTTTCTAGTTCAAACTCACTGGCAGATAATTTTCTAAAATATAATACAAAAGTTTGCCGTGAAAAATTTGAGCGATTTGACTCTATTATGTTTTCGAATCTCATATTTTGAGAAAATCAAATTAAGTAATTTAATTTTGATGATATATTAACATAAAGCAAAAAAAAAATAAAGGTAAAAATAAATTCTCCATGAAATTTTCAAACATCTTTTATTAGATTTTTACTAAAAGATTTTAATAAAAAATAAATTTATATCAAATAATAATATTTAAAAGAATTTTTATTAATACTAAATTAAAATTTATAATACGAAAGATTCATATTTGAAGAACCGCTTATTGCTTGCCATGCTTATCCAAGGAAATAACAAATATTAATAAATAAATATATTATACAGTAAATATTTTTTAAATGAAATTTAATTTCAGCTAATAAACCTTCAAATTGAAAGATTTTGTGCCGAGGGTAGCAGAATTTTTATATATTGAAGGAGACAATGAACCTTTATTAAAAAAATGTTTTATATGCTGATTATCATATAATATTCAAAGATATATAGTATTATGATAGAATTAAATTTTGAATAAATATGTATGGTCCCTTAATTCAAAAATTGCCCAAAAATCTATTTATCCGTCCGAGTGTGTGCGTTGAGTACTCTCCTACTAATTTCGGCAATTCTAAATCGAAATTTAAAACTTAAGGGACATTCGAGACAGCTTATCTATCTGGTTGATCTTTGAAAAAATCTTTTGTATTTCTGCAGAGTGACAACTTCTGCCTAATATTTTTTTCCCAGCCATAAGCCAATTTAAGATACTTATTATTATTTTTTTTTTTTTTTTTTTTTTTTAATTTGTGTCTTTCCAGGGATCAGTTTTTAGCCGGATGCCTCGAGTTGGATTCGAACCTGGGTCCACTTGGTTAGTAGGCTGGTACGCTAACCCCTAGCCTAACCCGACGCCCCCCAAAAAATAATTAATAATGAGGGTAATTTCGAATTAAAATCTTTGTTTTGATAATATTAATAAAAAGAATATTGAGATAAATTTTTTCTCATTATAAAAACATTTATTTTATTTCAAGAAATAGAGTTGTAATTCTACACTAGTGCTTTTGTTATATTCTGTTGGCTGCAAATAACTTTTTATAACTAATTAATTAGACTGTCAAATCTATTGAAAAATGTATCATTCGATTCATAAAAGTTGAATTATTAAATTTGTTGAAAATGATATAATTTGTATAGAAGTTATAGCCCTTTTAAAAGCTCGGTACATTTACTTCCATGATAAAAGGACAATTTTCAATAATTTATTTTTCGGTAATGGGACAGACGATCAACTTCAAATTTCGGGAAATAATATTTAATACATCATTGATTCTATTGGCAAAAATTTGAGAATTTTATTATAAAAATGATATACAGTCCCGAACCCCCTTAAGCTGGGTTTTGGCTAGAAGGAGTAATGCAAATTTTTGATTCAAACAATAATTACATATTTTTAAGGGACATAAAATTAATTTGAATACTCACAACTCTGAGAGTGAAAATCAAGATGGATAATTTCAAAGAAAGGGGTTTGTAAGACTAAGGGCCAGTTGTATGTCGCTTTGTAGAGTCTTTGTTAAGTTGACAAACGATCAAACCTTAGTATTCACCTTGTGCCAGGCCGGATGGCCAATCAGATGACACGCACTTTCATCTGATTGTCCATCCCGCCGGGCACAAGGTGAATACTAAGGCTTGACCGTTTGTCAACTTAACAAAGACTTTATAAACCGACATACAACTGGTCCTAAGTCATATAGTACACGCATTCTAGGTTTCAATTTTTTATACCTCTTACATAAGTTTAATTTTATGAAATAAAATTTTATCGCATATTTTATACATATTAGTATAATTAAATCCAAAAAATGAAATTAAACTTTAAACCAGCCATTATTCTTGCTCTTTAGAAAGGATTCAATTACTCAATAAAATTACAGTTTTGTTCACAATAGCGAAATAGTAATTACTATTATTAACGTAGTTACACCTCGCTATGAAATCCATTTGGGGCAAATGCATCTCCCATGTTCATTTATGAAATGAAAAGATAAATTATAAGCTAGAAATGATATGTGTTCGCTAATCTAGTAATATTTATTAAGCATGCATGATCTTTCTCCTTTTGTTCAACGTCAACAGAAAGAAACGATTAGCCTTATTCATGAAACGCTCTGTACTATTTACTCCAAATTACACGACTAAAATGAATTGATATTTCTATTTAATGTCTACTATTATTCATTTCGAATGTTACACTTTAAAATTTCTTTGAAAATAGAATCTTCAGTCATATTTTGTTGAAATTAATCGAATCCCATAAAATCTCATCACGCATAATACAGGATTTTCAAACATTAAACTTCGCTTCAGTTAAAGTAGAGTTAAATGGAAGCATGTATTCGATAATTGGGACATCTTTAATAAAGACGTTTGCAGAGGGAAAACACCTGTTCACCCTGGGAAAAATGTTTATTACAGTTGTGAATCGTGACCAGTTCGTTCGTTTTCTGCCTCTAGTAAGTCAGTCAGGAAAATGTGAAATATAGTAAATTTATAAGAATTTTGCTGGCTTGGTGTGTATTGGATATATTAATTTTTATTGTTAAAGAATAAATAAATTGAATTGCTTCTTTCCAGTAATTTATTTTATTATTCAAATGGTTAATCCAAATATTTCGAGAGCGCTTTCGGCATCTCTTCCTCAGTGGGGGAGTGGTTTCCACTGAGGAAGAGATGCCGAAAGGGCTCTCCAAATATTTGGATTAACCATTTGAATAATAAAATAAATTACTGGAAAGAAGCAATTCAATTTATTTATCTTTTAACAATAAAAAATAGTAAATTTATACAAGGATTTAATAATTAAATATGAATAAGATTGGAGTAATTTTTGGAGACGGACTGATAAGAGAATTAAGTGGATATCGATGAGGCAGTCCAAAAAAAAGAAGAAGATAATTTACACTATCTTTTTATTCATAAAACCGACGTATCGGAGGCTATTCCCTCCTTCTTCAGGGTTTTGAAAAGTCAATGAAGGAAATCCAATACGACATTCCCCTCTGTCTCCTCTTTCAGTGGCAGTAACAATAATATATTGTATTTCATTCTCAGCAGAATTATAATGTAGTTACTACAGAGGGGAATGTCGCATTGGATTTCCTTCACTGTCTTTTCAAAACCCTGAAGAAGGAGGGAATAGCCTCCGAAACGTCGGTTTTATGAATAAAAAGATATAGATAAGAGTAAATAAATATTATATTTAATATTCATTTACTATGAGTTAAGGATTTTTGGTCACTTGTTTCACATTAAAAAGGGGCTGTAGCCTGTTCGGATTTCAATTGGTTCGTATTAGCCGAAAGCTGGTGGTTTGGATATCATATTGAAGAAAATGGTTCTCTTTCTATCCATTTAATGTGAAACAAGTGACCAAGAATCATTAACTCATAGTAAATGAATATTAAATATAATATTTATTTACTCTTATCTTTATTATAGATGTTTCACCTTGCACCAACACCACAATCTCTACTAATTATTAATAAAAAGATAGTGTAAATTATCTTCTTCTTTTTTAGACTGCCTCATCGATATCCACTTAATTAAATATGAAATTTATTAATATAATTATTTCCATCCATGCTGTGCACCCATCACCCATGGAGATATTTTTGGTGGTATTCTTGATTCATATACCTTATATATTATTTTCAATATACAGTGAAACCCCTCAAATCCAAACTAATTGGGGCTGTTGCCTGTTCGGATTTCAATTTGTTCGGATTAGCCGAAAGCTGGTGGTTTGGATATCATATTGAAGAAAATAGTTCTCTTTCTATCCTTGAGAAGCTGAAGAAAGTTACAATAAAAGACGTTATTTACTGGGTTGCAGAATCGTGGCAAAATACAAGTGTGAACTTACTTCGGAGATCTTGGAAGAAGCTTTGGCCTAGCCTCGAGTTCGAGAAAACTCCTAACCAAACTTAAATTTGTCAAAAAATCTCGTTCGGATTTACCGGGATTTCGGATTTCAGGGTTCGGATTTGAGGGGTTTCACTGAATTACAATCTTAAAGCTACATACTCATTGGACGTTTATCAGTTATCTCCTATTTCTCATGGGTTCAAATACCCAATAGAATCTAGGTTGGTAAATTTATTTTGCTGGTCACTTCACAAAGAATATTGGACTCAAATTAAATAAAAGTGGGTAATAAGATATTTAAATTTAATATTAATAGTAAGGCGACTGTGGGTCAGTGGTCAGAGTGTCGGGCCGCTGTCCTGAAGTATGCTGGTTCGAGACTGAGTCTCGGCAGATATTTGCAGTCGCCTCCTCTTGAAAAGCAATGGCAAACTACCAAGAGTATAAATGCCTAGTCAACCTCTCTAAACTAGCCGTTCGGAACCGTAGGTCCCGTATATCTGTGTAAAACAGCTAAACACACTCAACACAGGTATATGTGGAGAGGTGCCGAAACGTCAGAGAGAGATGATATGGCACTTAAAGAAGAAGATTAATAATAAACTATTCAAATGAAGAGAATAAATTATTTATATCTGAATAATATGAGTCAATGACCGAACCAAGTTCTAGAATACTAGTAGAGTAGTTAGCTAACTGGTGAAGAGAATAATGAATTGTGAAAGGAACAACAATAAATTATAAATATAGGTAGCTATAAAGGAAGGAAATATATGCATATATACATATATTTAAAAGAGAGTAGAACGGGAAGTACTTTAACGAAGTTCTCAAACATTAAGTGAAAACAGAGTGAGCGATCTCTTGACTGCCATAGCAATTGCTCTCAAGTAATTGGCATTTTAGAAACAAGCACATATGATATATATCTCTATCTCTATATCGAAACCCGCACTCTGTCCCCTCCGACCCCCTTGCCCCCAACAAAGCCCAACTCTTTGGCTTTGTTGAGGGATTCTAAAGGAAGCCGCGAGGAGATTAATCCTGCTTTTGAATGGAGGATAAGGAGCAAAGGATGCGAGGCGAGCACAATGGCCGCTGAATTAAGGGCACCAACCCTTTATGCGAAAGCACCTCGCTGAGGGAGCAAGCCGCCCTGAAAACGAACCAGATCAGGTTACCAGAGATACCTTCTTTCTTTGTTTAAGAAAGAATTGGAAGGCAATCAAATCCAAAGGAAATTGATCTCGATGATATTTAATTAATGATCGTTGAGATTAGAATTTCTTAATAAGCGCAAGCGAGTGAAACAATTCTAATGAACAGAAAAGGGATTTACAGATAGATAAAAGGCTCTTTCATATTAAGCATCCAAATGAAGACGAGAACAAGAAAAAAATCTATTGATAAAAAAAAAAATTTAAGGAAACTCAAACTTTTATTAAAACTTGTTGGAGCTTTTTCAGTAAATTTAGGGGATTTCGTCATCGTATGGTTTAAGTTGAAACTTGGTAGAAAGGATAGAAATAGACGGTTTATTTATAGGACAAACAAGTATAAAAAAATATTTTTTCTCCACGTTTTAGACATTACTAACCTCAAAATAAAAATTAAGAATCTTGATTAATTAAAATCTCCAGTTGCCCGGTCACTTTTTCCCGTCCAGCGTACCAAGGAATAATATCAAAATTATCGTATCCCCTATAATTTAATATTTATTTATTAAAATTAACTAATTTTAAATATGGAAGCTAAAAAGGAATTTTACTGTATCTCAAACAAATATGAATATTACTTATATATAGTTGCAGTAAAAACCCGTTTTTTTAGTAAGAACAGGTTCTTTACTAGCTAAAACGCGTTTTACTGGAATACCTTTGTGGCAACTAGAATTTATTAATGTTGGTTGAGTTCAAAGGTCTTCATTTTTAACCGACTTCAAAAAAGGAGGAGGTTCTCTATTCGACTGAATTTTTTTTTTTTTTTTTTTTTTTTTTTGTGCCTATGTTACCTCATATCTCCGCCAATTGTCAACCGATTTTGAAATTTTTTTTTGCATTGGGTCCAGTCTAGCTTCCGATTGGTCCCATTTTTTTTTCGTTTTTTTTTCATAGGTATTAGACCTTTTTTATTAGGTTTGTTTAGACCTAACCTCTTTGTTTATGAACCGATTTCGATGGTTCTTTTTTTATCCGATAGGTAGTGTCTTAGGGATGGTGTCATATTAATTTGGTCAAGTTCTGATGATATGATCACTATTAATAACATCACTAAAAAGAGAAAATAAAAATAATTTTTAAGAAAAAAATATAAACCGACTTCAAAAAATTAAATGCAACAAATTAAATATACTAAAAGGTATAAAATAATTATTATCTTATTTAGTTACAACTAAACGACGAAATATTAACATGAAATTACTTTTAAAGTCGGTGCCAAACATAAATCTTTTATGAATCGCACTCGACGGATCTTACTTAGTACGTTTGGCGGGTACGCTCGCTTATAGGTATACTTTGTTTGGCACCGACTTCAAAAAGTAATTTCATGTTAATATTTGGTCGTTTAGTTGTAACTAAATAAAATAATAATTATTTTATACCTTTTAGTGTATTTTATTTGTTGCATTTAATTTTTTTCTTAAAAATTATTTTTTGACCTTCCGCCTTATTTTGGGTCTTTATTTTCAAAATATTTTAAACGAAAATGTCAAAAATTACATCTCTACTTTGCTTATAATTTTTGTCATTTTCGTTTAAAAAACCACCCCTATGGACATACAAACAGAAACTTAGGTACATACAGAAACAGGTACAAATGCCCTTTAGTGGACCCCACCTCCCAACCCCTGGGGGGGGCGGACATAAGTAGGTAGGTAGGTAGGTATTTACAGAGGCAGGCACAAATGCCCTTTAGTAGTATGTGATATATATATATCATTAGAATAAGAAAAGTTTGAGTAGTCGATAGAGTTTTTTCTTTAGGAGACGGACTGGTATAAATATACAATTGGATGTTGATGAAGCCAGTCTAAGGTGGTTATAAAAAAATAAGACTATATCAGTTTTATTATTTTACGTTTATTCGATAACCGACGTTTCGGAGATTTACTCTCTCCTTCAGGGTAACGAAAAGTCAATGAAAGTATATCAATTCATAATTACTTCCTGTCCCCTTTGACAATGCCAAGAAAACATTATAAAATTTCATCTCCGATAGAAAATGCATTTGAGTAGTTTGAGTCTCGTTCTCACACTGCAAGAAGAACCAATTGGGTACCCTGTGAGAATTTTAGCACCGAGGTTCGATTTCCGAGAGGCTGAACAAAACTATACCTATTATTAAAAATAATCCATTCCCTATACGAAATAGTCAAAATATAATAGGTTTATAATAGTTTTAAATTTATCTATATCGAAAGGGTAGTTTCGGATAAAACCACCTATAGATTGCATATTTTTGTTGAAAAATTCTCATCAGAATGCATGACTTTTCGACAGTTATTTCTGAAGTCTTTTTCAAATGGTCTGGAAAGTTGTGAATTTTCAGGAGATTTTTACTTAATCCAATGCGAAGCATGGGGCAAGTATTGTAATCGGTCTCGAGGCAAGCGTGGCTTCAAAGGGTCCTCAGGTAAAGACTACGGAACCCATGGTCTCAATTAAAGCCACAAATTGTAGTATTCAATTAGGTTGAATTTTAGCACGTGACGGTTTTGCCTAAAATTAAATGGGGTCTCGTCGAGAGGCCAAAAAGTGCGATTTTTTCATTTAGTGCGTGCGGATGGATGAATGGATAATCAAGCTTGAATTGTTTGCCATAAAAGAATTTAGTCTTTTTGATTTTAAGTCGATTCTTCCACGTTTTCAATAGAGGTTGCCATTAATAGTCAAAACATCAAAAATGGAATGCAATAAGGTTATTCCTCTAGTATTAGATAAGAATCGATCGTTATTTTTGATTTTAAGCAGATTCCTGCATGTCTTCAGCAATGGTTACCAATAATAATCGAAGCGTCAAAAAGCTAATGTAGAATTATTATTCCTCAAGTAATAGATGAGAATCAATTGCTCTTTTTGATTTTATGTCGATTCCTCCATGTCTTCAGCAATTGTTACCAATAATAACCGAAATGTCAAAAATCCAATGTAGAATTGTTATTCCTCGACTATTAAATGAGAATCGATCATTATTTTTGAATTCAAGTCAACATGAACTGCAAATTGCAAGTGATATCTGATTAATAATAAAGGAATAAATATATTAATATTTCAAATGAATTTGGATAAAGTTTAGCAACGATCCGTTGCAGTTTATTTTTTTTAAATATGCAATTTAGGTAATTTTAGCTTAAACTTCTCTTTAATAAGCAATTCAACCACCAAAGCATAAAATATGCAATTAAATTTATTCAATTTTAAAATTATTGTCCACTTTTTCTGCTGTTGAGTGTTATAAACTTTTCCCAAAATGCCATTGGTTACTTGTTGAGCAAATATTGATCCACGTTTTTTTACACCCTTCATTCTGAGTGTCGAGTAAATTATCCAAGGGGTAATATATAAATTTCTAATCATTTAACTATGTTTAAAACAATATAAAAAAAACTTTAATTAATTATAAATTATGTTTGAAATTTTTCTACTCGAATTCGCATTTTCAATTAAAGAATGTTTAAACAAGTAACAAACACGTTTACAAAGCTCGAGTATTAAATTAACATTGGGGAGAGAGAGAGGGGGTTCTCTTTGAATGTTTTTTTCTCTGCCCGCAATTCAATTTGTTAATTAAACTCAATATTTTTCTTTGAATGAACGCTGGCGAGGACCGTACTTCCAAATCAAAAATTGACCCCATTGAATATTTAATATCTTGAGCGGAAATATTTCATTTTGGCTAGGAAGATTGTCCAGGATGGAAGGTAATCCATCATACAGGAACATTAAAAGCTTTCCATCATCGGATCGACGCTGCTGCTTATTTACCTACGTATCTACTATAAAACTAGAACCGTCCATTTCATATTAATCATTACTGAAATGACTCGAAATATTTATATCCTTTAAAATTATTAAAATGCGGTTGTCGGATGAAAAATTTCCAGTATCTATTCCCAGAGGTGATATATGGCTTAAGCGGACCGACTAGAAGGGATCGGGGCTGACGTCACTCTAATTCGTTATAAAAATCGTTCATATATGTATATTAGGCGTGCCTTAAATTCAAAGCAGAACAACAACGATAAAGCGCTAATAAATTGGCTATTTTTACAATTTGTTTTATGTATCAGATCGATTATATAATGTATATTTATCATTAAAAAAATTTTCCCCGCAAAAAAATATATGTTCCGTCAACTTTCAAACCCGACAAAAATAGCAAACTAGTTGTGACGTCACCATTGTATACTTTCTGCCTGAATTAATGATGGGCAACCTACGATTTCAGGCCGCATTAAGCCATTTAAGAGATTAATGAAGGCCTTTGGAAGGTGTCTATATATCGCACAATTATTTTTATTAATCTTGTTGCGGAGAGCGAAAACGACCTCCAACGACTCTTTCATAAATTTGCACTTTCCTGCAAAAAAATCCAACTCAAGATATCTTCGAAAAAGAAAAGACGAAAACTCTCGCAATAGCTAGAGAACCAGTACACTGTAAGTTACAGCTGTATAACACCATAGTGGAACAAGTGCCATCCTTCAACTATCTCGGCGTTCAGATGACCAGATCCAAAAGCGTTAGCGAGGAAGTCAGACTCCAATCTATTAAGGTGTCCAAAATATCAGGATGCCTGAATGAAACGGTTTGGTCAAACAAGAACGGAAGCAAATGGGGTCTGGTGCAGCAAAGGGATCCAACAGGACACAAAAAAATATATATATCGGTCCATAGTGGAAGGCATAGCCCTATACAATTCAGAAACATGGGACATGAATAAGAAAAACGACAAAAAATTACAAGCGCTCGAAATGGATGCGATGGGAAGGAGATTGGAGCATATCCCAAATACAACTATAAGGGACAAAATGGAAATGGAAAACGACATAATAGATAGAATAGAAAGGAATAGATTAATATGGTATGGACACCTCAAAAGAATGCCGGAAGATAGGTGGCCTCATAAAATATGGACCTGGATGCCCACGGAAAGACGGAGGAGAAGAGGAAGACCGAGAGGAACGTGGAAGCAGGGAGTAGATGAGGCAATGACCAGTAGGCAACTACAAGGGCAAGATATTCTGGATAGAGAGAATTGGCGTGTTGGATGCGGAAAAAGGCGCATGCTGTAGAACAAACCGCTTTATTATTATAAGAACGGAAGCAAAAGTACGCATCTATAAGACCGTTGTGCGACTAATTTTGACATATGTGGCCGAAACAAGAACAGACACCGCAAAAACAAGAGAAATATAGGAAGTTTGTGAGATGAAATCGCTACGCAGAATTGCGGGTAAAACAAGGATGGACAGGGTAAAAAATGAAGATATTAGGGAAAAATGCAATATACAAAAAGTCAGCGTATGGGTCCAAAGAAGAAGATCAGAATGCAGTGCACACGTATTGCGAATGAACGAAGACCGGCTGGTGAGGAAGGTACATGACAACAACCCTACAGGGAAAAGAAGAAGGAGCCGTCCAAGAAAACGATGGAAAGACGCTCTGGAGTAAACATGCTTTTAGCCTAACAAAAAGAAGAAGAAGAAGATTTTTATTAATATGATTTTGCTTTTTTTGAATCCTGAACGTTTCTTCGTTTTATTCTAACTTCATCAGCAACTTAGATTTTATTGTTTTAAATGTCATAAATAATGAATCTATTAATAAACTAATATTCGTTGTTATAATTGAGATTGAGAGGGAAATGATAACTAGAAAAATTATTTAAACTCAAAATATTCTTGATTGTTCAAATTCTTCAAAAATTATGAAAAGGAAAAAGTATTGTTAACTGAAGATGGGTTCGACTAGGCCCGAAACATTTATTAATTATAATATTTTTTTTTTAATTGAGAAGTTTTTTCTTTCTTTTTGGAAAATGTAAGATTGAAAAGAAGAATAAAAAATTGTAGATTAATTATATAAGATTGGAGTAATTTTTGGAGACGGACTGATAAGTGAATTAAGTGGATATTGATGAGGCAGTCCAAAAAAAAAGTTAATTTACAATATCTTTTTATTCGTAAAACCGATATTTCGGGGGCTATTCCATCCTTCTTCAGGGTTTTGAAAAGTCAGTGAAGGAAATCCAATGTGACATTCCCTGAAAGAGAAGACAGAGGGGAATGTGACATTGGATTTCCTTCACTGACTTTTCAAAACCCTGAAGAAAGAGGGAATAGCCTCCGAAATGTCGGTTTTATGAATAAAAAGATAGTATAAATTATCTTCTTCTTTTTTTGGACTGCCTCGTCGATATCCACTTATTTATTTATTTTCCTTAAATATTAAAAGCTCGTGCTTCCAGCAAAATATCAATATTTGAAGGGCTTAAAGAACGATACTCGCTGTTCGGTAGGAAAATAAGACTTACTTGGAAAATTTTCTGTTTATTTGAGCCGGTACTTCTAAAGCTAGAAATCCAATTATGTTAGTTGTTTGTTTTGAAAATAAAAATATTTTGGCCTAGAACAACTGTTCTACTGATAATGGGAATTCTTAAAATATTCTATATATACCAACAAGCACTGAGAGAGAAGACAAGATATATGCTTCTTTCATTGACCATTTTGAACCCTGAAGAGGAAGGAATCTTCCTCCGAAATGTTGGTTTCAAAATAACATTATAAGGGGAAAACATTTCCAATAAATATTATTTGTTGGAAGTAGTCTCGAGGCGACTGTGGGTCAGTGGGTAGAGTGTTGGCCCGCTGACTCGAAGATCGCTGGTTCGAGACCGAGTCTCGGCAGATAGATATTTGCAGTCGCCTCCTCTTGGAAAGTAATGGCAACCTACCAAGAGTATAATTGTCTAGAAACCTCTCCAAATTAGCCGTTCGAAACCGGCGTAAAAAGTAGGTCCCGTATATCTGTGTAAAACAACTAAACACTCTCAGCACAGGTATATGTGGAGAGGAGCCGACACCCGTTTCGGGTATGGCACTCGAAGAAGAAGAAGTCTCTAATTTAGTTGTGGACTTCCTTCATCCAACCCTGAGATGTTAAAAATAACTTTAAGCCGTTTTTGAGAAGAGGACTCGAAATATTTTATATCATTTAAAATTATTAAAATGCGATTGTCAGATGAAAAATTTCCACTATCTCTTCCCAAAGGTGATATATGGCTTAAGCGTACCGAATAGAAGGGAACGGGGCCGACGTCACTTTAATTCGTTATAAAAATCGTTCATATATATTGGGCGTGCCTTAAATTCAAAGCAGAACAACAACGGTAAAGCGCTAATAAATTAGAATTTGCAGGGAGGGTGAGTTTGGCCACCCCACTCGCGACATGCCCAAAAACCGGGGGTGGTTTTACGAACTCGACGTGTCTGGCCGACACACGAGATGGTGTCTGTGTTAACGGAATCTATGTTGGTATTACTGGTATATGTGGGACGTCCCCTCCCACGGTTCTGTGTTTTTCCGTGATATAGGGGCTTGTTTTGGAACACACCCCTTCAGCCCCGCCAACGCTGCCCCTAAATGACGCAACTAGTTGACGTTATTTATTTGACGAACCCGACTCTTCCATTTATTTACTGATCTTTGCTTGGTTCACTTTACTTTGACTTATTGCTCACTATATTTTTCTAAATTAAATTTAAAAATCCCTAATCAGATGGATTTATAGGTGGACTTCATTTTGTAATATATGAATTGTATAAAAAGAGTTATTTGTAGAATTTAACTATTTATTACTGAACAACAAAATAGACAAAAAGAGATAAACAAAAGTATTTTATTATTGAGGTTAAACTTCTTTAGCGACGTATCTGTTTGAATTTTTTTGTTATAATAAAGGGGAAATGACCCAAAAGAGGTGAAATAAGAGACAAGTCTTGAGGGGGCATCTTGCTGGTCAGGGATCTACACCCTCTTAAAATGATAATTTAAATTTACTAATTTTAATAAATGTTATGTGTCATGAGCTATTAGTGGGTTTTAAAATTAAAGTTTCACTTCCTCCGTGAGCTTATGTGGATAAGGCTCACACATTTTTTTTTATTATTATTATAAAGACGGGAATTTTACACCAAGAAGATACAATAATGAAGTCCATCTCCGAATGTATAAATATTAGAAAAATATGAAAATTTGAGTATCCAACCGTTCGTTATATTTTAACTAAGAAAATTTCTAAATATGTAACAAATAAAGAAAATAAATTAAAAATTAAAGAAGACAATGGAGTGTGTCTTCTGCTGGAAAAATATTTTTGTTTTTATTTATATATAAAGAGAGACTTCCTGTGAATCATTTATAATAGACTGATGCAAAGCTGCCGGGTTTTTTAAAAATTTAATTATACAAATGTAAATAAAAATTACAAAAAAAAAAGAAAACTTATTGTAAAATTAAAATTAAAAAAAAAACTATATTATGTAAAAAAAATCTACTGGGATCCATTTAAAATGGCCCTTTTCTTTTTTCATTGTATTAAATTTAAGATACTATACTTCTTTTGGATTGTTAGAAATAACTTTGGAATAAATTGTATATATTTTTTTCTGGCTAATAAAACATCCTCTTAAAATTAAAACTAAACTGATGCAAAGCTCTCGAAACTATAGTCTCTTAATAAATAAATAAATAATATTATTTTTTTCAGCAGAACTCTCTTTTATTGTCTCCTTTAGTTTATAAAAATCCTGCTACTTTCGGCAAAAAGAAAATTTAAATTTAAATTAAAAATTATTAATCTTTACTCACTTTTAACGCCGACCAGTTTCGACGAATATACAAAATATCATCCTCAGGGCCTAAAAACAAAAAAGGAAACATCATGTTAAGTGTCATCAATAGTAATCAGTAGAGATTGTGGTGTTGGTGCAAGGTGAAACATCTTTAATAAAGATAAGAGTAAATAAATATTTTATTTAATATGGATTTACTATGAGACCCAGTATCCTTAACTCATAGTAAATCCATATTAAATAAAATATTTATTTACTCTTATCTTTGTTATCAATAGTATTGTCAACATATATATGTTTATACATATAGATAAGACAAAAATAAAAATGTAATAAAATAAATCAGAAATATCCAAGGGTGGTGATTTTTATTTTTCTGAATATGATAAAATGTGTAATTTATGTATAATGATTTTAAATCGAAAGTTTCTTTTTGCCGAGAGTAGCAGAATTTTTATAAAATGAAGGAGACAATAAAAGAGTGTGTATTCTGCTGGAAAAATAAAATCGTAATAAATAAATTGAAAATTTACTTCCAATCATCCCATCATCATGAAATTTCGCCTGCTAGTAAGTAAACAAAGGAAAAAATACAAAAATCGAAACTTTTTATTTTTCAGCCCCTTCAAAATGGGGTGAGGGTCAAAAATGAAAATTCTAGCCCGTTGGACCAAACTAAACCAAATTTTGTATACCTATTCTGTAGGCCACCCAAAAACTAATCAAAAATGAAAATTCTTTCCTTTCCTCTCTTTCATTCTATCCTTTCGGACCAGCGGGTTTCCTTATAGCTTACAAAAAGAAGAGAAATCTCAACCAAAACATCATGTGAAAAACAGGCCAAGTTCGAAAAAGTAGTGAAATCTAGTGGGTTAAATTCGCTAAGAATAATTAAGTTGAGAAAATAGTAGATCTCTCAACTTAATTATTCTTGACGAATTTAACTTGGCTACACACTAAATTTCACTACTTTTTCGAACTTAGTCTGTTTTTTCACATAATGTTTTGGTTGAGATTTAATTTCACTCAGGATATTCACCTGAAAGAAACTAACAAATGATCATTCTAGTCATCAAAACTATAATGAGAAAATTATGGAGTAGGTAAAACACAACGACTGAAGAAAGTGTGGCATAATAGACAAATGATTTAAAGAACTGGAAGAATCAGACGAATAGATTTGCACGTTTTGAAGAAAATATTTTGACATCAACAATTATATCTATCTATCTACTCTTGTTAAACTTGCAAAAATTGTATATATTTATTTATATATTTGTATCTTAGTTCTATTTTGAAAACGGCTCTATCGATTTTGATGAAAGCAACTCTATTAACAAGTTTTAAGGATGAGAAAACGATCTGGCTAGGTTTGGACCTCGAAAAATTTCATCTTAATTGATCTTTTCTTAATTAAAGTAATTATTTATAGATGAAGACCTCAATAAAAAAGTTTGTTTACATTTTTTTCAATTATCTATTATTTATTAATTGTTTTTTTTTTAATTTTAAAACCTACTAATAAGTTATAACAAATATTATTATATTATATTAAAATTAGGATTTTTTTAAATTAACAGGTGTCTGGATTCATAACAAAACAGGTGTGTTTACAAATAATGTGGTTGAAGTGGCTTTTTTTTATAAAACTTGGAAACAAATCTTATTTAATTTTATGTTTTTATTTCAGATCATATACGATTATTTTTTTTTTATTATTATTTTCCTATTTATTTTTTATAATGTTTATCAATATGAACAAATGTCGGCCAATTGGTGTACAAGTAAACAAATACTCGACGGGCTGAAAAGTTCGTAGGCTGACACATAAATGGCGCCACTAGTATCAAATCCATATGATTTTTAGTTAGCCACAACCTTCAAAAGACGCGTGTATAACTTTGACAGATGTTGCACTATTAGTCTCTGAGTTATAGCATTTTTAGTGAAAGAACTTTTAGTAGTTTGAAAAAATGTATAAAAAGGAATTTCGTGTGTTAATAAAGCATTGCTTTTTGGCGAAAAAAAATACTGTTGAAATCAAGGTTTGGCTTGATAAACATTATTTGGACTTTGCACCAGCAAAATCAACCTTAGAAAAGTGGTTATACACATAATATGTGGGCCACTAGAAAGCTAGAAATGTAAAAACTGGGTGCGGGGTGGGGATGGATGTGGGGGGTGCAGGAGGTGGGGGCGGAGTGGTTGTGGGGGTGCAGTGGTGGGGGCGAGGTGCGTGGTTTCGAGGGAGGGGTCCAGGGGGCGTGTACTATATATATTTGTATTTTTTTTTAATTTGGTTACCATGCATTGCTCGGTGGCTCCAGGTACTATAAATAATATTGTAAATTAGATCAGTCTATAGCAGGGAATAATCTAACCAGAACGAGCAAATAAATCAGGAATCCAAATGAATGGAATAATTATTTGGTTCTAAGTGAATGATCCTGTTTCCTTAAATAAATCGGATAATCTCTTTCACAAAGGCAGGGGAAGAGGTCTTTAAATTGATTATCAATTTGGAAATGAATAAAGTTTCTGAAACACAGGCTGTGTTAAAGAAACAAGATAAAAAAAGTTTCCTTTAATAAAATTGACTTTTATTCAGCCAGAAGAAATTTACCGACCGATAAGTTTTAATATAATCAACATAGTTTCCGAATTGATTTAACGTATTTGGACGTGGCTTGTTCAATATTTTATAAATCAAAAGAGATCAAATAAAGTGATGAGATAAATCAAAATACTTTCCCCATGCTTTTATAAATTTCTTTCTATATAAATTCCACTAAATGTTTAGTCAGGATTTTCGAATAAAAATATATACCTACTTAAGTTTTTTTTTTAAATAAATCCTTGTATTTCAAATTTGAAAATCCAATAAGGGATCGTCTATAAATTACGTCAAACATTAGGGGAGGGGGGGCGTATCTCAGATTTGTGACAAATTGTGACAGGGGGGCACGGGGATCTTAAATATTGTGATGTCACAAAAGTCATATTAAAATTTTTTAAAAATTATAGAGTATAAAAGTGATAGTGTGACGTCACAATACCTACAGTGAGGTTCAATGAAAATATGACAGAATATGACAGAGGGGAGGGTCTAAAAGTTTTATAAATTAATGTGACGTAATTTATGGACGTCTCCTAACTGAAAATTTCTCATAAGCAGAAGGCTTAAATTAAAAATATGCGCGCTTTAAAGAAATCACGAGAGAGTGTTATCTATACTAAATCCGACATGTCATGGATAATTTCTATTTCACATGTCAGAAGGGTTGTATTTACCCTCTTGGAAATCGGACTTAAGTGGAAAAAATGGCAATCAGGGCGAATTGGCTACCCTATGAGGCGGACCAATCTGACATAATAGAGTTATAACTTAGAGATATATTTAATAGTAGGTACTAAATTGTGCAGTGGAAATCAAAAATTCATATATAATACATTTATTATGTAGGTACATAATCGCCACATGGCAAGGAAAAATAGCATTTTTATAAACCCTGATCTTTATTTTCCAAAATTTTTAAACAAATTTTTAATGCATAGTTTTTGTAGATAATTAAACTCTCATTACATTTTTTGGTAAAGCTGAATGTTAAGTTTAACTTTTTATGAATTATATGTTATAAGATTTCAAACTTATATGACTAATGGGGTTGGAATTTTTACTATAAACAGTTAATTCCAAAGGTTTGAAACATTTTTGTAGGGGATTCGATAGCAAGTGGTTTATTTACTTTTGATGATAATGCTTTAAAAAGATGTAATATGCCAGGATAGATTTTTCTATTTTTGAAAGGAGAGATTTCAGAGATTTCAGAGGTTATGCTGCAGGTCTTAGAGCCAGTTTCATAAAAATAGGTGACCCTATGCTAGGGAACATCCTGGGGTTACCTCTCGAAATGTGTTTCATAAAAAAAACATAGGGTGATCTCAAACTTAACCCCCCTATATTTAAATCCCCGAAATTTATGGGTTAACCTTTATCCTGGGGATAACCCTATGTTTATTTACACTAGAAAAACATTTTATAGGTTAGAGTTTCAAATCAAAAGAATTCAAAGCAAATCGTTATATTATTTATTTTTATAATATTATTTTTTTATATAATATTAAATATAGTCAAATATACCTATATACATGTATATAGAATTTTAATTTATGTTAACACGGAACTAGAATAAAACAAAAGAATTCATTATATAGGTATATTTTTTAAAAGTAAATATCTAATAAATTAAATTAAAAAAATTTCAAACTAAAATCGAAGAAAGCAGATATTTCTAATAAAATAGCTAAATTTTTATATTTATTTCGTAGAATAAAATTAGATCGGAAACGATTGGAGTCAGCATTAAATTCTGATGCCAAATCAAATTGGGAGTTATTTTACGCTTAATTGAAGATTGGTCCTAAAATTTAATATTCACTTATTCAATACATTTCAAATTTTTAAAATTACATGATTTGTCTCAGTTTTGTTGTATCTATATATTTACTTTTTTGCCAATTTATTTTTATATGATTAAATAAAAAAAAAATTTTGATTGTTTTTAAAGAATACAAGACATTCATTCATTTGAATGAAATGAATACAAAACTAAAAAAAAATTAAACATAATTGTTTTTTTTCTTCTAAAAATAACTAAAATCTAGGGAATTTGGCCGTTGCCAACCTATTTTCCTAGCCTTGACTCAGGGTGAGCTAACTCGACACAATTTTGTTTTATGAAATTCATATTGTTTCGAACTCCAGGGTAACTCTCAACCTAGAGTTGAGTAAGCCGAGGATTATTTTTTTTTTATGAAACTGGCCCTTAAAGGATTGAAGGTTAAAGGATTCAAAAAAGAGCAAGGCACGGTTGGAATTCCAGTCTCTTGAAATCATATGGACTGACGAATGAGCTGGTTCGACTTTTTTTCAATTTGACTGTGAAGGGATGCTGGATGTTCGAGAATCGCGTACCTATTACGTGCAAAGAATAATTTTTAGGGGATAGCTGATTTTATTTAATCAAAGCACATGCCATTTTAAAGGGTGGAAACGTTTCTATGATGGGTCAGGAAATCAAAAGAGTTTGTTAGGGATGAATTTTCCATTAATTTAAAACCCGCGTTTCTTAATTGAATTTAGTAGGTTGGCAGTAATAGAATCCTTGGGAGATCCCCTCCGCATTCGAGACAGGGTGAATTTAGGCCTTGAAATTGGAAAAGTCAGATAAAGTGTGAACCTGAATAAAACGCCTAGAGTCTTTGAATCATCGGTGTACTCGTATCGCAATGTTCTCTTCTTATTATAAGTTTCATATTATCATTTTTTTTTCAATTAACAGAATGAAATAAAAATGAGGGTATCGATTTACTAAAAGATCTTTATTGGTTACCCTACCTGTAGATGATTTTACTCATAGAACCCAAAACATCATGAAAATCATTATACAATTTTAATTAATTTTTGATTTCACCATAGTTCAAAAGAACAGATGGTCAAAACTAGTAGTATTAAAATAGTAGGTAAAATTTATATTCTTTTTTTAACCGACTTCAAAAAAGGAGGAGGTTCTCAATTCGACTGATTTTTTTTTGTCTATGTTACCTGATATCTTCGCCAATTGTGAACCGATTTTGATGATTTTTTTGCATTGGGTTCAGTATAGTTTCCGATTGGTCCCGTTTTTTTCATTGCTATTGGACCTTTTTTGTTATGTTTGCTCAGCCATAACTTCTTTGTTTATAAACCGATTTTAATGATTCTTACGGTGCTAAAATTTTAGGCTATGTTTTTTTAACGTGACTGTACTTCTCACTTCTATATCATCTTTATGAATAGATCGTTTCCAAGCTATTGATCTTATATCCCTCCACTAAAAATAATAGCCCAAATATGTTTTTTGTTTTATAATAAGATCAGAGATAATTGTGTTATTGGTAAGCAAGAATTGCAAGGAGGAAAATTGTTTTTTCCAATATTGTTTTGTACTCTCATCTTTGACAACTGGTGTTGAGATTTTATTGGGTTGCAGAGAGAATGTAAAATTAATGTTACCAATGTACTATTGAAAAACTGAGGACTGATGGTCGCGTGAAAGTTTCAGCCGAAACTGTTTCATAGTTTAAAATAAGAAATTGATAAGGACATAGAAGATTTTGTGTTTTCTTAAGTCTTTTTTCTACTTACGAGAACCTGATAACTGTTCTCATGGTTTTAATATCCTCATTTGAAAAATTGATTAAGGGGTGACAGTGATAAAATTGGGAGAGTTCAGCACAAAGTTCTAAGAAAATTAGCATCACTTACTGATAACCAATGTCAAGATTTAATCATGACTACACTCTTGCTGCCTAGCTTCTGTAAATTCCTGTATGATCGCCTCTGATTGCATATTTATATATAAAATGATGTCGGGTCAGGTAAAATGTACAGAGCCTGCTGCTCTCTTTCCTCTACCTAGCCCCAATTATGCATTAAGAAGAACAATGCCATTCTGGTAGAGATGCCTACTGGTAGACATCCTGAATGAAATCCAGTCTTCAGACTCTGTCATTGTTACAATGAGTTGGCACCAAAATTGGTTAACCCTCAGGAATTTTCTATGGAAATCAATAAGGTAGCGGCTTTATTCAAGAAGATCACACTTATTTACGAATAATTAATGTAATGCTAATATATAATTATGTAATGTGTTTATGTATGTAATGAGTATTGTTAATCATTAATGTAATGTTGTGTATGTAATGACTAATGAGTATTGTTAATGTATAATTTTATAATATTGTAAATTGAGGCTTTTAGCCGTTGAAAATGAAATAAGGACATAGAAGATTTTGTTTTCTTAAGAGTCTTTTTTTCCTTACGAGAACCTGATAACTGTTCTCATGGTTTTAATTGCCTCATTTGAAATAAAATAAACATGATAGTACCGTTATCTAAAAATAATTGTTTTAGTTGACAATCCGTCTTCATCCCCTGTACCCTTCAATAAATAAATAAATAGCTTTCTTGACACTAGTTAGACAACTTAAAAAAATCACCAAATCAAGTATTTGGTTCTTATTTAATTAGCTTAAATTTATGTTGTACTGATAGCGAAGAATATTTCCTTTAGATTGAGCTTCCAAATAGTAATTATTTGGGGTCTTTGTGAACGTAAAACAAACAAAAATAAAATCCGTTTGATTGGGTTTGTATTGCGTTAAAGCCCTAAAGGGGAGCAATCGGAATACGAAAAAACAATTCAGGCGCTTCCGGTCATTAAACCCTTATGGATTACCCAAAGGGACCCACAGATAGATCGAAGAAATTACCTCTCGATAGGAATCTTTTACAAAGCCGTCGGCCATCTTGGCTGGAAGCTGTTAGCTCGCGAATTGTCAATTTGCTTCGACAACAGAGGCTGTTTCGCTGTTTACCACCAACAGCTAAAAATACAGGATACGGATGCAATCATTGGCTTTCCAGTTGGGTGCTTCCAATGAAATATTGCGCGGCATTGAACGCCGCTAAAAAGTCACTAGAAGGCAAAGCACTTTGGTTTAATCGTATCCCTGCAGCGGTGGATTAAATAGCAAAAACTATATTAAACTATATTCAAACGCCTCTCATCAATCAAAGGTCTAAAATTATTTTTTCTTCACACTAAGAGCGCAATCACAAAGGGCGAACGTCGAAAGACAATTAAATTAAAGAATAAGGAAAATATTTTTTATTATAGACAAAAGGATTAGACGGGGTTCGAACCTGGGATCTTCGTATATCCAGGGCGATGCTTTTTACAAGAGCAAAGCCATATATCTTCTTGACCACTTATCTCTAATTTAATTTAATTTACAGGGTGGGCCATAAATATCTACCACATTTTGAAAAGGTATCAAAAAATGAAAAAATTTAACAAGAAAAAACTGAATATATTTTTGAAAAAGAACACAATTTTTTTTTTTTTAATGTGTTTTAAACATTATATCAGACGAAAAAGGGGGGGGGGAGTTAAAAATGAAAATTCTAGCCCTTTCGACCATTTCAACCAAATTTTTATATAGATATTCTGTGGACCCTAGATGGCTAGAAATGCAAAAACTAACCACCCAAAATGGAAGGGGAGGGGGTCAAAAATGAAAATTCTAACTCTTTCGACTAAACTATGTATACAAAATTTGATTAGTTTTTGCATTTCTAGCCTTCTGAAGGTCCACAGAATATGTATACAAAATTTGGTTGAGTTTGGTCAAAAGGGCTTTTTTTATCGTGGGGGAAATGCTTTTACGCACGCACTTGGCGAGAGGGACTAACCCCCTCTAGGAGGGACTACCCAATAAAACCCCACACTTTTAAACTTCTCCCCCCCCCCCCGGAAACCGCCAAAAAGCATTACCTCGGGTCAAAAGGGCTAGAACTTTCATTTTTGACCCTCCCCCATTTTCGGTGGTTAGGTTTTGCATTTCTAGCCCTTTTGGGGCCCACAGAATATGTATACAAAATTTGGTTAAGTTTGGTCGAAAGGGCTAGAATTTTAATTTTTGACCCCCCCCCCCCCACCTATTTTTTTGTCTGATAATGTTTAAAACACATTAAAAAAATATTTTATCTTCTTTTGAAAAGTATATTCAGTTTTTTATAGTTAAATTTTTTCATTTCTTATACCTCTTCAAAATGTGTTAGATCTTTATGCCCCACCCTGTATAATTGTCTGGTTGTGATTACGCCCCAGGGTGAAGAAAAATAGTTCTAGTCTAATGGGTGGGTGATTGATTAGGAGGCGTTTGAATATAGTTTAATAATTGAGTCAGGCCACTTAAGAGCTATGAAAATTAATAAAAATTAAATAAATTAAATTCCAAATTCATATATTCATTAAGTATTAGTTTGATTTCGGGGATAAGTGGCTAAAAGGATATAAGAGTTTCTGCTCTTATAAAAAGCATCGCACCGGAGATGCTAAGATCCCGGGTTCAAACTCCGACTGATACTTCCTTTTGTCTATAATAAAATATTTTCTTTAATCTCTAATCTGAGGCGACTGGGGGTCAGTGATCAGAGTGTCGGGCCGCTGTACTGAAATATGCTGGTTCGAGACATATTTGGAGTCGCCTACTCTGGAAAGCAATGGTAAACTACCAAGAGTATAATTGCCTAGTCAACCTCTCCAAACTAGCCGTTCCAGACCGGAGATAAAAAGTAGGTCCCGTATATCTGTATAAAACAGCTAAATCACTCAGCACAGGTATATGTGGAGAGATGCCGAAATCTGATATGGCACTTAAAGGAGAAGATTCTCTAATCTATGTTATTTAGTCAATCAAAATAAAATTGAGAGAGAATATTTGCGGGAGAAATTATATAAAAATAAATTTTCTCTTCGGAGAGAGACGGACTGGTAAGTAAGAGAATTGTTGTTTCTTTTGATAATATGGCTATATGTGTATCAGTGGCGTGAAGTCCATGGATGCTGTGGATGCGGTGCATCCCTCAAATTTCAAAACATTTAGAGTATTTTCATACCGTATCATAAAAAAATCTAATATTAAATCTGAAAAATAACGAAAAATTCTATTAAGCTCATAAGTATTCGATGAAATTTGCAAAAAAAAAGCAAAGAATAAAATAAAATTAAAAAAAAATGGAGATTACTTTGTTGGTTTCATCCTCTTGTTGAAAAGTCACCGCACGCCACTGATGAGTATATGTTGCAGTAAAACCCCGTTTTTAGAAAGAACGGGTTCTTACTAGTTGAAACGCGTTTCACTGAATATTTTTGTGGCAACTTGAGTTTACTTATGTTGGTTGAGTTTAGTTAAAATGTCTAGAATCTTCTTTTTTGAAATTCCACCTCATTTTGGTTGTTTATTTTCAAAAAATTTTATTTGAAAATGTCAAAAATTACATCCTCTACATTTTCCTTCTAATTTTTGACAATTTTGTTTAAAAAATTTTGAAAATAAACACCCGAAATAAGGCTGAAGGTCAAAAATGAAGATTCTAGACGTTTGATCCAAACTCAACCAACATCAGTAAATTCTAGTTGCCACAAAGTTATTCAGTGAAACGAAATTAGCTAGTACGAACACGTTCTTAATAAAAACGGGTTTTTACTGCAACATATAAATATATGTATTTATGAATGTATGATTGTGAATGAAATGAATGATGGCCAACCACGTTGTTTATATTATTTTTACTTTCACATTTATATTCTGTAGAATATAATGGGGAAGTATTGCAATCGGCTCTCTGGGTCCTGACTTTAATTTTCATATTAATTGTAGACCCTGAAGAAGGAAGAAAACTCCGAAACGTTTGTTTTTGAGTGAGGAAAAAAATTATTGTCCAATAAATCTATTTTATTAGAGAGAATTGCTGAAGGAAGGCCCATCAATTCTCAATTATACGAATAAAGTTCGAAAAAAAATGTATACAATTGAATTGAAGTTAAAAGTTCAACCATCAACAAATTTATCTCCCTAGACAGTAATAAAACTTTTTCTTTCTCCCTCCCGCTCCGCTTACGAATTAACTTTTCTCCATACATATTAGGATATTTTAAAAATTTATTTATTTCTCTTGGATACTTGTCCATTTTAGCCACTTCTAAAATAGTTGTTTGTGTTTATATATGCATGTGTGTGTGTGTGTTGGAGTAAATAGGCGTAGACGCTAGATTAAATTTTTAAACAGTGCAATCCTCTCCATGGAAATTGGCATAACTACTAGGGATTGTACTTAGAGAAAGTGGTGTAGGTTTTAGGTGAAACATGATATTAATTATTAAAGTAAAGGGTGTGTAGTTTCACAGTGAATGAAATAAAACTCAAAGAGGTTTATACAAACTCAATATATTTCGGATTATTAGTCCATCATCAGGAGTTTACAAGTTAAAACTAATAATAATTGAACGAGCGATCACAATTTTTAACATCTAAATCAAATGTACCAATATAACAAAATATAACATTCAAATCATACATACCAATATAACACAAGAAAAACAAAATTGTTGTATATTGTAATTTATCTCATCTAATTTATCTCTATTATGTTTTATTTTAATCTTTATCTCTATATGTGATTTATGCTTATTTGTACATTGATATTTATAATTAATTTTGTGTCTATGACTTAAATTTGTAATTTTATTTTCTAATTTAATTCTAAAAAAAATTTTATATTTATACTTGTAATTAAGGGGTTTTTATTTATATTAATATTCATATTTACCTAGATTTCTTATATTTATATTTATATATTTTTATATTTAAAAAAGAAAAATCTTTGTAAAACAATTTTTTTAATTTTAATTTTATTGATGTTTTTCTTGTGTTATGTTGGTATGTATGATTTGAATGTTATATTTTGTTATATTGGTACATATGATTTAAATGTTAAAAATTGTGACCGCTCGTTCAATTATTATTAGTTTTAACTTGTAAGCTCCTGATGATGGACTAATAATCCGAAATATATTGAGTTTGTATAAACCTCTTTGAGTTTTATTTCATTCACTGTGAAACTACACACCCTTTACTTTATTAATTACTAGGGATTGTATACCTGTTTACTGGTAAATTGACAAAAAAAAACGTTCGGTAAATTTTCCGGTAAATTATAAAAATTTACCGGTAGAAAAAAAGGTAAGTGTAAGTAACAATATACCTAATTATTAATTTTATGGGAGATATTTTTTGTTTAATTTTAAATTTAAACATTTTAAATAGCAGAGAAGTGGACAACAAATTAAACAGAGCTAGTTATTCAATTTACCAGCCGTTTCGTCACTTTATTGAGACTTCATCAGTGGCTGAAAATAGTGAACAAAAGAGAATAAATAATTTATTTTTCTTACATAGCTAATTATATCACAAATTCTTTGAAAAAATAGATTGTTATTATTTATTTATTTTACCTCATTCAATAGTTGAGAGATTTTTGACAAAGAGTTATATTGAATGAGGTAAAATAAATAAATAATAACAACCTATTTTTTCAAAGAATTTGTGATATAATTAACTATGTAAGATCAATAAATTTTTATCTCTTTTGTTCACTATTTCCAGCCACTGATGAAGTCTGAATAAAGTGACGAAACGTCTGGTGAATTGAATAACTAACTCTGTTGTTTAATTTTTTGTCCACTTCCCTGCGATTTTAAAATATTTAATAAAATATGGACGCGATTGATGAAATACTATTTGAATTGAACTTTTTGGGGTTTGAGAGCCGCTGTAAATCGTACAGAAAGCGCCAGTTAACATATGTATGTGATTTGTATTCTGCAATTTTTTGAGATTTTTAAAAATTTTAAATCATTACAATCAACCTTTTTCTTAAAAAGTAAGTAAATATCTTCTTTTTGAATGTCAAGAAGTGTCAGTTCCACAAGCAAAAAACACGAAAGATTGGAAACAAAGAGTAAAAAAGCTGACGTGTTCTGATGTGGCCCATCCACTTGACTTTACCATACAACCTGGCCCCTCACTTATATTTAATATTTAGTAAAAGTATTTATAATCATGTAGGGTAGGGGGGCTAGTTTTTGCATTTTTAGACTCCTGTGTGTATAAAAAATTTGGTTGAGTTTGGTACAAGGGCCTAAATTTTCATTTTTTGACCCTACACCCCCCCTCCATTTTGATTTTGGGCGGTTAGTTTTTGTATTTTTAGACTTCTGGGGTTCCACTGATTATGTATACAAAATTTGGTTGAGTTTGGTAAATGGCCAAGATTTTTATTTTTTTACCCTACATCGTGCCTCCCCCCCCCCCCCCAACACTTCGATTTTTTTTATAATTTTTTATTTTAAACTTCTATTCATTCTACAAATTTTAAGACCGGGTTGATAGGGGTCCTATAATAATTATTATCGCTCGTTGTTCTATAGTACACATCAACTTCTCTTCCAATTTTATTTTTTCAAAGTTTTTTATTTATTATTTTTGATATAAAATCAATTTAATATTATTAAAGCCCAAGGAGAGGATGAATGTGTACCTTTATACTTTGTACCTTGTTATTGAATTGAGATGAAACCAAACTATATCTTTGTAAAGGTACGTATTAGTAAAGGTCGGGTTTCAAAATTAATTGAGACTTGAGATGATTTCTATAAATAAAATTTCAAACTAAGACCCTTCTAAGCTAGGCAACCGACTTCAACTCTTTGGGTCGATCCTTTGAGTAACTTTAGGCGACGTTACTTACATTCAGATTGAATATTGAAACTTTGTTCATGAAATTTAATACTATTACTACAAATCCTTTCTTATTAAAATATTTTTTCTCCAAAATATTTAATAAATTAATCATTGAAAGAGAGAGAGCCTACCTTCTGAAGGAGAGAGCTGCCGTAGTATTCGTTGCAGTAAAATGTAAGCTGAAGTCGAAGGTACCTTCAGAAACAATACTGATGATATAGATGGAGTCGCGTAGCATTCTATAACAGAAAATAAAATTCGAGCAAAATTAATTTTAAATGACTATGAAATTATTTTAAATTACTATATATTAATAATTATTATATAGGGTGAATATAAAGATCTACCACATTTTGAAAAGGTATAAAAAATGAAAAAATTTAACTAGAAAAAAACTGAATATATTTTTGAAAAGAACATAAAATATATTTTTTTAATGTGTTTTAAACATTATCAGACAAAGGGGGGGGGGGTCAAAAATAAAAATTCTAGCCTTTTAAACAAAACAAAATTTTATATACATATTCTGTGGACACCCAGAAGGTTAGAAATGCAAAAACTAACCAAATTTTGTATACATAGTTTGGTCGAAAAGGCTAGAATTTTCATTTTTGACTCTCCCGTCTACATTTTGGGTGGTTAGTTTTTGCATTTCTAGCCTTCTGGGGGTCCAGAGAATATGTATAGCTACAAAATTTGGTTGAGTTTGGTCGAAAAGGCTAGAATTTTCATTTTTGACCTCCTCCTTTTTTTTGTCTGATATAAAGTTAAAAATTTTAAAAAATATCTTTAGCTATAATACTTATATATGTTGCATGTCAGAGAGATTTGTCTTAAGGTTTGGCTACTGGCCCGGCAAGCTTAGTTAGCGCTTGGGTTCGATTCCCAAAGGGACGAACCTCTCTGATATGCAATGTAAAAAATATTTCTCTAATATCTATGATGTCCTTAAAAGTTAAATTCATTTAATTAAAAAAAATATATTTTATGTTCTTTTCAAAAATATTTCAGTTTTTTTCTAGTAATTTTTTTTCATTTTTTATACCTCTTCAAAATTTGGTAGATCTTTATGGCCCACTCTGTATTTTAAATTACTACAATTGAAAAACAAAGAAAAAACAGAATATACCTATAATACATAATTTCTTAATATGAGATAAAAGTTAAAAATAATTTGACTTAAAAGATCTCTCTTGTAGCTTAGATAGACAATTCGGAATAGTATAAGCTTGATTTCACTATTACTTTGAATAGATATAACTTTAAAGAATAAGAACTCTAGGCCGACTCATTAAATATATTATATATTTTTTAATTAGCTCATTATATAAATAAATATGTATATTATAAATATTTTATTATATTAATCTATCAATCTTATACAAAATAAATAATTAAAAATTCGACCAATTTGACTTGTCGGTTGTTAAATTCAATTAAGATATATGGTGGCCGTTGTTTATCCCTAAAATCGTCAATGCCATTTCCAGGGTGTTGAAGTGGTCAGTGGGAATGGGAATGATGGTTGAACGGCCAAAAAAGACGATCAGAAAGGACCACGTCATGGAAAGAAACCACATGAAGGAGTAATTCCCTATCCAACCAAAAGGGAATTCACTTTGACGAATTCTCGGTTTGTCGTCGAACGTCATTTTTGAGCCAAATTACTTGGCTTTGATCAAAAAAATCCTCTTTGATAACTATCTTAAAAATACAACAGTTCATATCATGAGAAGTTAGAAGACTAGCATGAGATCTCTTTCTATTTTTCTTATTAACCGACTTCAAAAAAGGAGGAGGATATCGATTCGACTGAATTTTTTTGTATCTATGTTATTCGATTTCTTCGCCAATTATGAACCGATTTTGATGATTTTTTTGGATTGGGTTCAGTCTAATTCCCGTTTGGTCCCGTTTTTAATTTACCATACAGCCTATGGTTAAGTATTGTAATCGTGCATGAAAAAAGTGTTTTTCAAAATATCTCAAAAACGGCTGAAAGTATTTCGATTAAAAAAATTGAGCGAAACCATGGCATTTCGCTCTACAAAAAAGCTCTAATAAGTGAACATCGAAAAAATTATATTTTTCGAGATAATAATTGTTTTGTCAAAATGTCTGTTAGTTAGTTTGTCTGTGCGTTACCAAATTTTGTGGACGAGCTAGCTCAAAAACTAGTGTGAATATCCAAACCAAATTTCACACGTAGTTTTGGTCCATTGAGATTAAGAGCGGATTAGATTTTGGTGCATATCGACCCAAAATTAAGGGGGTGGAGTGGGGTTAAAAATTAAAAATCTAGGCCATTTAACCAAACTCAATCAAATTTTGTATACATAATCAGTGGGACCCCAGAAGACTAAAAATGGAAAAAGTAACTGTCCAAAATGGGGGGAGGGGGGGGAATTAAAAATCTAGCCGTTTGAGCAAACTCAACCAAATTTTGTATACATAATCAGTGGACCCCCAGAAGTCTAAAAATGCAAAAACTAACCGCCCGAAATGGGAGGGGGGGCAAAAATGAAAATCTTGGCCATTTACCAAACTCAACCAAATTTTGTATACATAATCAGTGTGCCCCTAGGATTTTAAAAATGCAAAAACTAACCACCCCTCCCCTACGTGATTATAAATAATTTTATTAAATATTAATGTAAGTGAGGGGCCAGATTGTATGGTAAAATCAAGTGGATGACCACATCAGAACACGTCAGTTTATTTTTTTGTCATTGATATTGGACATTTTTTATGTATGTTCACGCATAAGTTCTTTGTTTATGGACCGATTTCAATGATGCTTCTTTTATTGGAAGGGGGTACATCTTAGGGGTGATCCCATATTAATATGGTCAAGTTCTGATGATATGTTCAATGACAAAATAACGGAAATCCATATGCCTAGCTTATTCACATTAGAGTCGAACCCGGATATAATGAGCGCGAAGGGACCTCGGTCTTTGCTCGTTATAACCGAGTGCTCGGAAAAAACAGGTGTTTTTAATTTTTTAACTTAACATTGTACCAACAAAGTATTCCTCGTTATATCCGGGTTCTCGTTATCTCCCAGATCGTTATAAACTGGGTTTCTACTGTATTAGAATATACAAAATATGTATATTATTTCTTGGTTTATAGATAATAAAATAAAACATTTAAATAAAAAGTTCTTTATATTGGCGAGAGTAGCAGAGTTGTTGATTCATAAAGAGAAACAAAGAGGTTGTCCTCTGCTTGATGTAAATAATAATAAATTTTCGAACGCTCAGAAACCGTTCGCTGTCAAATTGGATAAAAATCTAACAACTTTTTTATCTCTATGACCTCCAGAGACTGGAACTCGCTCCCAACCACCGTCTTCCCCACGACTTATAAACTTCAGCTGTTTAAGACCCGTATCCATAGATACCTTCGACCCCTCTGCCCAGCCCATAAAATCCCTCTTCCCATGTGGAGATTTTGGAACGGTCGGAGATCATTCCGGCCATCATCCAATACCTGTCTGGTGTCAAAATGATCAGATCATGCCGACATCAGATTCTATGATCGTCGGAGACAATAATCGGTTAATTTTTACACTATAACGAAATTTATATATCACTTACGAAAATTATTACTCGAGGCAGAAATTATATTTATACACAGATATTATAGTAAGGGATAAAACACACTCTTTGCTGACTATTTATAAAATGACATCTGTATCAAACTTGGTGGTTATGTCTGGGCCAATTTGAAATATTTTGAAACTGGCCAAGTCTCCGCCAGAGGGAAAGTCGGTCGAAATTTCGAGAGTCGGATAAGAGACCATTCCGAGACCAATCTGATATTAATTCTAATCTACGTCCGATTGAATGTCCCCATGTGGCAAGTCTGAGACTAAGCCGACATAGAATCTGATGTCGGCATGATCTGATCATTTTGACACCAGACAGGTATTGGATGATGGCCGGAATGATCTCCGACCGTTCCAAAATTTCCACATGGGTCGGCTTAGTCTCAGACTTGCCACATGGGTTCTTTTTCTTTCACGATGGAGAGGCCAACCCCGGCCTTTAGAGGATGCACCTTTTTGGTGTAAATCCTTCTCTCATCATTTTCGTTAAAAAACAACCTCTTTGTTTCTCTTTATAAAACATTTAACCAAAATGTGATTTCTAAATTGAACCTGTTCCAAATTTCGAAATCTAAAAGCTAAATTAAAACCCCCATTTCACTTTTTGGTATGTCATAACATGAGTAAACAAAACGATTTATCAAAAGATAATAACAAAATAAAACAAAAACAAACCAGTCATACTATGCAAGGGACCTAGTGTTTCGTTTCAACCAGCCAAGAAACGAATCCAAAGAAAGGCCATTTTTGTAACACGTGGGTGTAGCCCCCGACACGATGATACAGATGGTATTGATAAACATACAACCAACATGAACATCTCAACAGCTAAGTGCACAAAATTAAAAACTAAATATGACACCTATTCACTCGTTTCACATTTCATTCGATGAGCATCACTTGCGAGGAAATTACGGAATCCTGAAATTTGGCCTGAAGGTATTCTAACATCTTCATTCATGGGCAAATTGAGAAGATGACCTTGAATTCACACCTCCATATTTTCAAAGCCCTCGGATGAAAAGCTAAATGAAATTGGGGTGAATACTCCAATGCTATAAGCAAAAACAATTCAAAAACGAGGACGGATCCGGCTCGACAAGCCTTATTTAGAAATGTATTACCAGAATATCAGAGGTGCGCAGGAGATGTAAACTCGGATCAGGTGAGGTTGTCTGCCGCAACCTTCGCACTTAATTATGATGTCATTATTTTAACCGGAAACCTGATCAACAATTCTGTGCATGATTCTGAGATCGATATTGGCCCTTACATTATCTACAGAGATGACAGATCCGAAACAGTCAGTTCCAGAGGAGGTGGAGTCCTCATTGCCATAAATAAATCTTTACTTAGTAGATCTTTTCCCTCAATCGAAAATGACCTGCTATCCTTTAACCAACTGTTTGTAATTCTCCCTGAATTAAAAATTATTATCGGATCAGTGTATCTCCCTCCGGCGTCTGACATATCTCTATATCAGGAACACGCCATGCATGTGGAGGACATTTTAAGCTCCTACTTGGATCATGATGATGTTCTTGGTGGGTGACTACAATTTATCGGGAATCTCATGGAAAATATCCTCCTCCGGTGCTTCACATAGCTTTGAAGAAAGAAGTACCTCATCTACAAGATATTGTGCGGCGCTTTTGACAGACAGTTTCAATTCCTTAGGTCTAAGTCAGTTCAATTTGTTCACTAATAGTAAGGGTAATATCCTCGACTTATGTTTCTCTAATCTTAATAGTAAAATAGACTTAAGTAACGATATCTTGTCCAAAATAGACGAATTCCACCCTGTCTTAAATATATCTCTTAATTGTGCTAGTAGTACTAGACGTGTGTCACCGTCATTTAGTTCTTTAAAATCAAAATGGGTCAGTTATAATTTTGCAAGATGCAACATTGAAGTCCTTAGTCAAAAATTGAAAGAAATTGATTGGAATACCACTTTATGTAATTTAGATTTATCTTCTGCGGTAACGAGGTTTTATGATATAATAATGTCCCTCATAGCAGAAACATGCCCTAAAATGCATTGCAATAGTGCTGGATATCCATCATGGTTTTCTAAAAAACTTATTTCGCTAATAATTAACAAAAAAATTGCCCATAAGAATTACAAGAGTAATCAGAGTGAAACAAATTATAATGATTTCAAAAACTTAAGGTCTCTGTGTAAAGCCGAGGCCACACTTTGTTATTCTACCTATATTTCAAATATTGAATCTAATGTGCCAAACAATATAAAAATCTTCTGGAACTTCATTAATGCAAAGAGGGGCACAAAGGGATATCCTTCCAGCATGTTCCTCGATGAATTCAATGGCTCCAATGATGCACAGATTTCCAATCTTTTTGCTGAATTCTTTAAAAACGTCTATAGCTTGGCTACAACAAATGTAACATTTGACTCAGACACTATTGCCAACTATTGTGCAAATACTCTAGTCCCCGATAAACATGCTAGTAATATTCCAATTACAATTTCCGAGGAAGAAATAATCACTGCATTAAAGGAATTGAAGCCCTCTCTCACCGTCGGCTCTGATGGTGTACCTGCTTTTATAGTCAAAAACTGTTCTTTGTCTCTTATTAAACCCTTACTTATATTATTCAACCTCTCTCTCGAAGAAAAATTTCTACCTGAACTATGGAAAAAATCATTTATTACTCCCGTTTTCAAGAGTGGCTCACGCAATAATATCAGAAATTACAGACCAATAGCTATAATAAGTGCGATACCAAAATTATTAGACAAGATTATGTACAACAAGATTCTTTTAATTTGCTCTGATGCGATTTCCAGTAAACAGCATGGATTTGTACATTCTCGTTCAACTGTCACTAATCTTACTCTATTCACAAATTCTATTTTCCTCAGCCTTAACAAAAATACACAACTCGACGCTATTTACCTTGATTTTAAAAAAGCCTTTGACCTCATCAATCATGAAATTTTGTTGCTAAAGCTTAAGTACTTTAATCTTCCAACTAATATAATTCTATGGATTGGAAATTATCTCTCCGATAGATATTCAATCGTCCGAATCAATGGCGCGGTATCCCAACAATTCTTAGCACCCTCTGGGGTCCCTCAGGGTAGCCACATTGGTCCCCTATTGTTTCTTTTATTTATTAATGACCTGGTCAATGTAACTCAACATTGCAATATATTGCTATTCGCAGACGATATCAAATTGTTTTTTGACATTTCTAAAGTTTCAGACTGCAACAAGCTACAATCCGACCTAAAAAACTTAACTATCTGGTGCAAAGCAAACTTATTTTTTCTAAATTTTGACAAATGCTTCACCATTTCATTCTCAAAAAAGGAATATTTTATCTCATACAATTACTATCTGGACGATACTTCTTATTGCACTAGAGTAACTTCAATCAAAGACCTTGGTGTCACCTTTGACTCAAAGCTCACGTTTAATGAACATATTAATCATGTGGTTAGTAAAGCTAACCGAACTTGGGGGTTCATATTTCGCAACACTAAAGCTTTTAGGAGCCCCAATTGTATCAGATACCTATACATAAGTTTGATTAAATCTGTCGTAATGTATGCTTCAACAATCTGGAGACCGAATCTAAAAACCAACATAGCTAGACTTGAAAGAATTCAGCATAAAGTTTTGAGACATCTAGCGTCTCTCTCTGGTAGCCCTATGTCTAGATACGATCATGACTACTTGAAAATCGCTGAAACTTTCGACATGTCAACTATTCTTTCGTCTATGATTGCTTCCGACAACTTATTCACTTTTAAAATTATGTCTGATACCATTCGTTGTCCTGAGCTTAAAATTCTTTTTCCACTGAACAATCCCTCGTACCCACTACGACAGAATCAACCATTCTATCCACCAGTTCCATTTACACGTCATTCCGAAACCAACCCTATTTATAGATTAAGCATCGCTTATAACGCCCTTTCCCAAAAAACATGCGTTTTGAATTTTACTATAGATACCAACAGAATGTCTAGAATTATAAAAATAAACACACTTTCATATATTTAAATACTCACTATCATAATTATTATATCTGATTTACTCTGTATTGTTGTTTAGTATTTGTATGTTTAACATTATTGTTTTTTTCTCTACTTTTTACTAAGTAGTGTTTCTTTGTATTACTTTTTGTAATGTTTTTAAAGGCACATGCCGTTGAAATAAATAAATAAATAAAAAATAAAAAAAGAAGAGACAATGATTGTCTTTTCATTTTACTAAATGCCATGATCAACAAATAATGAGCCCAAACAACCTGTTATGATTGTTAATTATGTTATATTTCGCAAAGTCAAATGCCTCCTCGTGTATGTAAACATGGACCAGACTAATCAACATTTTGCTTATGTGCCATTTATTCGTCAATTAATGCAAAGAAAATATCAGTTGGGAAATTTACATCAACGCATCAACATTTAACGCCCATCCGAAATCTCTTTTTTGGTTTGAAACAGAATTAGAATAATAATACGAATCGGGAGGTTAACAACAGAGAAAGCTTTCATTTTTGAATTCTCGACGTTTTTATCATGAGCAATTATTTACTCTGGTTTAATTTATTTCCTCTATTTGTGGATTATTCCATGGGATGACTAGAAAAACGAAAAAGAAGTATTTTATAAATTATTAAACAAATTGAGCTAATTTTAGTCTAAGTGACTTTCTTAATTTTAAAATATTTCAGGGGTGCCCACCGAGAGAGGGGTGAAAATTGTTGCATTTTAGTATTATATGCAAAACGGTCAAGTCTTATATTTATGCCCAAAATTTGAAGTTGATCGTCTGTCTCATTACCGTGAATTATTGAAAATTGTCCTTTTAACATGGAAGTAAATGGACCGAGCTTTTAAAAGGGCTATAACTTCTATACAAATTATACCATTTTCAACAAATTTATACAGATCAATAATTCAACTTTTATGAATCGAATGATACATTTTTTAATAGATTTGACAGTCTAGCTAATTACTTATTGATAAATATAAAAATAAAAGTTATTTGCAGCGAATAGAATATAACAAAAACACTAGTGTAGAATTCCAACTCTATTTCTTGAAATCGTTTTTGTGTTAAATAAACGTTTTTATAATGAGAAAAAATGTATCTCAATATTCTTTTTATTAATATTATCAAAACAAAGATTTTTATTCGAAATTAACCTCAATTTTTTTTATTAAAAAATTTAGTAGGCAGAAGTTGTCACTCTTCAGAAATACAAAAGATTGTTTCGAAGATCAACCAGATAGATAAGCTGTTCCGTACCCCCTTAACATAAGGTAATAAAAAGCTCTTCTAATTCTTTAGAAGTGTGGTACTTTTCTTGAAACTAGGGCGAGTCATGAAGCTAGGGGGGGTGCACCTCTCATTATTTTGATGTTAAAAATTGATGATTGAATAGATTTTTTCCGTTCCCAATGTTAAATTTGAAATTTAATTAATTTTTATTTAATATTGAAATATATTATTCTATTAGAGCTCGTCCATAAATTCAGATATGTGACAAAATGTGACAGGGGGACCCCGGAGATCTTAAAAATGGTGATGTCACAAAAGTTAAACTACAATTATTAAATTATAGTGTATAAAAGTGATATTATGACGTCAGAATACAAGGGGGAGCTTAATGAAAATTGTGACACAGGGGGGTCTAAAAATCTTGAAATTCGTGTGACGTAACAACCTAAAAATCATATTTAACGCTCTACTACATCTATTGTAGCCTTTTCATTTACCATATATCTAATAGATATTATTACTCAATTTATTGGCGTAAATCCCGATAGGCGTGACACCTCTTCGAGATATATAGAATTAATAAATACGTGTAAAATCTCACAAATTCATCCCATTTATGGACTCCCCTTATTATACAACGTTAACTAATATAATATTATTTAAAAATATATTCATTTAATTAAAGATTTTTTTATTATTATTATTTTAATATTTATTGGCATCATGTAGTTATTTAGTGAGAAGATATACATTTTTCCATTTTTTTGAGCCCCCCCCCCCCCGCCCCAAAAAAAAAAAAATTCAAACTCAGCCGCCTATGATATTTATTTATTTTATTTATAACAATTGTACGGGCTATGTATGAGCCCACTTACAGAAAGTAATTACATATTTATAATACAATGAATAGAAAAAAAAACATACTTGCTTAAATATTAGAGTTACAATTTATTATAATAGATAAAACAATTATATATTCCAAAAAGTGAATAGTTCAATTTTATTTAAGCAGTCTTAAATTTACACATAAAATATTTCTTAATCTTATCCCTCGAAGTCGCGAATACGTCCACATCCCTATGGTTATTTCCAGTGTCCAGAATCCGATTCATACCGGAATATTTGAGATATGAATATTTATGGCATGGAGTAAAAAACAATCGTGGATTTCGCGTCATGTGCGTATTTATATTGAAAGTGACCATTTCCAGAAGCTGATTACTGTTTATTCTGTGATTGATAAGACTATATAGAAAGAGGAAATCGCTTTGCTCTCTCCTCAGACTAAGAGGTAAGAGATGCAAAGTGAAATATATGTGTTGATAAGATAAATTCATCATCGGGATATGGAGTTTGAAGGCAACATATCTTACGAATTTTCGCTCCACCCGCTCAAGCTTTTGGATATGAATTTTGCAATGGGGTGACCACACCGGACTTGCATACTCCAATCCACTTCTTACTATCGAACAATATAAATTCTTCAATGTAAATATGTTTGAGAAATGTTTTGTATTACGAATGATGAAGCCAAGGAGCTTCATAGCGTGATTCGATATTTTTGTGATATGATCAACAAAGGTAAGCGAGCGATCAAATGTTACTCCAAGGTCCCTAAAAGTGGATACTTCCTTTACTTCAGAACCGTCACTGTCAACATAATTATAATTAATTTTCCTAGTGCCCCTGAAGTAAGACATTGAAAAACATTTATTGAAGTTGACCTTTAGGCCATTATTATCACACCACCCAATAAGCTCAGTAAAATTTCCCTGAAGTATCACTGCATCATGAATATTATTAATCTCGCGAAAGAGCTATATCACTAAGTAACTATATAATACCATACATCCAATAAGGAGCATGATGTGTTGTTCATCATTTTGAATAAAAGTGATTTAATATCAAAATTAAAAAGTTAAAATTTTAGGTGTGGTGTTAGCTAAACTTTGAAAGATGGGTTAAAATCCGATATATATGTAGTATATGTCGAATTTATTCTCAAAATATTTATTTTTATTTGTGAAACATCTCCAAGTATTTTAACTTCAATTTTCTAATTAATTCAAACTATTATGGATGAATTTTATTATAAATCAAAAGGGCTAAATTCACAAAGAGACAAGTAAAACTATTATTCTTGTGGGAGAAAATATTTTGTTTTCCCTATAATTTTCTGTTAATAGATGTCAGCGTGGAGGAGGGGGGGGAATTCTTGAGATTTTATATGTATTTATTAATTCTATATATCTCGAAGAGATGTCACGCCTATCGGATTTATTCCAATAAGTTGAGTAATAATATTACATATGAAAAGACTATAAAAGATGTAGTAGAGCGTTAAATATGATTTTTAAGTTGTTAAAAAATAAAATAATGAAAAAACACGTACAATTTATGTTCATTTTTTTGTTTTTTTTGTTTTTTCATTTGGGCTCCACCTCTTCATTCTCTGATTCTAATTATGTAGAATAATATTAAATATACAAGGGTTTTGCAAAGAGGAAGTTTTAATTTTATTTTGTTCCAATATAAAAAAAAGATGATTATAGAAAGAGTGAAGTTTGTCTTGAGTTGTCGTTGTCATTTTCATTTTCGGTAACAAAAAGAGAAATGCAAATGAAATGACTAGAAAAGAAAAGAAAAAACAGAACAAAAAGGTACGCTTAAATGAAATAAAGTTTGTTTCAATAAATATAGGCATTCTAATTAGTTGAAGAAAGGAAATAAATTATGTATAGATTTATTTATTTGTTTATTATATTAGCCAACTTTTTGCTTATAGTCTATACCAAGAGTGGCTCAAGTTCAGTAGGGGCTTTATGTTACTCTTTAGAAATATTCATCGAATTTTTCTAAGTACAAATAAAAATAAATAGTATCCCTTCTGACATGTATTTAAGCATATTAATCAACATATATCTATATATATAAAATAGAAAAGTATGTGGATATATATGTATGTGGAAACGATCTGATTGGCCAGTGCATAGCCAATGCCAAAGCGTTAAATTATTAGAACGATTCTGATTGGTCAGATAGTGATCGTGCTTAGGCAATGTGTTAAATAAATCTTTCCTTATTCTTCCTTATTTTTGAATCAATTTCATTCAGCACATTCTTTCGATACTTACAGTAAGATTTTAAATTTCAATTATTAAATTGGTATGAACGAGACGCTCCCCGCCAGGGGCTGGTGACGCCGGGCCGAAGGCCCGGTCGTCAGCTAGTAATATATAAAATGGAAAAGTATGTATTTATGTTTGTATGATCCAAACAGTGCCAGTGCATAGCCAATGGCAAAGCGTTAAATAATTAGAACGATTCTGATTGGTCAGAATGTGATCGTGCTTAGCTAATGTGTTAAATAAATCTTTCCTTATTGTTGAATCAATTTCATTCTGCACATTCTTTGAATACTTACAGTATCATTTTAAATTTCATTTAATAAATTGGTATGAACGAGACGCTCCCCGCCAGAAGCTAGATGACGCCGATTGAAATTATGAAAGATTCAATATCTTTTAAAGTTCAAAATAGTAGCTTATTTTTACAAGCTTTTATTTATTAGTTATGAATAAAAAAAAGTGAAAAAAATTTCAAGGTTTGGTACGCTCTATTATATCGAAATTATACATGGCTTTAAAATACCAATAAAATTAAGTTTTCTGCATTTGTGAGCCTTAAGTTCTGAAGCTAGAGAGTCCAAAATCTAAAGAGTTCGCCGAATGAAAAATATATTACAAACATCCCGACAGAAAAATGTGTTTTTGAGCTTTTTATGAGTTCTAGGAATCAAAAGAGTTTTGGTAAAATTTTGGACTCTATTTTTAAAGATATCGGGAATATGAAGCTAGATAGAGCCCAAAATCTAAAGAGTTCACCGGATGAAAAATATATTACAAACATTCCGACAGAAAAATTTATTTTTGGGTTCTTTATCTGCTGTAGAAATCAAAAGAGTTTTGCTCAAATCTTGGACTACACTTTTAAAGCTATCGGGAACCTTGGTAGTGCGTGGCTTAATTTTTCGGCCCACAGTGGCTAGTTTCAATTTAGACCACCAGATAGCGTATCAGAATTCTCAGTTCTCCAATACTTCTGATCCCTATTGAAAAATTAAGTGTTACTTTAAAAATTCGATTATCGGTCGGCCAATCTAAGACATTATTTATTTTAAATAAATTAAAGTAATAATAAATAATTAATAGATTAAATTTAATAATGGAATTTTATACTTGGTTTTTCTAGTCAATATTTTATGAAGATAATAGAATCTAATAAAATATAAAAATTGTATTATATTTTTTATTATCCTCCACCATGATTATACATATTATTACCACGGCATCATTTATGTATTTTGGATACAGAATTTGTTTATACTTTGGCCTGAATAAATTTTTATTTTCGTTTTGTTTAACAAATAATATTCGGCTTATTTTACTTTTTATGATCAGAGGTGGAAATTCTCAAAAAGCAATATAATACCCATAAAAAGGTTAAACAAAAGTATATTCATGTGGGTGGATAAATAATTTCTCATAGTACCTGCCATAGAATTCACACAATTGATAAATTGATAGCTTTTTTTTTTAAATATTCAGATAAATTGGGAGATGGTATGTAATAAAAACTATGTAATAATTTTAACGCCATTTCACAAAAAATGAAAGTCGAAAGTCTTGGCAAATAAAAAATTAAATAATCATATATTGAAATTTTTTTTTCATTTCAATAATATTTTAGATTTAATCTATTCATAAGATTGCTCTTTAGAAATTTAAAAAGATTGTAATTTTGAGTCTACATTAAAAATAAATAATTTTTTAACCTTTTTATACAACTTTTAGGATGATAAAAAATCTTTTGAAATTAATATAATACTATGTGGAGTCGGATTGTCCAAGCTGGTTAAGGCGCTGGCCCCGCTTCAGCATCGATGATGACGATGTTCAAGCGGGAGACCCGGGTTCGAACCTGGCTAGCATGTAAAAATTTCGACCGGCTAAAATTTTACTGATGTGCTGTCTAAATGGGCTTTGTTCCCGATAACAATATTTAAATAAAAGTATATATATAATACTATGTTTTTCTAGGGTCAATATATTTATGTATAATTTATCAATCTATTGAGTCAGGCTCTCATATAAGTACCTTATATTTTTCAAAATACTTGAGATTTCAAATTCGTTCTTATTTGTTGTAGATAAGGAGAGAATGAGGGAATTTATGGATCTTTTCATGATTTTAAGTTAAGTCACTCTGGACGCATAGGGTACAAAAACCACATAAAAATGGCCACTTTGGAGCTCCCACTCACCGTTATTTTAAAGTAAATTAATTTTTTTTAATATATATAATATAATTCAACTATAGAGATAAAAAAATTTTTTTTTTGACCATATAAAAAATTCAACGCTTTCTAAAATAACCATTCGATTAAATTTTTAACACAAATTTTGTTTTTAGGTAAAATAAGTAGGTATATATAACTTGTAAATTTCAAGTTTATTTAGTGTAAGTCAAGCTACAATCCTCTGATAGACAGACAACCAGACCAAAATACATATTGTATCAACCCTAATGGAATTCCATTTTACTTTTGAACAGAACCCTAAGAATTGAAAATTTTGTAGTGAATTTAAAATTGCCCTGCGCGACCGGCTAAATGATTATTTAAAATGGCCTAGGCTATATACGTAATTAAGCACGTTTTTTTATAGATAGTAATTCCGATTATGGCTCTAAAAGAGATTAGTATTATTAATACTATTAAATGAGCTCTCTTCATACCCTTTTTTTTTGTTTTATATAAAATTGCTTTTCTTAAATTTAAAAAGACAGGAAGTTAATAGGCGATTCAATTGTTTCCCAAGCGTGCTTGTACTTTTAAGTACCAAGTTTAAGTCAAGAAGCGCTTGGCATTATAAGTGTGTCTCTGGCAACTAAGAACGTTCCGGTTCCAGGAACGATGTCTATGAATCATAAGGTAGAAGAAAAGATCCTCTTCTGGAACCGGAACAAGCTGGAAGAACGTCGCTTCTCTTACAATTGCATCTAGACTATTTATTTATATTTCAAATAGTTTCAACTTGAAATATGTTATCATATAAAAATAGAATAATATTTATTTTCTTGTAACATCAAAAAAGAAAAGAAATACTTTATTTAATATAAAAAATCTATTACTATATAAGTGAAAATTTGATTGAAATTAATATAAATAAGATTTTGAGTCTAAGGCTGAAAACAAAGAATTGAACAAAGCAGCGAAATCAAAAGAACTGAGAGTAGGATATTAGTTCAGTTTGTTCTCACTGTTTTGTTCAGTACTTTGCTTTCCGATATACTCTGTATTCAGTCTAAGGTGCATGATTTTCATCACTAAATGGGCACAATTGATTTGAAATCTTGGGAGTAACTTACTAAGCTGCCGTTAAATTGCTAGTTTAATGGTCGCTGCCCTAAATGCGATCAAATCTCGTTCAGCAAACAAATTTTCATTTTTGACAAAAACTAAATGCAGCTCATCAAATCTAGGAAAGCCACCTCAACAATACGCCCCCCCCCCCCCCAAGAAATAAAAAGTATAAAGATTAAATTTGTCCCAGTGTTCTTAAACGAGTAAAGTAAGGCACCCAAAAGTGGACATACTCTTTAAAGTGGACACCTTAACACATTTGTGTTTAAAATAAGGACAAATACTCCACAAATTCTTTATGATATTTTGGCCACTCTGCAATACTGTTCAGATGGCGATGAAATTGCAGCAGACAGAATTTGGAGCCTATTTGCCCTTATTTGAAACACAAATGTTTTAAGGGGTCCGCTTTAAGGTGTATGTCCACTTTTGGGTCACTTACTTTATTCACAAAAACAAATTAAAAGCTCCTCTTGATGTATATGTTGGGTAGCAGTGTTATTAACAGTTTTAAGGGTTTTACGATAAGTGGCCACTGGCCATCTACCATAATTGATAATTTTTAATTATATGCAGAAGAGTTGTGTTCGACCCCCTCGGGAATCAAACCCAAGTGCCAAAATTAGCAATCTGGGACAATTAGATATAATGGGATAAGTTCAATTAATTCTTCCATCTTCCCGACATAAAATAATTAAATAACAAGCCGGGCAAGCGTGTTAGTACTCGGGTTCAACTCCTAAGGGGACGAAGCCCTCTGATATGCAATGTAAAAATATTCTACTAAAATCTTGGATTTTTTACCTTAATTAGATTCTTATTTGATAATTAAATACTATATGTCTAAAGAAATATATCATTATTAAAGGGAGAATTCATCCCGAAACGTTTGGATTTCAAATAAACGTTTTCACATTGGTTTTATAAAAGAATTGTATTTATCTATAAAAATTCCATAATTTATTTCTTTATAGAATTTGATCTTGTGATAATTTATCACAATATTTTTACCCGTATTGTTATTTAGGCAAAAAAATGTTGCAGGGAAGAAAATTTTAGGTTGATTAACTTTCAAAATCTATAAATTTGAAAACTCTCAACTTGCTAAGAGTCAAATTACTTTAGTTCTAAAATATAGTACCTATACATATTTAAATAAAACAAAATACACTTATTTTATTTGTGTAATCGATAGTAAATGTACCTACTAATAAATGAATATGGGTGTTAAAAATCTGAAATAAATATAGGTACTCAGAGATCCGAAATAAAAGGATAAGTGTGCAGATAAAATAGTATTGTTTTTTTTTTATAGGCTGAGTTTTGAGATTTAACAATTGAGCCGCGTTTATTCTCCCTCGGTCTCTCTTTCATTTGCCAAATGGTTTGTTCGAAGGATAAATAGACAATTTAATAAATTAAGTCCAGGATATAAATGTTAGTTGTTTGACATAATGGCTTTTATATGTAAATCTAGAACATTGTTTCCCGAAAATGCTAATAGAGAACTTCAATGGCGCTGTTCCTGATGATAGTTCGGTTGATAGTAAGGTTAACAGCCAGAGAATGAAGAAATTCAGGGAAATTATTATTATTCGATCGGAGCGGGAATTAAATTATACACCATAGATGATCTATGGATTTATAAAAAATAATTCTTTTATCAGAAAAAAAATAATAAAATAGCCAAAAAGTAGAAATAAAAAAAAATGACAGGTAATTAAAATACCCTTCTTTTAATATGTAAGTACTAGGTGGTCCTTATTTTGGGTATTTTCGAATTATTACGTGGACAAGGGTTCATATGGTTCGAAATAAATAAAAAAAAAATATCCCCCAAGTTTCAAGTCTCTATCTCAATTATAACCTGTGCCCCCAGAGATGTAAGTTTCTCATCTAATTAACATGGGGATTTTGGGATTAAAATCTCAATTTTTTTATTCTGGCCAAAGTAATGGTTCAAAAAATTTGAAACTCTGTAGACTTTATCCTTATAATACTAACTATCCATCAGAATTTTTAAAGATTTTTAGCTATTATAATTTTGGAGTCTATAACTTAGTAACTCTAAGATATAGCAGTATTTTATCTAGCTGTAACTCCAAAATTATAATAGCTAAAAATCTGTAATAATTCTGATGGATAGCTAGTATTATAAGGATTAAGTCTACAGAGTTTCAAATTTTTCGAACCATTATATTTATATAAAAAATTGATCTTTCAATGGCAAAAATCTCATGTTATTTAGAAAAGAAACTTACATCGCTGGGGGCAGGTTATAATTGAAAGAGACTTGAAACTTGGGGGATATTTTTTTTATTTATTTAGAACCATATGAACCCTTGTCCGCGTAAAAATTTGAAAATACCCAAAATAAGGACCACCCTATTATGTACACCTTAGACCATATAAGATATAGACACGCCCTGGTGTCGATTTGGTGAGGCCAACATAAACTAGAGAACGTGACGTCATCAGCAGGCAGGAACAACGAGAATAGCATGGGCGCTATAGGAATTATTATACATTGAGATAAATTTATCGTAGATTAGATTATTTATTTTGGATTCCAATAACCTCAAATTAATATTAAATTAATATACCAAAATATTTATTTATTTTTTTAACGAAATGTTTTATTTAAATTACCTATTTTACAATAATTCGGCATCGAGCAACACTCCCTTCCCATGTCCATATATACAACAATATATTTTATTATTTTAATCAATTGTAGGTTACCAAAATATTTATTAATTTCGAATGCTAAATCAAGTAAATAATTATTCCTTTTAAATACAGTTTTTTGAATCAATTTACGGAACATTCAACCAAGTTCATCATTTGATTTTACTAAATATTTTGTCAGTATAAAAATCGTAATTAAAGTAAGTCGAAAAAAATTCGCAATATCATATTTATTAATGAAAAATATTTGAAAAATTGAGTTTTGAGAATTCGATATATTTAATTTATTATTTAAAAATTTAATGACCAAATTAATAATATTTATTATGTGTAATGTTCGGGACTCGGTATTTGAAGCATACAAAGAACATATGTACGATAATGATATTGAATCAAATCATATCATTAATTTGATTAAAATGATTAGTTTTTATTATTGTAACATAAGATTATAACACTAAGGAGAATGTTTAAACACCGATTCGAACAGGATAAGGAGTAAATTTACTATAACTTTTAAGGACATCATAGATATTAGAGAAATATTTTTACATTGCATATCAGAGAGGTCTGTCCCCTTAGGAATCGAACCCAAGCGCAAACTAAGCTTGCCGGGCCAGTAGCCAAACTCTTAAGACAAATCTCTCTCTGACATGCAACATATATAAGTATTATTATAGCTATAATACACTCAAAAAGATACTTAAATCTTTGCTTTCACTGTAAAATGATTTTGTTTAGTAATCAATGATTTTATTATAATAATAAAACTTGAGCAAGATGCGAGGTAGGTTTCACAAAAAAAGAAATAAAACAAAATTGAGTTTTGAATTCGATATATTTCGGGGTGAGCCCAAACTCAGTTTTCTTTGACTCCTGATGATGGGCTCACCCCCTAAATATATCGAATTCTCAAAACTCAATTTTTCAAATATTTTTCATTAATAAATATGATATTGCGAATTTTTTTCGACTTACTTTAATTACGATTTTTATACTGACAAAATATTTGGTAAAATCAAATGATGAACTTGGTTGAATGTTCCGTCAATTGATTAAAAAAAAAAAAAAACTGTATTTAAAATGAATAATTATTTACTTGATTTAGCATTCGAAATTAATAAATATTTTGGTGACCTACAATTGATTAAAATAATAAAATATATTGTTGTATATATGGACATGGGAAGGGAGTGTTGCTCGATGCCCGAATTATTGTAAGATATGTAATTTAAATAAAACATTTTGTTAAAAAAAAATATTTTGGTATATCAATTTAATATTAATTTGCGATTTTGGAATCCAAAATAAATAATCTAAACTACGATAAATTTATCTCAATGTATAATAATTCCTATAGCGGCCATGCTATTCTCGCTGTTTCTGCCTGCTGATGACGTCACGTTCTCTATTTGATGTTGGCCTCACTTCACTCTGTTTGGAGAGTGGCAGAGGGCGTGTCTATATCTTATATGGTCTAAGATGTACACTGTTTTCATGTTGGAGAACTTACTAAGGAAAGAAATGTATATATTTATGGGAGTGTTTAGTTAGATATAGATTCTTTATATTGAGATTAAGAGCTGATTAGATTTTGGTTGAAATTGAACGAAAAATTAAAAGGGTGGAGATTCTTAAAAAATTAAAATTATAAAATTTTCAAAGTAAAAAAAAAAAGAGAAAAATGAAATTTATAATAAAAGAGATCTATAATAAAAGGAGAGGCATTATTTTTTCGGGTGGGGGGATTGTGAGCGGGGGTTGAAAAATAGAACTATCAATATAACTCCAAGACCTTTTGATCGATGTGTACAAAATTTCGCATATGCACCCTATATGACTTTATAAAAATGACTCACTTTGTGAAATTGATAGTGACCCAAATGAGGGGGGGTTCAAAAATAATTTAAAATAATAAAATTCCCAAACAAAAATCAAAGAAAGATGATATTTACAATAGGAGATTCTCATTTATAATGAGATATCATAAATTGCTAATGAGACCAAAATTTAGAGGGGAGTAGAGTTCGTTCTTAAATTGAATATTATAAATTGTTTTATTAAATATTAAATATAAGAGAGGGGACAGGTGTATGGTAAAGTCATGTGGATGGCCATATCAGTTTATCTGGGGGCACGACAGTGCCCCAGCCAAGTTCGATTCGAGCGCGGATGTGTGCACTGCCAGACTACCCTTTACAGGAAACAACTCAGGCCATTTTGACGCCTCTGTAACTTCGTAATGGAAACGTCTACATGGCTGAAATTTTTTTCCACAATACTGGTCCATAAGCTTAACTAAATTACAAAATTTCATATTTCTTCTGCTTATACCGTCCAAGTTACAAGAAGCCAAAGATAGGCTTTTTCGTCACTCACTCATTGACTTACTGACTCACTCACTCACTCATCAAAATTCTAGAGTACTTCCGCTAACCCTAGAATGCTGAAATTTGGCAGGCAGGTAGAGTTTGGGGTACAATTAATGGGAAAAATCCAAAAATCGAAACTTTCCCTTGGCATACTGGTATAGCTTGACACATTAATAAAGGAGGAAATTGAAAAATCAAAACTTTTCCTTCTTCAAGGCCCGAAATGAAGGGGTGAAAGTTATAGGCTTAATTAACATAAACTAAAAACATTAATAAAGGACGAAATTGAAAATCGAAACTTTTCCTTCTTCAGGGCCCGAAATGAAGGGGTTAAATTTATAGGATAAATCCAACTTACAAAAGAAGTGAAATCTCAACAAAAACACTTGTGTAAAAAAAGGCCAAGTTCGATTAATAAAATCCGTTTGCCAAAAAAGTAGTGAGATCTAATGTGCTGCCAAGTTCAACATCATCAATTTATTAAATGAGTCAAGAATAAATTAGTAACTTCTAAATTAAGTAAAACTAATGTTTTTCATTTCACATGTCCCTCTATATTTTTTATTGATTTCACATTTTAGTTGAAATTATTTTCATAAAACTTGGCTTTTACGCATTATAATGTATGTCACGAATTACTAGTTACCATATCATGGGATCTTAATAAGAGGGGAGTGGTGGAGGCCCTATCAAACAATAATAATAATAATTTAATGCGTAAAAGCCAAGTTTTATGAAAATAATTTCAACTAAAAATGTGAAATCAATAAAAAATATAGTGGGACATGTGAAATGAAAAACATGCGTTTTAATTGAAGTTACTAATATATTCTCGACTCATTTAATAAATTGATGATGTTGAACTTGGCAGCACATTAGATCTCACTACTTTTTTTGGCAAACGGATTTTATTAATCGAACTTGACTTTTTTACACAAGTGTTTTTGTTGAGATTTATTTATCATATAAATTTGATATCTTCGTAAAATATATCACTCTTATACGTTAACATTCTCTTTTGATAATATATATAATTTCATTAAAAAAAACTGTATTATTTAGCTTTTCTATAAAAATAATTATTTTAATCTTTACGCTACATAATTATTCACATAAAGCAACCCTTTATCTCAAACATTCTTAATTATGATACTATTTTTTTAACAAAATTAAGCGTTTCATTCTCTTTTAGTGTTATTTTTTATGATAATAAAAACAAAGCTGAAGTCGGTTTATATATGGCACCGATAAAAGGAATTTTTACTGTATTAGATGAAGGAGGAGGTATCAGCCAAAGATGGAATCACTGGGTTTAATAAAACGTTTCGGTCTGAATTTATTTGGCCATCTTCAGTTAATTAGGAGTTATACACAAAATGCGGTACACATATGTGATCGAACCAAGCCTTGTCAAAAATAACAATTTTTAGCTTCATGTAAATTTATAACGTGCCTGGACACAAAAGTTTCAGAATGAAAGGAATTTTTACTTCTCAATCAGGATTATTTTCAAATCAGAGTTAATGAATATTACTTTAACATACAGGGTATGGTCAAGTATTGTAATCGTGCATGAAAAAAGTGTTTTTTTTCCTTCTTTTTTTCAAAATATCTAAAAAACGGCTGAAACTATTTCGATTAAAAAAATTAAGCGAAATCATGACATTTAGTTCTACAAAAAAGCTCTAATAAGTGAACATCGAAAAAATTATATTTTTCGAGATAATAATTGTTTTGTCAAAATGTCTGTTACTTAGGTCTGTGTGTTACCAAATTTGTAGACGAGTTAGCTCAAAAACTAGTGTGAATATCGAAACAAAATTTCACACGTAGTTTTGGGCCATTGAGATTAAGAGTTGATTAGATTTTGGTGCATATCGGCCCAAAATTAAGAGAGGTTGAGGGGGGTTAAAAATTAAAAATCTAGGTCGTTTGAGCAAACTCAACCAAATTTTGTATACATAATCAGTGGACCCCCAGAAGTCTAAAAATTCAAAATCTAACCGCCCAAAATGATGGTGGGGGCGGAGGGTCAAAAAATGAAAATCTTGTCCATTTACCAAACTCAACCAAATTTTGTATACATAATCAGTGGGTCCCCAGAGGTCTAAAAATGCAAAAACTAACAGCCCGAAATGGGGGGGGTCGACAAATGAAAATCTTTGACATTTACCAAACTCAACCAAATTTGGTATATATAATCAGTGGGTCCCAGGAGTCTAAAAATGCAAAAACTAACCCCTCCCCCCTACATGATTATAAATAATTTTATTAAATATTAAATATAAGTGAGGGGACAGGTTGTATGATAAAGTCAAGTGGATGGCCACATCAGAACACGTCAGCTTATTTTAGTTATAGAAACGGTATCGTTAAAAGCTCGAAGGTACTCCTCTCTGCAACCCAAAACAGCAACTCCACTACATGGAAATGTTTTTATTTTGCCAAGAATAGCAGAGTTCTTGATTCATAAAGAGAAAGAAGGAGGTTGTCCTCTGCTTGATACAAATAAACAGAGGACAATCTCTTTGTTTCTCTTTATGAACTCCACTACAGTTAATATGTCTTACTATAGCATGTTATTATATGTTATACCGTAGTTTTCATAATGTCTATTACAATCAAGGGCATTAATTTGGTTTTCGAAATACAGTAACAAGGATTTCTTTTCCAAATCGAATAATCCAATATCTCAGCTAAAACTGATATGGACTAATAAATCGATTTTCTTGCAATCCTTTTAAAATTTTGAATACACATATTTATAAGTGTCCTTTAAAACGTAGAAATTTTTTTCAATAGTCCTTACAGTACTAAATTTATAGGTAAATATTTACCTTTGAAATTTGCATATTTAACAAATAACTAAAAAAAGAGAACTCAATATCAAAAAGTGGTTAATAGCGAATAATTTTTTTTTTAATTTTCAAAAATCGAAAGAAAAATAGTAATTATCATAGGGCCACTATCAACCCGGTATTAAAATTTGTAAAATGAATAGAAGTTTAAAATAAAAAATTATCCAAAAAATCGAGGAGTACATACAGTTTCAAAAACAAGATTAAAATTTTCAAATTCAAAAATCGCTTATAAAAACACTTTAAATAAGTTTTTTGTATTTTTTCTAAAAAGTATGAAAAAAATTTTTAATTTGGATCATTTTTGAAGAAGTTATGAACAAAAAACCGAATTTTGATATCTTTTAAACCGGTGATCAAAAATTTTCAATATTTACCAGGAAGAGTTTGTTGGATACCTAAAAATGTCAAAAAATGAAGGAAATCAAAAATTAAAATTTTTCAAACCGTCCGCGTCCGATGGAATGCCCCATATATATCATCTATATATATGGTATAAAATTCTTTGACCGATACACACACTCATCATCAAAACAGCCAGAACCACTGGACATAGAAACATGAAATTTGGAGAGGATATTACATCTATGACATAGGGGCTCAGTAAGAAAGGATTTTTTGAAATTCGACCCCTAAGGGGGTCAAAGGGGGCAAAGTTTGTTTTCACTGATTATGCGATATCTCTAAGAACGATAAAATATCTACTTGCTTTTTACTTATAAAAATACTAAATTAAAATATCTAAAAAGTAATTTCAGGATTTTTTGAAATTCGACCCCTAATAGGGTCAGAAGGGCAAAATATCTTTACAATGTGTTTAGACTAATTATACATTTTCAATTAAGAACGATAAGATATCTACTTGATTTTTACTTAATAAAATTCCAAATACAAATATCTAAAAAGTAATTTCAAGTTTTTTGAAATTCGACTCCAAACTTATCCAAAATGTGAGTGGATGCAAAAATTAAAACTCTCTCCGATCTTGATCAAATTTTGTAGAGTTATGCTTTATTGCTTTATGAAACTATTCCTGTAAAAATCAACTATCAAAATTGTCTGTATGGGGGCGAAAGAAGGGGGCAAAATATAATATTTTTTAGCTTTTTAGTACATTTACTCTTTAGAAAACTGTGAATTATTTATTTGCAAATATCAAAAAAATAATTTCAAGATTTTTTGTAATCCGACCCCCCCCCCTCAACTATCCAAAATGTGAGTGGATGCAAAAATTAAAACTCTCTCCGATCTTGATCAAATTTTGTAGAGTTATGCTTTATTACTTTATGAAACTATTCCTGTAAAAATCAACTATCAAAATTGGCTGTATGGGGGCGAAAGGAGGGGGGGGGGCAAAATATAGAAATTTTTAGCTTTTTTGTACATTTACTCTTTAGAAAACTGAGAGTTATTTATTTGCAAATATCTAAAAAATAATTTCAACCTCCCAAAATGTGAGTGGAGGCAAAAAATTAATACTCTCTCCGATATAGATCAAATTTTGTAATGTTAGTTTTTAAGACTATATAAAATGTATGCTGTAAAAATCAATAGCGAAAATGAGTGCGTGGGGGAGAAAGAGGGGGGGGAAATATTACAAATATATATTGCAGAACTAATAAACACATGCCGAGACGCCGCCCGCCAGGGCCACCTGCTCGGAGGGCCGAGCTGTAGAGGGCGTGCCGAAGGCACGGCTGGAGCAGCTCGTATATATATATCAAGTTAGAAAGAGATAGAGAAAGTACGAAAGAGAATAGAACTACGGAGGTAGATGGCCCTTAAACGGTCTGCGTATTGTATGATCACTTTGAGAGTGGACTCAGGTGTACAAAGCCATTATCGTAACTGCACGTAAACCGCCATAAAGCAACCTCTCTCTTGTTGGTCCAGAGGACCTGTGAGAGAGAGAACATTCAAAAACGAAAGAGAAAGAGTTGAGAAACAGCCTGTCCTTTTCCATTTGAATGTTTTAGCGAAAAACCCACACTGTCCAAATGCCCTATGTGAACTTAGGACTCCCTGTTTTAATTAACATGTTTGTTCTCTTTAAAACAAAATAGAGAAATTAATCTAAAAAATATATATATAAATGTCCTATTAATTTATGCTTACACAGTGTAAATCAAAAGTCATCAAAAAGTTTGAAGTTTTAATATCCTTTTATTTATTTTTTTATTTATCTTCATATATTCATATACCATATATGTATATTTTATAAAGACCTATATAATCTATATATATAAAATTAAGGTTTTGTCTGTATATTGGTCCAAATCACGCCAAATTTTGGTTGCACACGTTTCAAGCAATGTTATGAACGAAAACACCCTCAAAAATTTCTGTCTGTGTGTCTGTCTGTATGTTTCCGCGGTTTCTGCGAAAAGTTGCTCACAATTCACGTAAAAACGGCTGAAGGGATTATTATGAAATTTCAAATTTGCATCAGATGTCTTCTAACTTATGTTTATAGCTATATAACTTTTTGATATTTTGACCCTAAAAGGGGGTTTAGAGGGGGGGGGGGCATGAATAAAAATTATCAAATAACTCCTAAACTATTAACCCTACGGCAAAATTTATAAAAAGTTGTAGGGGGTGTGATTTCTGACAAATTCCCCACAAAAATCAGGGGAGGGTCAAAATATGAAAATTCTTGCTCTTGGACCAAGCTCAACCAAATTTTGTTTATTAAGGGAGTTTTTTATAGCTGTAGTGATTTATTTGTTTAGGTTTAAAATAAGAGACTTTCAGCTTCATTTTTTTAATTATTTTTCAATTCCCACTAACTTTTCGGCCATTGGTTATGGCCATCCTCAGAGCGGGAATTAGTCAATATTTATATAAAAAATTTCCCGCTCTGAGGATGGCCATAACCAATGGCCCAAACGTTAGTGGGAATTGAGAAATAAATAAAAAGAAAAATTGAAGCTGCACGTCTCTTATTTTAAACCTAAACAAATCAACCAAATTTTGTATAGATAATCTGTGGGTCACTAGAAGACTAGAAATTCACAAACTGGGTGCGGGGGTGGAGTGATGGTGCGGGGGCGGTGCAGGGTGGAGTGGAGGTTTCAGGTGAGGATCCAGAGGCTTAGTGGGGTGGCGCGGGTGCGGGGTGGGGGTGGAGGGGCGGGGAGTGGGCACGGGTGCATGGTGTGGGGGGGGGTGCTGGGTGGGGTTCGGGGGGTTTGGTGGGTGGGAGTGTGGTATGAGGTTGGGGTTCATGGGTTGGGGGTCCAGAGAGCGTGCCCCCTGGCGCCTCCGTGGTGTAATGGTCAGAGTAACTGACTGGCAACCCGGAGGTCTCGGGTTCGATTCCCGGCTATACCCAGACATTTTTTCTGTAAGTATAGGGTCTGGTAATAAAAATTAAGTGGGAGATAAATTTAACCGAATTTATCGCGCGGAGAATATACCACTGCTCGAAGCCCCTAAAACCTTAGTAAATTGGATATTGAATTGTATCTAAGTTTCTGAGATTGGCTCGTGATCCCGGCTTCTTTTCCTTCTGCTCTGTTCTTTTCACGATGGAGGGGCCAGCCCATACTGGCCTTTAGGGGATCCACCTTCTGGTGTATCTCCTTCTCACATCAATATCATTAAAAAAAGGAAGAGGGCCGCCGAAGTAGGGCCTTGCATCTAGTAAACTATAAAAAAAATTCACCAAAACGGTCAAGTAGCTGAAACTGGTAATCTATTTTTTTTTCTTTTTAATTCATATGTCATTACCAGAAATGTTAGCCAAAAGGATTTTAATGTGACAAATTACAATCTGTTCGATTACCATATAACAATAAAAGTTTAATTTTGTTAAGACTCTGTATAAATTTATAATTACATAAATGATTAATTCCCATTTAATACATTCCATTAAATTAGTCAATAGTAAATAACTAATAATTTAAAAATACTCTAGATTACATAATATCATCCAAATTAATAAATTGTTTATATTAGCCGCAGAGTGTGATAGCAATTCGATTCCATTAGTAAATATTGGAGAATATGTTTAAAACAACAACCATTTGGGATTGGATTGAAATTATAATAATGAGATTTAATAAAGTAAATCGGCGAAGAGCAAGAGGGAGTGTTTTAGGTAAAATTAGAGGAAATTATATTATTTTATATAAAGGTATAATTTCAAAAGAGAGTCATGCGAATTTTCTTTTCCAAAAGGACATTTAAAGCCAACTCGAAATGTGATCATTAGTATTTATTTTAATTTAATTTTTTTAATATTTTTAATCTTTCATCAAAAATAAATCCCATGAGATTTCTGCACAGCTTATATTCATCAATTGCTACACTTGACTAAATCTCTAACATTAAATAATTAAAAGAAATTTTAAAGTTTAAAATTTAAAATCAAATTTTACTTTATTCATAGCGAAACATGGGTAAAGTATTGTAATCAGTGGCGGGCCAAGCCGGCTTCTCAGGTAAAGACGGAGGGGTAAAAGCATTCACTCAAAAATCACGTAATGGCGCATATATAGACTGAAAATATGAGCACATTCTATTTAGATCATAAATGAGAAATTGAGGCTCCGATAATTAATTGAATTTGAGTCGTTCTGGAAAATGAGAAAGTACTTTGGCTGACATTTTGCACACAATATACGGAGCCTCCGTCTATCAAATTTCCGATTTCTAGCTCAAACTATACGATAACAAAAAAAATGCTGCCAAATTATTAAACATTTCGGACAGATTTAAGAGTCTTTAAAATGTATTCGAATTGACTATATTTACATTTATTTAATCATTAAATTGAGGCGACTGTGGGTCAGTGGTGGCCTGAAATACGCTGGCCTCGGCAAATATTTGCAGTCGCCTCCTCTTGGAAAGCAATGGCAACCTACCAAGAGTATAATTGCCTAGCAACCTCTCCAAATTAGCCGTTCGGAACCTGCGTTAAAAAGTAGGTCCCGTATATCTGTGTCAAAACAGCTAAACACACTCAGCACAGCTATATGTGGAGCGGAGCCAAAACGTCAGAGAGACCTGATATGGCACTTAAGAAGAAGATGAATCATTAAATTCCCTATGTAAACAACAACGTACCAGCTCTGCGATAAATTCCAATAAGACGTATTGTACTAAAATGGTAGTGTATCACAGACCCAAATGAAATAATCCGCTACATTTAAAAAATTCAACTTTCCAACACGTTCCAATTATATTTAAAGTTATCCCGAGTTAAAATTTTGAGATCCACAGCATGTTTGCAGTCGGAGTACAAAATTGATGGCAAGATTATTCCACAAAATGATATTTTCCCTAATCTTAACAAGAACTTCCTTATTAGTAATTTTATCCAACCATATAATCATTCCACAAAAGCACAATGAAAAAGAAAAGATATATTTTACAAAGATTAACTTTTGCTCGCTTTAAGATGAATGATTAACGAAGGAAAAGTATTAAATAATAAGTTAAAAAGGTTTGTTGCTTCAATCGATCGGGTTTCTCGAAATGAAGACTTTAATTGACTCTTTTTGTATTTTGAAGTGGAAATCGAATTTAATTTATAGCTTATCATTCTAATTAGGATTTTAGTGAATTTCGGAATTCACTCTAAATATAACAAAAAGGAATTTTTAATAGAATTAAAATGTTATATAATAGTATCTTCTAGTTGAATTACCGTCCCTTAGCCCGGTTGCTCTTAACATGGTCAAAGAGAATGGTAAATGAACAAATGAATAAATATCATTAAAAACTAAAATATTACTCAATAAGCTCGGCAAGCGAAGACCGCTGGGTGGTCAGAGAATTGAATTCACTCAAAAATTGTCTTTTTCTGCTTAATCTTGTTTAGAAATTTCTAAAAAGTAAAGAATGTTTTTTCCGAGGGGTGATCCGCTATTGGAAGTAGGTGTACACCACTTTGGAAGTATTTTGAAAGTACTTGGAAATATTTGGAAGTTCTTAGAAATATATGGAAGTACTTGGAAATATTTGGAAGTACAAGTGGAAGTAGGTGTACGAGCATATTAGGTCGCGGTTCACCCCTCGGTTTTTTCTATCTGTCTTTGTGTGTTGTCTCTCTCTCTCTGTGAAGATTCTGAAACTCACGATAACTCAAAATCAGATGTTCGTAGAAAATTCCTTTTAGACACAAAATATGTATAATTCCAAAACTGATACTCTCAAATTTTTACTCAACATAAATCAGTGTTTTTCAACCTGTGGGTCCCGACCTCCTGGGGGGTCGCGAAGGAAAAAACAAAGTTTAAAAATATATTTTTATTAAGAAAATGTTAATTAAAGAATATTTGTTATTAATCTACTATTATCGTATCGCTTTTCCATCGAGGCGTTTGGCAATGTAATCGTTGTAAAAATATGTCTTTTAGTAGGTACTTAATTGTGTATTTAGCCGATATCTAATTATAAAAATCAATAAAAATGTTGTATGGATTTAATATTTGTAACATAATAAAGATGCAACTGTGAGTCAGTGGTTAGAGTGTCGGGACGCTGGCCTGAAATACGATGGTTCGAGACAGAGTCTCGGCAGTTATTTGCAGTCGCCTCCTCTTGGAAAGCAATGGCAACTTACCAAGAGTATAATTGCCTAGTAACCTCTCCAAACTAGCCGTTCGGAACCGGCGTTAAAAAGTAGGTCCCGTATATCTGTGTAAAAACAGCTAAACACACTTAGCAAAGATATATGTGGAGAGGAACCAAAACGTCAGGGAGACCTGATATGCCACTTAAAGAAGAACATAATAAAAGACAGGTTACAACAGCAGGGGATAGGGGTCGCGAAAAAATTTTCGTACTAAGGGGGTCGCGTCATGAAAAAGGTTGAAAAACACTGACTGTTCAAACTTGAGAGTTTTCAGCCTTTTTTTTTATGTTAATTAATTTAATTAAAATTAATTCATTAGTTTTAAGTTTTCACTTTATTAAAAATATTATAGAAATTTCATTTCATTCTCCTGTTGTAAAGGATATTTTAAAATTCTTATTTAAAATATTCTAGAAAAAGATTCAATTTCAAAACAAAACTGATATCTTTTCAATCGAAAAATTAATTATACTCGCTGTTATTCATTACTTTGTAGTTCCAAAGAAATTTATTTAGAGAAATATACTAATTCTAGTCGCCTTTTAAGCAAGCCTTCTAGAAAAAACAAAATACAGTCATAAAAAACATATGACGTTCACCAATCAAAATGCTCGATTTGACCACGTGACCGTCGGAGGCCCCTTTGCACCGAGCGAGCCGGGGTGATTTCAGTTGCGTTCGACCTGTTAGCTAGAGCGGACTCAGGGATGCTGTTCTCGGCTTTTAAGCGAGAAAGATCCTTATTGCCTGCGAGGCCATTTTGAACAGCCCATATACAGAGGCTGGTTCTGTTGCGTTTTGTCTCTTATAAGAAACGGACTCAGGAGTCTTCTCTCGGCTTTTTAGCGAGAAAGATCCTTATTGCCTGCGAGGCCATTTTGAACAGCCCATATACAGTGGCTGGTTCTGTTGCGTTTTTCATCCGTTGTGGTGTTAAACCGTTATCTTAAAATATTTTGTTTGATTAATTACGTGGTAATTATCAACCTGAATTGACGAGTTCAAAGGAACTCCAGAGAAAAGGATTTCTCACATTGTCTGCTTCCAACTAGTGCAAGATTTTAGTTGGAACGAGAACTAATTACATCTTCTTTAAGAAAAAAGGCAACATTGAAGGCGTACTATTATTGAAAAAATAATTTCTTTTGGAACGATCGTTTTGAAAAACAAGCTAAGTAGTTTTAATAATTATTTGTAAAACAATTTATATCTTAATGTTTAAATATTAAAATATTTTGCTATTATATTGAAAATAATTCACTCTTTAATTCAGAATTGTATTTCTCAATTGACATAATTATCAATTAATATATTGAATTTTTCTATGTTACAATTAATATACTAATCATACAAAACTGTATTTATTTTATAAAACATAATGTTATTTTAACATGTTCATTTGATATTTTTTCCCACTGCTGATTTTTAAAATAAAATAAAAAGCTGTTATTTAGTTAAAATATTAAATTTGAGTTTTTATACTGCTTCCTCCGCCATTTTTAAAAATAAAATAATAAGGAGTTTTCCATCTCTGAGATATATATTTTAATTTTTAATAAGTTAATACTACAATTTTCTTATCAAAAAGGTTTAATTTAAGTTATTTAACCAATTCTGTTTTTAATTATTATTAAAAACAAAATTATAATTAATTTGAATCTTGAAAATAATAATATTTTCCAGAACGTTTCCAATTTTTCGAAGTAGTTTTGATTACTAGTACATTATTCGAACCTGCGGTCAAATCAATTCATTTAACTTTATTTATTTTGAAGTCTTCGGATCGGAAGTGCTTTCAAGGGTAGTTTCTAACTAATGCTTCCTGGCCCCGTAAGATACCCTTCTTAGCAAAAAGGGGTTGATATCCGAGAATCTGTTTGCATTATCCAAAGCTTTGAGTGCTAGACTTCAAAGGAAGCAAGTCCATTTAAGGTGTAAACACGTTCTCCGATATTAGTCAGTTAATTGCAAAGTTAATTGGCCTTAAGAATCCCGACCCCCAGTCATCTGGCGATTAGGGCCAACTCCTTAACATCTGGCGACCGGTGACAGGACCCCTTAACATCTGGATCACGTGACAAGGACACAACCCAGACATCTAGCAATAGTTCTCAAAACAAATTTGTTATTATTATTTTGAAAAATTGGTTATAAATTCTGGTGGCGACCGATAATAAAACAAATCTAATACTATATTAAATAAATAACTATAAAATAAATATCTCAAGATGGCTCAGGAGAAGCAAATAAAACAAATAACAGCCAGGTGGGCCTTAATAAAATTAAAGAGCAGTGACTTTTTAGAATTTATGTCGGAAAAAGAATTTAGCTCTACAGATTCTTGTAACCATAGTATAGAAAGAGTAACACAAATCATTTTGGACATAGATAATAGCTTAAAATACATTTATGAACACGAGTTACAAAATGAAGCAACCATTATTCCGATAATTACGGAAATTACCACAACTTCACGCGAGCTCAATAATCTTAAACTTAGATTCTTAGATAAATTATCTAAATTAAAAACTGCTAAATCGTCAAATGATTCAGAAACCAGTTCAGAAGATTCTGAACCAAAAAGCATACACATAAATCTTCCAAAAATTGAGTTGGAAAAATTTAATGGTGTATACACACGTTATCCTGCATTCAAACATCAATTTGATGCAGCGATTGATTCAAATAATTCACTCAGCCAATGTCAAAAGCTTCAGTACTTAAAAAGTTTTTTGACTGAGGAACCTTTAAACTTAATTAGGCACTTAGATTTGACTAATCAAAATTACCAAGTAGCCATTGAATTAATAGAAAGTAAATATTACAAGTATAGAAAAATTGTTTTTGATTTAATAGATAAATTATTAAATTTGAAAAATATCACATCTCCTAATTCAAAGTTTTATCAAAGTTTAACCAGCACGGTTAGACAAACCATTGCGCAATTAAAAAATTTAGATATTAATACCGATCAATGGAATCCCATACTGGTAAGACTAGTGTCTTCCAAATTAGATGCAAAGGTACATCAGGACTGGTTACTGACGTTAGAAAATCACGACGAAATACCTCGTCTAGACACCCTTTTAATTTTCATAGAAAGACAAGCAGATTCTTATTTAGATTCGCACAGTTTTAATGCTAACAAGCAAAAAGTACAATTTAAAGAAAGCAACAGTGCAAGATCTTTAAATGTACAGGTTTCTAATAAAGACCTAAGTTGCAAACTTTGTTTAAAACAGCATGGCTTGTGGCAATGTGAAAAATTTAAAAAGCTTTCTTTAGAAGAAAGGTCAAAAGTTGTAAATCAGAACAAATTGTGTAAAAAATGTTTTTCTCCTTTTCATTATGTAAATGATTGTAAACGCTTTAATTGTCGCTGCGGCCTTAAACTGTCTCCACTTTTACATTTTTGCAGTAATTCAAAAACGAACTCTTCACTGAAATCGGAGAGCGGAGCGGTCCAAAAAGACCCAGAGGATAAAAAGGCCGGAGAACAAACTGACACAAAGTCTTCCTCCAAGACGACAGCGCACTGCGGAGTGGACGGATCCACAACGTTATTAAGCCGAGCTCTCATCAAAACACAAGACATTTCTGGACGTGAGGTACACATTCGTGCTTTCATTGACACCGGAAGTGAGATTTCTCTAATCTCAGAGGAAATCGTTAATCAATTAGGTTTAGAAAAACAAAACGCCCTTTTGAATGTAAAAGGTTTAAAAGGCCAACACGTAACTTCATCCAAGGGTTTAGTAAATTTGAAAATTGGTTCAGTTGTCGATGATAACTTTGAAATAGATGCACCATTATATGTTGTAAACAGTCTAAATTTAACTATCCCTTCAGTCCCTCTAAAGAGAAGTCAATTTAAATTTATTAGTGGGTTACCGTTATCAGATGGTACGTTCAATACACCCCACACCACTGGAATCCTAATAGGGGCAGACTTATTTTCAAAATTAATGCTAAATGACATTAGGAAAAGTCAAGATCAAAATCTTGTAGCTCAAAATACCTCGTTAGGTTGGATTGTCTTCGGAAAGGCCGAAGCATTATACAAAAACGATTTTAATTTTAATAATAAAAATGCTCACACAACAACAACGCTAGAAGAAATTAATTCTAATGTTTTAAAGCTGATGGACTTGGATTCGACGCCAGACCATACAGCAAATAACATTTCAAATGCAGAGTTACAATTCCAATTTAGTATTAAAGAGAATGGAAGTGGCCAATTACAAGTGGCACTACCTTTCAAAATTGACCCCCCAATTTTAGGTGACTCGCTGCACAAAGCTCTTACCATGTTAAAAAGACAAGAAGTTAAACTAAATAGCAATCCTCTATTAAAGGAAGAATATTTTCAGTACTTTGATACATTAAAAGAATCAAATTTTATTGAATTAGTAGGTCCTCTTACTATGCATGATAAAACAAAAAACAATCAACAGTTTTACCTCCCACACTTCGGGGTATACAAGGGTGAAAATAGTCCCCTAAGAATAGTTTTGAACTGGATTTCCAGCCCCCCTTACAAATTTAAAACTTTCGTTTCTAATAGGATTACTGAAATACAGAGTTTAGATTTTCCTCACTCCTGGTCACATGTTCCAACAGCAGAAAACCCTGCAGACTTGGGCACCAGAGGGGTTTCAGTAGAAAAATTTTTAAATACAGAATTTTGGAAAAAGGGTTACAAAACACACTTTTTATCCAAACCCACCCCATTTAAATTCCTCAACGAGGTTAAAACCCCAGAGGAAGAAGATAAAAAAGAAGTTGTAAGTTTTGTGCACTCACTTCTCAAGAAAGAAGAAGTAATAGATAAATATTTATCACAATTCTCTTCATTGGAAAGATTAGTTTCTCACCTTTCAATACTCAAAAAGTTCTGTATCTATTTAAAAATAAAAAGGGAATATCCTGACGAATATAAAGAAAAGTTTAAAAATTTTAAAACTATACGTCCTTTGGATAGAGAAAATTCACTATTAAATTTGATTAAATACAGTCAAAGAAGTTTTGTTACAGAAATAACTAGCTTAGAGAATCAGGAGCCGTTAGATAGAAAATCTAACATCCTAACTTTAAACCCTTTCTTGGATAAATTCAAGTTGTTAAGAGTAGGAGGTCGATTAGAAGAAGCTAACATCCCCTACAACCAAAAGCATCCTTTAATAATATCAAAAAGTTGTTATATAACTAAATTATTAGTTAGGTCTTATCATTTAAAGTACTTACATGCAGGCCCTAATGTTATTTCGGCTTTGCTCAGACTAAAATTTTGGATAGTACAAGGCAGAAAGTTAATTAGAAAAGTTTGCCGTGAATGCATTACATGCTTCAAACAGAAGCCGCAAACCTTCACACCTTTAATGGGAAATTTACCTGGTGATAGAGTCAATCCTTCACGACCCTTTGAGAATACAGGAGTAGACTTTTTCGGCCCATTCATGGTCCACTTAAATCTGAGACGAGGTTCCAAGCCACAAAAGGTTTACGTCTCCACATTTGTGTGTTTCACAACGAAAGCTTGTCATTTTGAAATTTGTACGGATCTTAGCACAGAATGTTTCTTAAACGCTTTAAAAAGATTTATTGCCCGCAGAGGGTTTCCCAAAAAGATCTATTCAGACAATGGAACAACATTTGTCTCCGCTTCCAAAGTTGTCAGGTCGGAATTGAACCAATTGATTTCAAAGATGAAAAATAATGAAGTAATGAAGTTCTTATCAGAGAATTCAATCTGTTGGTCCTTTATACCCACCTACAGCCCTCACTTCGGTGAACTTTGGGAATCATCGGTGCGTGTTTGTAAACATTACCTTAAAAGAATTGTAGGACAAAGCTTTTTAACGTTGTTGGAGCTAGAAACTCTTTTGTGTCAAATAGAATCGATTTTAAATTCAAGGCCTTTAACCCCTCTCTCCGATGACAGTGAAAGTCTTGAATACTTGTCACCCGGACATTTTCTAGTTGGTCAACCACTTGTGCAATTACCAGTGTTAGAACATTGTCAAGAAAGAAATTGTAAATTAAATCAGAGGTTTAAATTTTTAGAAAGTTTAAAAGCCGGCTTTTGGAAAGCTTGGTCCAATACCTATCTAAACACTTTACAACAACGGTATAAAGGTAAAACCAAAATTGTAAACCTTGTTGTAAACCAATTAGTTCTCATACAAGACAAAAATACACTAACTAACCAGTGGAAGTTAGGACGTGTACTGGAAGTCTTTCCAGGCAAAGATGGTATTGTGAGAGTGGTTAAGTTAAAAACCCAGATGGGAATAATAACAAGACCAGTTGTCAAATTGGCCCCATTGCCAATAGAAATTTAGTTTATAAGTTAATAAACAAAATGATTTTGTCAAACCAAAACAAATACAATTAGTATTTAAGCAATTAGTTTTAAGATCATTAAATTTTATTTAAAAAAAAAAAATGTTTATTATTATGTAAAGTGACAAAGTTTATATTCTGAAAACATTGAAATGTCAAAACTCACCCAACTGTCAAAGACATTTTAAAGACTTTAGTTTTAATTCGTTAAAAGAGAATCTTTTAACAAAAATTGGGGAGTTATGTTCAAACTTGAGAGTTTTCAGCCTTTTTTTTATGTTAATTAATTTAATTAAAATTAATTCATTAGTTTTAAGTTTTCACTTTATTAAAAATATTATAGAAATTTCATTTCATTCTCCTGTTGTAAAGGATATTTTAAAATTCTTATTTAAAATATTCTAGAAAAAGATTCAATTTCAAAACAAAACTGATATCTTTTCAATCGAAAAATTAATTATACTCGCTGTTATTCATTACTTTGTAGTTCCAAAGAAATTTATTTAGAGAAATATACTAATTCTAGTCGCCTTTTAAGCAAGCCTTCTAGAAAAAACAAAATACAGTCATAAAAAACATATGACGTTCACCAATCAAAATGCTCGATTTGACCACGTGACCGTCGGAGGCCCCTTTGCACCGAGCGAGCCGGGGTGATTTCAGTTGCGTTCGACCTGTTAGCTAGAGCGGACTCAGGGATGCTGTTCTCGGCTTTTAAGCGAGAAAGATCCTTATTGCCTGCGAGGCCATTTTGAACAGCCCATATACAGAGGCTGGTTCTGTTGCGTTTTGTCTCTTATAAGAAACGGACTCAGGAGTCTTCTCTCGGCTTTTTAGCGAGAAAGATCCTTATTGCCTGCGAGGCCATTTTGAACAGCCCATATACAGTGGCTGGTTCTGTTGCGTTTTTCATCCGTTGTGGTGTTAAACCGTTATCTTAAAATATTTTGTTTGATTAATTACGTGGTAATTATCAACCTGAATTGACGAGTTCAAAGGAACTCCAGAGAAAAGGATTTCTCACATTGTCTGCTTCCAACTAGTGCAAGATTTTAGTTGGAACGAGAACTAATTACATCTTCTTTAAGAAAAAAGGCAACATTGAAGGCGTACTATTATTGAAAAAATAATTTCTTTTGGAACGATCGTTTTGAAAAACAAGCTAAGTAGTTTTAATAATTATTTGTAAAACAATTTATATCTTAATGTTTAAATATTAAAATATTTTGCTATTATATTGAAAATAATTCACTCTTTAATTCAGAATTGTATTTCTCAATTGACATAATTATCAATTAATATATTGAATTTTTTCTATGTTTCAATTAATATACTAATCATACAAAACTGTATTTATTTTATAAAACATAATGTTATTTTAACATGTTCATTTGATATTTTTTCCCACTGCTGATTTTTAAAATAAAATAAAAAGCTGTTATTTAGTTAAAATATTAAATTTGAGTTTTTATACTGCTTCCTCCGCCATTTTTAAAAATAAAATAATAAGGAGTTTTCCATCTCTGAGATATATATTTTAATTTTTAATAAGTTAATACTACAATTTTCTTATCAAAAAGGTTTAATTTAAGTTATTTAACCAATTCTGTTTTTAATTATTATTAAAAACAAAATTGTAATTAATTTGAATCTTGAAAATAATAATATTTTCCAGAACGTTTCCAATTTTTCGAAGTAGTTTTGATTACTAGTACATTATTCGAACCTGCGGTCAAATCAATTCATTTAACTTTATTTATTTTGAAGTCTTCGGATCGGAAGTGCTTTCAAGGGTAGTTTCTAACTAATGCTTCCTGGCCCCGTAAGATACCCTTCTTAGCAAAAAGGGGTTGATATCCGAGAATCTGTTTGCATTATCCAAAGCTTTGAGTGCTAGACTTCAAAGGAAGCAAGTCCATTTAAGGTGTAAACACGTTCTCCGATATTAGTCAGTTAATTGCAAAGTTAATTGGCCTTAAGAATCCCGACCCCCAGTCATCTGGCGATTAGGGCCAACTCCTTAACACTGACCTAAATAATTACTTCTTAAATGGAACCTTAAAAACTATCAAATTACTAATTTTCCTTATAAGATGGAAATAATTATTCAAAAGTAAGAAAAATTTCGACTCTAACCAAGAACTGAGTTTCAATGTCTGAACGTACAATTTTCTTACGTTATCTATTCTTTGAGGTAGATGAAATAATCAAAAATTTTAAAATTTTAATAGTGAGTTTGAGTCAACGAAGAAAAAATTTTCCAGGATAGTGTATTGAAGTTGATTATAAACCAGAAGACAACAGTGTAACATCGTCGAAAGGTTATTAAAAGTTGTTTTTTTTTCAAGAAAAATAATATAAATTTAGGTATAGTCACAGGAATATAAAAACGAGGGGAAATACATGAATAAAAAAATTGGAAATTATGGCGTAGCGTCGTAAATGATAAAAATTCCAAATTTTATTCAAAAAATGTGATTTATGATTATGACCCGGAGTCCCAAAAGATTAAGGAATCAATAATCTTATAGCACAATGGTTCCAAAAAATTTCCAAAACGGAACCTCCTTTTAATAAGAATTTTGTTTTCTTCCCCTCTGGTTTTCTGTCATACAGTGAAACCCCTCAAATCCGAACGAGTTTTTTTGGACAAATTTACGGTTTTATCACTTACATTGCAAAACTGTTCAATTTTGACATGATTTTTTTCAGTCACTGATTGTTGCTTTACCAACATCAAACTCGCCAGCCAACTTTGTCAAACTTTCCCCAGCGTCCAGACGCTTTAAAGCTTTCAATTTTTGCTCTACTTGCAGAACTGTGTTTTCGTTTGCTTGCCATAATTTAAAATCAAAACATTAATCAACGCCGTTCACTTAATTAAAAATTCAACAATAACAATGCAACTCTAACAGAAACGGGCGCTAAAACCAGCTTTCGGCTAATCCGAACAAATTGAAATCCGAACGAGCTACAGCCCTAATTAGTTCGGATTTGAGGAGTTTCACTGTATTCAGTAATTATATAAGGTATTATTTTTTTGGTAGGTATATTTTTATTTACGTTGGGAAAGACGAAAATAAATTTTTATAAGCTTTTTTGTTTCATTCTTGGCATTTTCTCCTGTCGTAACCCCCAGCTATAGCAATTGGGAATTACTAAAATAGGGAATATGGACACAAGCTCTAGTAATTCTAAATAAGCATCTAACAATTCCACATTTGATTTTGACGAATCCCTCTAATTTCTTGCCTTTATAGTAAAGTAGTAGTCATAATCGGATTAATAATTCTCAAAGCTTAAAAAGCCTCGCTATCCTTATTATAAAATTCAAAATTCACCAATTATATAATCTGATTAAATATTATAATAAAAGCAATATTCATTTATTATATAATATTTTATAGGTATTAAAAAAAGTTAGATGATATTATGGACCGTTAAATATAGATATTTTTAAATTAAAAATTGATAAACAACAAAATTTTATAATCTAATTAAGTGTGTTAACTAAAACTTCCACTACTTTCAGAAGAAAACTATGAATGCGTGAAGAGGGGTTGTTTTATTTGAATTCAACATGTTGACTCAGGACACAACTTGGCCAATATAGAAACTTAAGTAGTCCTTGTTAACATAACTTTGGATAACTTGGAGTTAGGGAAATAATGTAGACTTAGTGGCAATTGCCTGATGCGTTCCGAGATGGCCTCGCTCCTATGGTTAATGGCAATTAATAATAAATGAATAATAAACTTTCTTCCGTTGTTGCAAGCTTCCTTGGCTCGTTATAAGATCCTCTTAACTAACTCAATATCATTAAGAATTTGAGAACAATTGATTATAGTTATATTAGAGTTACAAGTTTCAAACTTGATTGGGCCTATTCAAAGCATTAGGCATTTAGGAAATTAATAAAAATGTTAGATATTTTCACCAAAAAAAATAGGTCCAAATTACTGAAAAATCGTTTGTTAGAATAGTTGTAAAAGCTTGGATGGGAGCCTACATCTTAATAATATACATATATAAATAAAAGCAGAGGCTACCCATTGGCTGAATCCCTCTCATTTACTTAATTATACTATATATAAGAGCCTAGATTAATTTGTAACAACGCTAAGAGAATTTTTTCAAAAAAATTACCCTCTTGCCTAGAATCGAACCGACGAACTCTTGAACTAAGAGCATCAGCTCAAGCCATTACACCAATGCAACATTAATATTTATAACTTGATTTCTGTTACTAAAACTATATATTTTTGATTTAGACTTTGTGTCGAGATAATATTGTATTCAATTGAAAAAATACCAATAGATTTTAAATTAAGAAACATTAAATTATATATTAATTAACGAGGCAAATTTGAAATATAATTGTCAGCTCGGATTTTAAACTGATGTCTCCAATCGATTTTCATTAACCAGGCAAATTTGAAATATAATTGTAATTTGGACTCGAATTTTGAAATGAAAGACTCCAATTCATTTTAAATTAAGAAACATTAAATATATTGATAATTATTCCTCCCCCCCACCTCCCCCCCCCTCGCCACTCAAAAATTAAAGAGGCGAAACTTTTAAGAGACAATTTATTTTCGGTAGTTTACGGGTATACATTTGGAGTGTGGTTTTTTAAGAGGAATCAAATTTTTGGACCGAGACGCTGCCCGCCAGGGCACCAACCTCGGAGGGCCGAGCTTCAAGGAGTGCCGAAGGCACACACGAAAAGCTCGTATATAAATAAAAGAGAAGGTGATGCTCCATCAATCAACGCACAGCCTAAACCACTTGACCTAGAAAAATGAAATTTGGTGTGTTAAATGGGGGATTTTTGATTTTGTGGTCTAAAACACAAAAGGCTTCATATCTTTCATGTCCTTGGACCAAACTCAAACAAATTTTGTATAAATATCCACAAGAAGGCTAGAAATGTAAAAACTAATCCCACAAAATGGGGAGGGGTCAAAAAATTAAAATTCTTGCCCTTAGACCAAACTCAACAAAATTTTGTATATATAATCTGTGGGCCACTAAAAAGGGTGAAATGGGTGGGAAGGGTGCGTAGTGGGTTGCAAGGTGGGTACGGGGGTGGAATAGGATTGGGGTGCGGGGGGAGTCCAGGGGGCGTAACTCTCTGGCTAGCAAGAGGTCTCGTAGCTAGTTTAACCATAAAACCCCTTATGAAAACTATAACTTCAAGAAAAAAATTAATTGATCGACAATAATCATAATAATTTGTTGGCAAATTACTTACAAAAAATAACTATGATTATTATAAATCAATTAATTTTACTTGAGGCTATAATTTTCATAAGGGTTTTATGATTAAATGTAGGCTCCCAGCCAAACTTTTATTATACGAATGTACCAAATAATTTTTCAGTAATTTGGACCGATTTATTTTAGTGAATATATCTAACATTTTTATAAATTTCCTAAATATAATATAAAAAGATTCAAAGATGAAAGATGGACTAAAATGGAAGGAAGTGGCCTAGAGAACGAAAAAGAAAAAATGTTGAAAATAAACACCGAAAATGAGGCGGAAGGTCAAAAATGAAGTTTCTATACCTTTGAACCAAACTCAACCAACATCACTAAACTCTGACATAAAGATATTCAGTGAAACGCGTTTTAACTAGTAAGAACGCATTCTTACTAAAAACGGGTTTTTATATACATATACAGGGTGTTTCAGGTGGAATACTAAATATTTTAGGAGGTGGTAGTATAGACGAATTGCTATAAAAAATTCCATATAACATGTGTCCAATTTTTATTGAGTACAGAGATACAGCTGTTTGTATGTAACCCAATATCGGCATACACATCATGTGTAAATACATGCGGCATGGTTTACACGCTACAGTACAGTAGATTTGGCAAACAAATCAGAATGAAAACTTCAATGCAAACTTAAGCACAACTCACAACTTGAACAGCAACATTCTTCTGCTGACATTCGATAAATACGCCCATAGAAACCCATAGCAACCGATGTACCAAGACACGAAACGAAAATGCATTGAACTCAGCTGTATCTCTGTACTCAATAAAAATTGGACACATGTTAAATGGCATTTTTTATTGCAATTCATCTAAGCTACCACCTCCTAAAATATTTACTATTCCTCCTGAAACTCCTGTATATGTATTCCTAATGGGAAGACAAAATTGAATGACAAAGTGTTTAAAAATAATTTTTTCGAGAGCCTGGTGAAGCTACAATAAATTAGCGAAACGTTGCGATTGGTCGTATTTAACACGGCGTTTAATTTTTTCCTTTTTTTCTCACTGATTTGTTATATCTAATTCTGATTATGGAACTGAGCAATAATCATGATTATTTAATATTAGTTGAATTGAATAAAATGCAAGGAGAATTTCAGAAAAATAGTACATAGCATATACAAATACATAGTACTGGTATTCTGTCGTAATAAGCCACTAGTGAACTAAGGAGACGAACAGACCGGAACCACTAATAGGATCTCATTTTAATTTTGTATATACATAACCCTATAAAATTGAAAATATTTTGTCAAATACAAGACACTGGAAGGTCAGCGGGTCTCGTTTGCTTAGTGAACCGAATAATTTTAATTAACTCTTAAAAATCACAATGAATATAGGAAAGAAACTTTCAAATCAATCAGAAAAGTTAAAGCAATTGTAAACTTAATTCTCTTGGGTTACAGACTTAACTTTTTATAAACCGTCGCAGTGGTACAAAAACATGAGTGAACCATTGATCAATTTTATTTAAAGAAAAAAACGTTATTCGAGTTTACAATCTCTACTTGAAAACACTCAAAAATTATCTTAGAGTATCCAGGTCAATAAGCGTAACGTGAATAATTAAATGAACTCATTCTCTGAAAATGAATGAGTGGCTGCTGCTGCTTCATATCGAGTAGAACTCAACAACTTTGTCATATCAATTAAAAATCAGAAAAGATACTTATACAAACGTAAAAGCAAATAAAAGTGGAATAAATCTCTGGTTTTCATGAGGATTTTAAAAATGTGAAATATTTACTCTCTACTTTAATTATATGCTTTTATTAAACATGGACCCTCTGTCTGTTTACCTACCTAACATATAGGTCTTGGTAGAATAATCTAATCGAATTTATATCTACTGAAATTTTGCAAGGTTATACATAGGTATTTCATAATAAAGCAAGTAAAATCGATAACTTAGAGAAACGAGAGATGGGGCAAAAATTAAAATTCTATGCTCTTTAACCGATGTAGATCAAATTTAACGCAGCTATTTTTTTTGTTACTCTGGAAGTATTGGTGTAAAAATCAACTGCCCGAAATATAACTAGTGAAATTTTAGACAAAATCGTATAAAATAAAAATATATTAAGAAACGAGATAGGTTGATTCGGATCAACAGCTTATCATACCGTCGTTGGTTAATTTCTAACTTAAGTTTCAAAATGGCTTACTGAAGCTGACATATAGGAGTACACTAGTTGGTGGTACTTATTTTGAGGTATTTTAGAATTTTTACGCTGACAGGGGCTCATATGTTCGAAATAAATAAAAAAAAAATATCCCCCAAGTTTCAAGTCTCTATCTCAATTTTAACCTGTGACTCACGATGCAAGTTTCCCATCTAAATAACATGAGGTTTTTGGCATTGAACGATCAATTTTTTATTCCGGCCAAAGTAATGGTTCAAAAAATTTGAAACTCTATAGAATGTATCCTTATAATAGTAGCTATCCTTTAGAATTTTTACAAATTTTTAGCTATTATAATTTTGGAGTTACAGCTAGATAAAATACTGCTATATCTTAGTGTTAGTAAGTTATAGACTCCAAAATTATAATATCTAAAAATCTGTGAAAATTCTGCAGGATAGCTAGTATTATAAGGATAAAGTTTATAGAGTTTCAAATTTTTTGAATTACTAGTTTGAGCGTAATAAAAAATTGATCGTTCAATGCCAAAGACCCATGTTATTTAGATCTTGCATCGCTGTTGAGCACAGGTTAAAATTGAGATAGAAACTTGGGGGAGATTTTTTTTTTATTTAGAACCATATGAGCCTCTGTCAGAGCAAAAATTCGAAAATACCCAAATTAAGGACAACCCTCGAATACACACACACATCGATCATTGAATTTTTGGTTGAGTTTTGACTTTGAAGCCCATAAAACTAGTTTTATTTTTCTAAACTTAGTTTCTGAATCCTAATAACAGCAAATATATACTATGACTTGGAGTTTAAATTTGTTTAATTACTTACGTGATTAAAAATAAAAGTATGTGTATATGTATGAGCCTATAATATAATACACACTAGAATATGTACCTTTGGGCTAACTTTTAAACTCAAAGCATTGGATGACAAATAAAGTATAAATCACCAAAATGAATACGAAACATATTGTCTTTTGAAAAAGTTTTTAATTCTTTTCAATTTAAGTAATAAAAAATCCCAATTTCACCTAAATAGCTGAATTAATTAGAAAGTTGATAAATTTGAATTTGATGATTGCAACGATTGTTTACTTTTACATAATAGTCTTTTAAAGATATAATCTGATTGGAGTAAACAATTACCATTTAATGATATTGTACGTAAATAGGGATAATAATGAAGTCACTTGTGAGTTAATGAATATTTAACTTCATAGAATGTTGTCATTTCATTCACTCTATTTTGGATTTTCGACCATGAATTTATTTAATTGAAATAAAGGTGACGATATTAAAGTATAGAATTTGATTAATTGTCGTAAACAATACATTATCATTTACTATGAGGATATTAAATGAACTTTTTTTCTTTCTATCATAACATAGTTTCATGAAGATCAATTTATTCTAAAATTATTGGATAAAAAATACTTGGTAGGTTTCACATTAAGTTAAAAAAAATCAATTTATTCCAAGTTCAAATTATATAGTTTTATTAAATAAATACAATTCTCATTCATAAAAACAACGGGAAATTAGAGTAAAAAGTAAAAACTTAGACTACTTAAATTGGTGATTTGATAATCTTTTTAGTCTACAAGGCGTTTGAACTACTAAATCCGATCTTAGTACCTCGAGTCTACAATACAAGCATGTCTACTAATGATAATATTGATTTTTTTTCTACTATAATCGGCGAGTACAGATCCTCAAATATACTGATAATTGAGACGGTTTAAAATTTTTTGGTAGCTTCAATCTGACTGGTATAAATGTCAAATTTTGGATATAACAGAAGTTTAGGGACTAATATAATAAAAGTGATATGGTACAACATTTTCCTGTAAGATACAAAATGTGTTCTTGCGTATTAGGAACATTGGTAGGGGATTGGCTTAATTTGTTGACCTACGGTGGCTAGGTTACAATTTAGACCACCAGATAGCGTATTGGAATTCTCAGTTTTCTTTTTAGTAGCTTCAATCCGACTGGTATAAATGTCAAATTTTGGATATAACAGAAGTTTAGGGACTAATATAATAAAAGTGATATGGTACAACTTTTTCCCGTAAGATACAAAATGTGTTCTTGCGTGTTGGGGACCTTGGTAGGGGCTTGGCTTTATTTTTTTACCTACAGTGGCTCGGTTACAATTTAGACCACCAGATAGCGTATTGGAATTCTCAGTTTTCTAATAATGACGGAAGAATCTCCGAATTGGTCATTAAGCGTTTATAAAACATCTAGCCAGCGCACTGTCGGTCAAAATGTATATAAAATGAGTGGAGGTCGATATAAATTCTCTGTAATTAATTTTTTCAACTGTCAACTAATACGATCTAATTCATCAATTCTCATTAGAACTATTCCATTATGTAATTAAAGAACCACGCCCTCGTATTTAATACTTATTGCCAGTATAAATAAATCACTTTAAAAGTTTTTGTTTTTCCTTCTCTGCGATTAGAAGGAATATTTTCAAGAATTTAGAGCTTTTTTAAATCTATCGAAAAATCGTCCAATATTTAAATCAGCGAAACGATGCTTGTTAGATTTATAACACCTTGTTAGTATGTAAATAAATAAATTAACATATAAATATATGTTAATTTATACATTATTTTGATAATAAATTAAAGGGTTTTAGTCGGTATTCATTGCAATAACGTTAAAATCAATATTTTTTAATTTCCTTACAAAAATGATATGATTAAATAAAATACAAATATTTTATTTTTTTAGATGGATTTTGAAAAAATAATTAAGCCGAAAATAAATAATTTAACTTACTAGTCTATAATGACCAACTTCAGTAAATAGTGGCAAACCAACATAACATAATATGTACTCTTGCTATACTAAATAAGGAAAAAAAAATTTAATACTCTAGCCAGATAGCGATCGTACAGAGTAATAAATTAAAATTTATCAGGTGTTCGGCTTTCTATTTATTTAGACAATTTGAATGAAAATAGAAGTAGTTTCAAATATATCAAAGAGAAAATTAAACCTCCATGGAATAGGAGGTAGAATTTGAAGTTATATTTGGAAAGATTATACTGAACAATATCAAAACATGTAATTAAAGTTTCTTTGAAATGACAATAATCAAACTAATATATACAGTTACAGTTATATGAAGGCATTAACAAGAGGAGGAACTCTGCCCATACATGCCCACAAGCTCTTTAAAATAATTTATCCATGAAAAACTTTGAAACTATTTGTGCATTAACATAACTATAAACTGGTCAGTTGGATGATTTCGATTGTAATTTGAAAATAATTAAATTTAATTTTGGTAAGTGTTTGGTTCACATTTGGAATGCATATTGGGCAGTGTATTTGTTTCATAAATCATGAAATTAAATTTCACATGAGTAGAAGTGACTAAAAAAAAGTCTTTAAAATAGTTGGTACTCTGCAGGGGCTGGTTTTTGTGTATTGAATTATTTTAAAAGTGAGTAAAAATCATTTTTCGAATATGATTGTTTATTTGTTTGGATTTCTATACTCAGGATAACACTAGAATGGAAGGTTGAAACACCACCAACACCACACCACTATAATTTAAAAATGTTTCACTATAAACCCAAACCGCGTTTCGTAAGTTTTATTGATGTTTTATGTCTTAATAAAATATTTCTTTGCAAGCCATTCTGGATTTCGGCCGTTGCCAATCACTAGAGTATGTATAGAGAATCCATAGTTATAGTAATTTTTCTGTGGAATTGCTCACAGTTGTGGATTCTTATTGCGATCCTCGAGATTTAGTGATGAACAAAGACTTTTTGCCAGTGTTAAAGAAAACTTTTCTCCATAATTATTAAAAGTTCAGGCAAATTACGATTTTAACAGGAAATAATTCCCGGTAAAGATTTTATTGCTCGAATACCTACATTTATTGGTACTCCAATAATACTAACTTAATTTTTCCCCAAATCTGTGTTGTGGAAATTTTTCTACGCGCCTCAAAATGAAAAAATTTCGGAGTTTTTTTCAGTTTTTCTTGAATAACTATAAAAGGACTTATCAAATCAAAAGATATCAATGAGATAAAATAAAGCTCTTTAAGTTACGGTTAAAATGATAACAATTTAATCTAATTAGGTTCAGTAGAAGCGGTACTAGCGTATGTCAAAAACAGCCACCGGGATCACTTTTGAATATCCCTAAAACTCGTACTTTTTTCGATTTTTCCCCATTTTAACCATGAAGGAGTAGGTTTTCGACAAAGATCACCCTATACATTTTTAAACTAGATTAAATTTGCTACAATTTAAACAAAGTTTTATCTTAATTGAATAATAGTAACACGTGCCGTAATGAGGTTGAAAAATGCAATTTTTTGAAAAAATCACAGGTTTTCCTTCATAAAATAAAAACCACTCATCCTAGAAACTTGATTTTTATCTCATTGTCTAGGAAATATTGTTGACTTGAACGTTTACTTAGACCACTTTTTTGTTAAAATTCTTAGATTTATAGATATCCAGCATTTTCCAAAGAGCTTTAATTTATCTAATAAATATCCTTTTGATTTGATAAGCCGTTTTAGAGTTATTCAAGAAAAACTGAAAAAAAAACTCCATGATTTTCTCATTTTGTGGCGCGTGGAAAAATTTCCACAACACAGATTTGGGGGAAAACTTAGGGTAGTAATATTGGAGTACCAATAAAGGTATTCCAGCAATAAAATCTTTATCAGGAATTATTTCCTGTTTATGCCATTTTTTCACGTAATTTGCCTGGACTATAAATGAATTTTATTTATGTCTTATAAATTTTACACACACAATAAAATTTTATTTTATTAGTTGTTTTTATTTAACTGATTGTGCTTGGTGAAATCTTGTAAGCAAATTTCGAATCACTTTTCGAGATGATTTTTTATGAGATTTCGAAGACATACATATTTTCGTTAGTAATAGAATATTTGAGACTATGAGCGCAATAGTGGACTAAATCACAAAAATTATAATTTTGGCTTATCTGGGGAAATTAATTACTAATTGTTTAATTAATGAATCAAGGCTTAGGCTGCGAAAAATGAACGAGGAGAGGATTAAAAAGAAATTCCATAATTCATATAGACAAGAGGTATTAGTTTGGGTTCAGGGATCAGTAGCTTAGTGGATATAGGAGTTAAAACTCTTATGACAAAGCATTGCAGTACACATGCAAAGATCCCGGGTTCGAGCCCCGGCTGATCCTTTTGTCTGTAATAAAAATAAACTTTCCTTCGTTCCCTAAATTTAAAATTTGTTATTAATTACTAATATTTTTACCGACCAACTGCAAAGTGGACCAAACCAGCTTTTGATTGAAAATACTGGTTTGGGCCACTTTGCAGTTGGTCGGTAACAATATTAGTATTAAATATAAAGTTTTTGTGCCGAGAGTAGCAGAATTTTTATATATTGAAGGAGACAATAAAAGAGTGGTGTATCTTCTGCTGGAATTATAAATTTTATTTACTTATAACGAAACTATAGTTTCGTTATAAATAAATAAAATTTATAATTCAGCAGAAGTTACACCACTCTTTATTGTCTCCTTCATCAATATTAGTAATTAATTATGTTGATTAATGTCCATTATAATTAGTAGATTTAAAATTCAGTTTATTGGACAAAGTTTTTTATTGAAGTTCTTCTTCAATTTTGTAGAACGTTTCGTCTCTCTCGAGACTTTTTCAAGTACTCAATTGGCTAGAACAACATTGGTTGAAATAAAGATAAAAATAACTGAGACATAGTAGAATTTTTTCTTTCTCAGATTGATACCATAAAACAATATAAGTATAGATGTAACTTGACAGGTCATAGATATATTAGTAATTAATTTCTGTAGATAAGCCAAAATTTTGTGGGTTAGTCCATTATTGCGCTCATAGCATCATTTAAAGAATTAATTTTGCAGATGCTAGTAGAGTTCGATTTTATAAGAAAAATCACGAAAATGAGTTCTACTTAATTCCAGTTATTATGGATAATTTTACTTTACCATACAGGGTATTGTAATCGTGCATGAAAAAAGTGGTTATTATGCTTCTTTTTTCGAAATATCTAAAAAACGGCTGAAACTATTTTGATTAAAAAAGTTGGGCGAAACCATGGCATTTCTGTCAAAAAAAGCTCTAATAAGTGAACATCGAAAAAATGATATTTTTAGAGATAATAACTGTTTTATCAAAATGTCTGTTAGTCTGTTATTTTGTTAGGTCGTTAGTCTGTTAGTCTGTGCTTTATCAAATTTTGTGGACGAGTTAGCTCAAAAACTAGTTTGAATATCAAAACCAAATTTCACAGGTAGTTTTGGCCCATTGAGATTAAGAGCTGATTAGATTTTGGTTCATATCGACCCAAAATTAAGGGGTTAGGGGGGTTAAAATTTAAAATTATAATATTTTCAAACAAAAAAAAAACAAGAAAAATGAAATATACTATAAAATGAACCTATAATAACGAAAATATTTTTTTCTGGCTCCAAAAGTAGGAGGGGGGGGGGGGGGTCAAAAATAAAATAATCTAGGCCCTCAACCAGAAGTGTATGGTAAAGTCAAGTGCATGGCCACATCAGAACGTGTGAATTTATTTATTACTGTAATTAATGATTATAATCACCTCCTCCGAATTTTAACCCAAGCTCTAATTAATTCTTCTTAAGGTTTTTTACATACTAACTAATTTTTGCCCCCCCCCCCGAAAATTTCGACGTTTCCCATAATTTATCAATTATTCGATTAAAATTTTTGATTTCAGTGAATGAATACATATAGCTTGTAAATTTAAAGTTCGTGTCTTATTTAGTTTACGAGCTACAATGTTTCCGTCATTGTATCAACACTATGAATAGTATTGATCTGTTGATACAATGACGGAAGTATTTAGGTGCCGTCTTACTTTTGAACGCAATCCTAAAAGCCGGAAAATGAATTTTTTAGTTATTAATTGCTTTTAAGGAATTTGTACATAAGATAAAGAAATTAGAATACAAATTCATCTAAATGGAGTATATTAGAAGTTTAGGTCACCATTTCTTTTAAATAATTAATTGTTGAATTGAATTAACTGATTAAATAAATATAAAGAAATTAGTATTCTAATACATAAGTCCCAGTTTGTATACATATATATCATTTGTAATAAATTTTGTTTCAATTTGACTGAAAAGTTGAAATGAATTTCAATTTTCCATCTAGACTAACATTTCATTTGCAAAATTGGTAGAAATGTCGTATTACAAAGTTAAGATTGCAAATTCACTGAAATAGAATTAATCGAATAAAATTCTTATTTTACCTTTAATAGAACATTAATGACAAGTTAAATTGAAATGTTTTCCATTTCACATAAAATAATGGAAATAAAATTCATTTAAATGAATCCCAAAAGATAAGGAGAATGCTCTACGCCAGTCAAATGAAGTTATGTTATTATTTTATTAAAGTAGGAATGAAGCGCAAATGAAAGAGGCAGAGGGAAACCTACAACTTAGTTGATACACTTAAAATAAATAGGATTTTCGAGAAATTGACTTAAAATTAAATTTCGCTAATTTTTGGAGTTTATTTATTAAATTAGACGAGGTTTTTACCATTATAAAAGTACAAGCATGGCTTTCACTTAAACCTCTTGGGAAAAGTGAATATTGTGGTCCTTAAGGTAGTTGTTCCACCAAATGGGTTTTCTTAGGATTTTTTTGAAATTTAGACAAATTATTAATTAAATACTTCTACATCGATTGGTGGCAAAACGAAATTTATGAACAATATAGTTCCGGAGATATTAAATTTCAAAAATAGAGTTTTTCAGACTCTTTAACATTGCACTATACAGGATATCGGAAATTTACATACACATTTAATTATAATTAAGAAACCCTTCTTACCATTTTTATAAAAAACTAAACCAACATTAAACAATAACCAATACATATTTTAAGACAATTTTGATTGATAGTTACAACACAGTTTCTGAGATAATAATTAATAAATAATGAAAAATGTATAAAAAAACAATTTACACTAAAAACAATTTGGCAACAGCGCATTTATTTAACTAGCGAAACATGTATAAAGCGCGCATGCGCTAGATTTTTTCAAAATAATAATTTTCATAAGGTGTAACGTAGGCGTTGATTACATTTGTTAAAAAATAACAAAACGATTTTTATAGAAATTATTCAACTTTTAAAATTTATTTTATCTATAAAAATATTTAATCTCTTACAATGGTGCCAGATTTGTAAACGAGCACGGGATTGGGTAGAATCGGTACAAAAACAGCAAAAAGTTTTGGGTTTATGAATTATCAATCCTTATTGTCTGTTCTATATATTCTAGCATTAACTTTTTGTTAGTATTGTCGCAAAACAACTTCCTTAACAAGCTACAAATTTATTTATTTGTTTAAAACAAATACGAGAATAAAAATCGTTCAAAATGCATTCTACATATAATGGAAATCAGTATCTTAGTAGGGACACATTTTTTTCGAAATAAATAGTTAATATTTCAGAAAATATCATTATCACGAAAATTTCAGCCTGTAAGGCCTTCTGTTTACTCAATTATTTTATTAAATTTGTTATAGCCATTCATAATAAACTTTGAAAATAGTACCACAATTTGCTCTGGATAAAGTACTCTAAAAATAATAATCAATTTAAAATCAACAGACGTCAATTTCTTATGCGTTAACAAGAACTTTTAAATTCAAATCCTATAATGATTAGATAAACAGTCTAGCCAGAATTTTCTGAACTTAACTAGAGTTATAACACTGTTTTTTTCGTATCAAGTGCAAAAGACATTTCCATTTGACTGTAGATGTAAGGAGTTTCTCTCAGTCCATCAATTGGATGTGAGTGATGTTCTTTAAAGAACTGGATGGATCTAATCCAATTTTTAACCGACTTCAAAAAAGGAGGAGGTTCTCTATTCGATTGAATTTTTTTTTTTTTTTTTTTGTGCCTATGTTACCTCATATCTCCGCCAATTCTCAACCGATTTTGAAAATTCTTTTTGCATTGGGTCCAGTCTAGCTTCCGATTGGTCCCATTTTTTTCGTTTTTTTTCATAAGTATTAGACCTTTTTTATTAGGTTTGTTTAGACCTAACCTCTTTGTTTATGAACCGATTTCGATGGTTCTTTTTTTATCCGATAGGGGTGTCTTGGGGATGGTGTCATATTAATTTGATCAAGTTCTGATGATATGATCACTATTAATAACATCACTAAAAGAGAAAAATAAAATAATTTTAAGAAAAGAATAAAACCGACTTCAAAAATTAAATGCAACAAATAAAATACACTAAAAGGTATAAAATAATTATTATCTTATTTAGTTACAACTAAACGACGAAATATTAACATGAAATTACTTTTGGAAGTTGGTGCCAAACATATACCTTTTATGAATCGCACTCGACGGATCTTACTTAGTACGTTTGGAGGGTATGCTCGCTTATAGGTAGGTATAGTTTGTTTGGCACCGACTTCAAAAAGTAATTTCATGTTAATATTTCGTCGTTTAGTTGTAACTAAATAAGATAATAATTATTTTATACCTTTTAGTGTATTTTATTTGTTGCATTTAATTTTTTGAAGTCGGTTTTTATTTTTTTCTTAAAAATTATTTTATATAAACATCTTTCGGAAGATAAATACGGGTCAATTAAAATCATCTGCAGGAGGATTTATATCTGTATTTGGAGGTAGTTACCAGGTGGTAGTATAGACGAAATGCAATAAAAAATTCCAAATAACATGTGTCCAATTTTTATTGAGTACAGCTGTTAGTACGTAACCCAATATCGGCATACTCAGCATGTCTAAATACGTGCGTCATGTTTACACGCTACAGTAAAGTAGACTTGGCCAACAAATCTCAATGAAAACTTCAATGTAAACTAAAGCACAACTTCACAACTTGAACATCAACACTCTACTGCTGACATTTGATAAATATGCCCATAGCAACCGATGTACCAAGACACGAAACGAAAATGCATTGAACTCAGCTGTATCTCTGTAGTCAATAAAAATTGGACACATATTATATGGCATTTTTTATTGCAATTCGTCTATACTACCACCTCCTAAAATATTTACTATTCCTCCTGTAACAGCCTGTATATAACCAAATATATATTATCATCTATACCATATGCTTAGCGCTAATATGTTTATGGACCCTTAAACACCAGCATAATATTATAATAAAAATATATGAAATATTGAAATACTAAAAATAAATATTATTTTAAATTTCACTTCTCTTCAAATGTAAATTTCGTGCAATTGTTATGAAAACGTTGCAGACATCTCTTTTAAACATGATAATCAAGACATTCATGAAATCTTCCTCAAGAAAAACACGCAAGAAAATATTTGCCTGGAAATGAATTGAGGGTTGCTGTTGGGGTTGAGGGGGTTTGGGGGATGACAGGGGGTGGAAATGGAAAAATTCGTTCGTGGAAATATTGAAATAAAACGAGCGTGCAGGGTGGCTGGCATTTGCAAACAGGCTCGGCGATGTTAATGGCTAATTAGAGCTGATTCGAGTGTTGTTATTAACAGGTGACTGGCGTCTGTTTCATTTTGCAGGCTTCAAAGCGAGCACAATGTGGAACCAATTCAATTCTCGAGTCGATCTCTATTAGAGAAGTCTTTTTAAACGTTCGTTATGCCTCGATATACTAACACCAGCGACAGCCAGCAAGCAAATATTCCATTCCATTTTACAATTATTATATTGATTATTCTGCAATATTAACAAAAGATTCACCTTTGATAATTTCCCTTACAGAAAATTAATTAAATTTGATTTTCATTTGAATCAGTTTCATTGATACGGGTACTTGAGGGTCATCTGACTTAATATTATATTTCTATACAGTTTATTTGCTAATGGAAAATTTATCTATTTATCAAAAAATCGCTCTGGAGGTAAAAAAATCCCTGCGGCAGGCCTTAGGAAGAGGTAGATTTCGAAGAGGCTCTACCCCCCTTCCTATCAAAAACTTTTCAGACACAAGTTGTAGAGATTAATTCGTAGAATATTAGCCATTTGCAACCAAATTGGTATCGTTCATATTAACATTGTTATGAATTTTTTAATATTTCAACCCCCATCATTTCCACTCCCTTGAGGCTGAAGTCACCAAAAACTAATCAGTTCTTGTTTACATCAAGACTAAATTGTGTGCCAAATTTTATTGCAATCGGTTTAACGTTGCGGCTCACAGCGCACCCACAAAATTGTGATACATACCCCCCAAATACATATACTATATATATTTGTCTAGATTAATTTGTAACAACGCTTAGAGAAATTTCTCTAAAAAATTACCCTCTTGCCTAGAATCTTGAACTAAGGGCATGAGCTCTAGCCATTAGACCAATGTACCATTAATATTTATATCTTGATTTCTGTTACTAAAACTATATATTTTTTATTTAGACTTTGTGTCGAGATAATATTGTATTCATTTGAACTCGAATGAAAATGAAAAAACACCAATAGATTTTAAATTAAGAAACATTAAATATATATTAATTAACGAGGCAAATTTGAAATATAATTGTCAGCTCGGATTTTAAACTGATGGCTCCAATCGATTTTCATTAACAAGGCAAATTTGAAATATAATTCTAATTTGGACTCGAATTTTGAAATGAAACTCAAAAATTAAAGAGGCGAAACTTTTAAGAGACGATGTATTTTCGGTAGTTTACGGGTATACATTTGGAGTGTGGTTTTTTAAGAGGAATAAAATTTTTGGACCGAGACGCTGCCAGCCAGGGCACCAGCCCGGAGGGCCGAGCTTCGAGGGCGTGCCAAAGGCACGCACGAAAAGCTCGTATATAAATATATAAACTTTTGAATGGAGGGTGGTTTTGGGGTCTAGGGGCCATGATCGAAAAAACTATGATGAAATTTTTCGGAAGTCGCACCATGAGAGTGAGCGCAATAGATATATCTTCGAAATCTAACTAATATAAATGTTCCAGGTAATTATTAAGAGATATATTCTTTCTCATCAACAATCATACTTATTATAATTGACGACGAGACGTGATTTTTTTAATTTTAAAACTCACTAAGAGTTCATGACAATTACAGTTTAGGAAATTTAAATTATTATTTTAAAATCTACAACGGAGTCAGCAACGGAGTCAGCAAGATGCCCGCCGACACAGAGATAAAAAAGTATGTAATAAAATGATTTTTCTTATCGTTTCAAATATTTCTAAACACGAATAAATAAAAAATAAATAAATAAATAAAAAACTTTATTTTTTCTGTTACAGATGTGTCATGTTCTTCTTCTATTTTTATTTTATATTGTAATTGAGGAAAAAAATGATTTATTTTTTTTTCATTTTTTTGATGCTTCAAAAGCTATTTTAATAAAAAAAAAAAATTGATCAAAATCACGGTGTTAATGCCAAGAAAAAACTTGTAAGGAGTAAAAATTCTAAAAATTCTAAAAAGAAAAAATACAGAGCGTTAAGTATATGTTTTTTAAGAAAAAATTTAATTAAGATCAAAAATCTAAGATAAAGATAAGAGTAAATAAATATTATATTTAATATTGATTTACTATGAGTTAAGGATACAAGGTCACTTATTTCACATTAAAATTAAAAAATTAAAAGATATAAAAAAATTTTCTTTTTCAAAATATATTTTGGGCTATCAACCCATCTTCAGGAAGTACAGAAAGAAACTAATTCAACTTATTGAATAACAGGTTATATATATGTTTATTGAACAGAGGGAAAGAATGTTGTGACGTAAGTAGTAAGTAATGTAAGTGACCTAGTATCCTTAACTCATAGTAAATCAATATTAAATATAATATTTATTTACTCTTATCTTTATTAAAGATGTTTCACATTGCACCAACACCACAAAATCTAAGATTTTAGTAGAATATTTTTACATTGCATATCAGAGAGCTTCGTCCCCTTAGAAGTTGAACCCGAGTACAAACATGCTTGCGGGGTTTGTTAATTCAACCCTCGAGACAAAAACACACTCAGACATGTAATAAATTAAAAAAAGCTAAAGAGAAATAAAAATTTTTTCTTTACTTTAATATATTGCATGCCAGAGTGTGTTTTTGTCTTGATGGTCGAACTAACAAGCCCGGCAAGCGTGTTAGTACTCGGGTTCAACTCCTGAGGGAACGAAGCCCTCTGATATGCAATGTAAACATATTATAATTAAATCTTAGATTTTTACCTTAATTTAAATTCTTTTTTGATAATTAAATACTATATGTCTATAGAAATATTTCAATAATAAAGTGGGAATTCATCCCGAAACGTTTGGATTTCAAATAAACGTTTTCACATTGGTTTTATAAAAGAATTGTATTTATATATAAAAATTCGATAATTTATTTCTTTATAGAACTTGATCTTGTGATAATTTATCACAATATTTTTACCCCTATTGTTATTTAGACAAAAAAGTTGCAGGGAAGAAAATTTTACGTTTGATTAACTTTCAAAATCTATAAATTTGAAAACTTTTAGCTTGCTAAGATTCAAATTACTTTAGTTCTAAAATATAGTATACATATTTAAATAAAATAAAATACACTTATTTTATTTGTATATTCAATAGTAAATGTACCTACTAATAAATGAATATGGGTGTTAAACATTTGAAATAAATATGTACTCAGAGACAAGAAATAAAAGGATGAGTGTGCAGAATAAAATAGTATTGTTTTTTTTTATAGGCTGAGTTTTGAGAAGATTTAACAATTGAGCCGCGTTTATTCTTTAAAATCCATCTAATTTTCAAAAAAAAGATACTCAAACCTTCGGGCTAATTATTTTTATATATTTTTTGTTTGGAAAAATATTGAAAATAAAAAATTATACACGAAACTAGTATAGAATATATTAGGTAACGTCAGAGGGCATTTAAAATAAATTTCTCTCTTTTTTTTTTAATGATATTGATGTGAGAAGGAGATACACCAGAAGGTCCATCCCCTAAAGGCCTGTATGGGCTGGCCCCTCCATCGTGAAAAGAACAGAGTAGAAGGAAAAGAAGCCGGGATCACGAGCCAATCTCAGAAACTTAGATACAATTCAATATCCAATTTACTAAGGTTTTAGGGGTTTCGAGCAGTGGTAAATTCTCCGCGCGATAAATTCGGTTAAATTTATCTCCCACTTAATTTTTATTACCAGACCCTATACTTACAGAAAAAATGTCTGGGTATAGCCGGGTTGCCAGTCAGTTATTCTGACCATTACACCACGGAGGCGGACAAATTGAAAATGTAAAGAGAAAATTTTTATATGGACTAATAAAAATGATGTTTTATTCCCCAAAGGTAAAAAACATATTTGATTTTCCTACTTTAAAGGAAACAACTATGTTAATTATTAATCATTTGAAATTTCCTTCCTTATATTTTCAAGTGGAAGAAAAGTGTCTAAACCAGCCTTTGCCGTCACGTCATTCACTAGCAGTTGTTTTAATGAACTTCTTTTATATATTCTATCTTTGAATCAAATATGAAATAAGCAGCTGTAAGCTTCCGACACACATGAAACGTCGTCTTAATCAATACCTACTTCATGTTCTACATTCCCTTCCATATACACAACTACTTGAGATTTATGATACATAGTCTATATATGAGTGGATTAATTAAACGCGAGAGTTATGTCAAAGTAAAGTGTGCGATATTTGTCACTTAGGCAGTGTTAAAAGCGAGTGCTTCTACATAGATGGTTTATTTCCCTCTTTTCCTCTCAACTTCGCTTAATTCCTTTATCACCCCGTCCTTAATATCCTATGACATTTTCTTTAGAAGACTTAATATTGTATTTACTAAAATACATATATCCATAATCAGGAAATGGAAAGTTATAATGTTTACGAAAAATGATTTAACATTGATCATTATAAGGGGCTGCCCATAAATTAGGTAACACAGTAAGGGGGGAGGGTCTAGATTTGTGACAAAATGTGACAGGGAAATTGTGATGTCACAAAAGTTAAATTAAAAAATTTAGAAATTATAGGGTATAAAATATAGAGGCGACTGTGGGTCAGTGGTTAGAGTGTCGGGCGGCTGGCATGAAATACGCTGGTTCGAGACTGAGTCTAGGCAGATCAGATATTCGCAGTCGCCTCCTCTTGGAAAGCAATGGCAACCTACCATGAGTATAATTGCCTAGTAACCTATCCAAACTAGCCGTTCGGAACCGTGGTTGAAAAGTAGGTCCCGTATATCTGTGTAAAAACAGCTAAACACACTCAGCACAGATATATGTGGAGAGGAGCCGAAACATCAGGAAGACCTGATATGGCACTTAAAAGAAGAAGGGTATAAAAAGCCTAGTTTACACGGACTTAGTACTTGCAATTAGTACTATTCCATTTACTAAGCACTTATCAGACTAACTGGCTAGTAGTGGTTCACTCGTCTCTACTACTAACGAAATAAATTAGTGTTTTTTATTAAGGGAGAATGGTGTGGGTTCATGGTGAAACATATTTTAAATAAAGTAAAGAAAATTTTTAAAAAATTTTCTTTACTTTATTTAATTAGTGTATAGCGAAAGTTGCAAGATGGCAATTCGAGTTGACAAACACCGCATTTTTAATCATTATTTGAATATTATTTTAGCATCGTTAATAGAAGAGCTTGAAGTGGAATTGAAAAATGAAAAACGCGTGTCGACAAGGAATTTTTATTGTTTTTTCTGCTGTCCACTTTTCGGTCATTTCAATAAATCTACAAACAATTTTTTTGAATGATATTATTACTCACTTGTCACACCACTTGTCACAAATTTAGAATTAGTTTTTTTTTAATTTATTTCACAAATCTATAAGACCCTCTTCACTAGGAAATGGAGTTGCAACGAAAACTCGCCGTGTATCGTCAATTTGAGTTGCCTGTGCGAAGTTCAAGTGAATAATGAATTTTAAATTATTATTGAATGTTTGATTAAATTTGATTCCCTTTACAAATAATAAAATGAAAAGCTAACTAGTAATGATCATATTACATAATTATCAAATTCATTAAATATTTGAATTCCTAAATTGTATACTATATTATTTAAATTGAAAAATATATAGGTAGGGGAAGCTACTTGCCATTAGTAAATAGAAACCAATTCTATTCACTTGCACTTTCCACTCTACTAATACTAACCACTTGTATTGTGTGTTTACACGACACAGAAATAGTGCAAGAGGAGTACTAAAGCTTAGTATTAAGCTCGTGTTAACTAGACTAAAGGGATAATGCGACGTCACAATACAGGGGGGCTTAATGAAAACGTGACAGAATGTGACACAGGAGGGGTCTAAAAATCTTGAAATTCGTGTGACGTATTTTATGGCTTAAGAATTGTATCTATTAAGTTTAAATTAAACTCAAGAATCCAAAGTACATATAAGTGTGTCTATTCCCTAAAAAAACTACTTATCTCTTGTGTCCTAAACTGGAAAGTAAAAATCCATCTTTACCAGTCAATAATTAGACCCGTGACTATATGGGAGTGAAACGTGGACGATGACAAAAAACAATCAGAAATCTCTAAAGAGATCTGAAGGAAAAATATTAAGAATGATATTTGGGCCAGTCATGGACACAGTCACGGGACAATATCGAATCAGATCCAACCAAGAACTGAGGGATTTATATGATGAACCAGATTTCGTCCATCTCATTAAAGCAAAAAGATTACAATTGATGGGACATGTTATGAGAACGGACAATAAAAACATCCTAAAAGAATTATGGAATGGGAAGCCGTTAGGAAAGAGACCATTTGGACAACCTCGAATACGATGGGGGATCAAGTTCCCTAGGACCTTAATGTACTGGGAAATTATGAAGTGCATGGCGCTACTCAGGATCCAAACATGTGGAGAAATATTGTCCATGAGGCCACGACCCAGCGTTGAGAGCCGAAGAGTAAGTAGGTAAGTATGTATTATGTTTCAGAAATTGAGTTATAAAAAATTAAGTATTTCAATTACATTTTGAGAAATATAATTACAAAACATCAAATATAACCAAACTAGTAATTTTGAAAGAAAATCAATCAATAGATGCTAAGATCTCAAAAATATTATTTTAATGTACTAAGAGTATTAAGGATGAAAAAAGGTGATGTTTTTGCTTGGTTGCTTGAAAATTTCTCAAAAAGCGCAGATTCGATTTTGATAAAAAATATTCAGACATTAAGCCCTTCAAAAATCTTTATAAAATATATTAAAAAAGTAATATTTTTTTAGAAATTAATTATTGTTGAAAATGTCTGTTAGTGAGTAGGTGGGTAAGCCAATAGTCTGATCTGAGATGAAGAGCACATTTTGATTGAAATAGGAAGGCGCAAAAACTTTTTTTTAAAATTGGAAATATTTAAAATTAGAAAATCTTTGACCAATAGTGACCACAGTTTTAAAGTAGGTTCTAAATACAACATCAAGAAATTCTAATGAATTCTGATAATTTCGATAAATTGCCTTTCTTAGATCTAAATCGGCAAACTTGAACAGTTTTACAGAAGCCCCTGAAAGTTATGCATTCAAATTGACAGCTTAGGTGATCATAAACCTATCCTACAGGATTTCAACTCAACTATACGTTGATACTATTTTCAATTTATGAGTGATTTTAGTCCATTTTTACTTTCACTTACATTAAAGAAATCACCAAAAATTCGTAAAAAGCGTAGGTACCGAGGGGTGAACGGTGAACTAAAATCTTGTACACCTACTTCCACATCCACATTCATTTCCAAGTAGAAGACAATAGATGACGATAGATTATCTAATGAATTCCAAAGTAATTCCAAATAATTCCAAAGACGGTGTACACCTAATACCAATCGCGGTTCACCCCTCGGTAGGTACTATATCTTAAATAAGTCGGTCAAGTGCAAGTCGGACTCTCTTACCAAAACATATGTATATCTTACAAAATACTTGATATATCAAATTCGTTCGTATTTGTCATTGAAAGGAACTTGGGGATTTCTTATAATTTTAAGCTAAGCAACTTATCAACTCCAATAAGTACAAAAATGATATAAAAATGGATGACTTGAGGTCCTCAGACACCGTTATTTTAAAGTCAATTAAAAAAAAAATGTCTAATCTATATATATAAAATTAAGGTTTTGTCTGTACATTGCTCCAAATCACGCCAAATTTTGATTGCACACGTTTCAAGCAAAGTTATGAACGAAAACACCCTCAAAAAAATTCCTGTATGTATGTATGTATGTATGTCTGGTTGTTTCAGTGGTTTCCGAAAAGTTGCTCAACGATTCACGTAAAAACGGCTGAAGGAATTATTATGAAATTTCATATTTACATCAGATGTCTTCTAACTTACGTTTTTAGCTATATAACGTTTTGATATTTTGACCCCAGAAGGGGTCTAGGGGGGTCGCACGAATGAAAATTATCAAATAACTCCTAAACTATTAACCCTACGCCAAATTTTATGATAAACAAAGTTATAGGGGATGTGATTTCTAACAACTTTTGTTTAAAAAAATTTCTTCAAAAAACCACCCAAAAAGGGGGAGGGTGAAAAATAAATGTCTCGCCCTTGGAGCAAACTCAACCAAATTTTGTAATACATAATCTCTGGGCCTCTAGAGAGCTAGAAATGCAAAAACTAACCACCCAAAATGGGGGGGGAGGATCAAAAAATTAAAATTCTTTCTCTTGGGCCAAACTCAACCAAATTTTGTATACATAATCTGTGGGTCACTAGAAGGCTAGAAATGCAAAAACTGGGTGCGGAGGGTGAGTGCGGGGGTGGAATGGGAGTGAGGAGTGAGGCGGAGTAGGGTGGGGGTGCAGTGGGTGGTGCGAGGTGGATTCCAGGGTGCATGGCGGGGGTGGGGGTCCAGGGGGCTAGGCGGGGGTGTGGTGCAGCAGGGTTGGAGGGCACGGGGTGGGGTCCGGGATGAGGGGTGCGTGGTGGTGTGGGGGCGGGGGTTGGGAACGGGTGCATGGTGCGGGCTGCTGGAGGGGTTTGGGGGTGCGGGGGTTAGTGGGCGGAATGGAGTGTTGGGGTGGGGGTGGGGGCCGAGGGCTGGAGGTCCAGGGGACGTACCCACCCGGCTAGCAAGAGGGCCGCCGAAGGCTGGCCTTGCAGCTAGTTCTATTTAATAAAATATTTACAGGTATACGCACGTCCCATGATAAAAAATATTATTTTTATTTTTGAACCCACAAAGAAATTCGACTTTTTCTAAAATATTTATCTTATTAAAATTTTAATACGATTTTTAGTTTTGTAGAAAACTTATAATAACTTATAGGTTTCAAGATAGTATTTTATTTAGTTTTTCGAGAGAAAGATTATCGTTGTGACAGATGGACAGAAATCTAATTCATATAAACTACAAGAACACAACACAAGAGCCTGAGCACAGACAGATAGATAAATATGGATGGAATTTTACTCTGAATGGAATCCAAAAAGCTTCCGCTTTATTTTCCGATTCCAATCAAATTTTTTATTAATTAAAATTTATGAGGAGTATGTGGAAACAAGGGTTTGTGAATATAATATTTTTATTTTATGTATCAGGTTAGCATGAATATGTATGTTAAGGATTCAATTTGAGATATTTGCAATATTTTTCAATTAATTATTCTAAAATATAAAAAATATTTATGAAATTGGCTAATTCCGAAAATTTATGAAAAAAATTAATAAATCAAATCAAAATTTTGTTGAAGAGGTGAGGGTGAAATAACTCTAGTAATATATTGAAGTCGAAGGTATTTCTTCTTCAAAAAGATAAGCATAGAATAATTAAACGAGTGAGGACAAACAGTAATATCATGATGGATGGAATATCCGAGTGGATTTGATCACCTTTGATGGCAAGCGAGGAAACCTGCGCTGCCGGCTCAAGTGAATTCGCGAATATTAAATGCAGCGCAAGCCAACTCAAATAGACCAAGATAAAGTAACGTTACTCGTCTCTGTGAGAGGAAAAGAGAAAGAGAGAGTGAAATGAGATAAACAACAGTAAACGAAAAAGTAACCTTTTAGAAAATGTCCTATCTGAACTTCTTCTTTAAATAAACTATAAAATAAATATAAATGTATCTAATTTCACAAATAGTTTAGTATAGCCTTAAGGACGTTCCCTAATGAATCGATTTTCTTGGAATGCTTTTTAAAACTTTGAATACACATATTTATAAGTGTCCTTTATACGAAGAATTTTTTTCAATAGTTCTTGCGGCACTAAATTTATAGCTTAATATTGACCATTGAAATTTGTTTATTTAACACAGCGAACCGTATCCCGATTGATGTTAAAGCGACTGTTTCATTAAATAATAATCGTAATTTTCTTGATATTATTTTGAAAAACTGAGAATCATTAACTGAAGATATAACAAATATTTTCCTGTTAAAATAATTGTATCAAGCGGTATTCGTTTTGCATGAAAAATGCTAAAAGTTAGGTAGTTTTTATGGTTTTCATATTTCCTCTCATGACAGACAAGTGAGAGATGGCGACATGACAACGCCTCACTAAAATTACTCAATTTTTCCATATCTAAAAAACTTTTGCAGCTGTTGCATTTGAGATTTTTAGCTAATTCTCTCAACCTAACAATACTGTTCTCATCTGGAATTTTGCATTAAGCTGTTTCATGAAGTGTTTTTTTTTTTATTCTTTGTCTTTTAGTGTCGGTAAGAATGTAATGTTGCCAGATCCAAGAAGCGACGCAGTGAAAATATTTTTGCCTTTCTGTGCATGTGATAGTAGGGGAAAGAGCGAACTGAATCTGGGCTATATTAGGGAACGTCCTTAAGGGAGCGTCCATAAATTACGTCACACACTAAGGGAGGAGGGCCATCTCAAATTTGTGACAAAATGTGACAAGGGTGCCCAGGGGATCTTAAAAATTGTGATGTCACAAAACTCAAATTAAAAAATTTAATATATTATTTAAATTTATTTATAATACAATAATAATAGTAATAATGAATAATGTGGTAAATGATATGAATAAAAATAAAGTTAAACATAAAAATAAATTAAGGTGTTAAATATGCAAATTTCAATGGTCAATATTTACAAATTTAGTGCCGCAAGTACTATTGAAAAAATTTCTACGTATAAAGGACACTTATAAATATGTGTATTCAAAGTTTTAAATAAAATCGATTTATTAGGGAACGTCCTTAAAAGTTCTAGTGCAGCTAACTGGTACCAAAAAACTAAACAACGTGTGAATAACATTTCTTTTAATTGAATGTAATGGAAGGCAGCCATTTATGTGGAGGGAAAATGTTTTTGTGTGTGCACTACCATATTCTACTGATGCCTTGCTAAGTTTTTTATACTGTGCTGCCTTCCATTACATTCAATTAAAAGTTCTACCAGTCCGTCTCTCTCCAGAGAAAATTTCGTTACAAAAAATTTCTTCTAATTTTTTGAAAACAATTTTGAAAAAATACTGTTATTTCTCGAATCTAGGTGGAGCCCAACTACCTCAATCCTTTTAGAAGAAATAATTTTAAAATATCTTCAATAACAACAAATGCAATTTTAGTTTGAGAGTTTCTATTTTTCCTATTCTTTGAATTAAATACTCATTTAAATATTGGAGAATTTACAACACATTTTTTATCTCTTTGAACCTAATTTCCATCTGACTCATCATGATTCCTAAAATTATAAATGGAATTATTCCATTGTAATAAAATAAAAATAAATTCTATATAAAGTACAGTATACATAAGCATGTGCTTGTATTCTGTAAATATTCAACGTATATTAAATATACTTTTAGGTATATTGTATATATAAAAAAAGCGAAAGTATAAACGAATAAAAATAAAATAATTTAACTCGTTAGGTAAAAAGAAGTTGACAGTTTATATAGGATTTTAATCTTTTTAATTTCCGCTTAAATCAATTTAACTCGGCAAAGTACTGAGGCGTTATTAAAAAACAAATGAGCCGTGACTTGAAACGCGTTCCATGTTATCTGAATGACGTATCATTTGAAAAATATCAAATCCTCGTCCAAAATTTAAGCCCACCTACATCTGTGGGAAATGGACTCCAATATAATCATGTCCCCTTTGAATAGGGATCTTTTGTTTAAAATAGCTCGAAATTAAATTTCAGTGGAGATTTTTATTATCAGAGTATTTTTTTATTTTTAGAATTAAATTTTTAAAGGAAGGGGTGGGATTGAAATATTCCCTGGAAATGAAGAAAATTTGAAGTTGTTTTAAGGTAGTTGTTTCACCATATAGGTTTACTTAGATTTTTTTGAAATTTAGAGAGATTATTAATTAAATACTTCTGCATCGATTGGTGGCAAAACGAAATTTATGAACAATACAGTTTCGGAGATATTAAATTCCAAAGATAGAGTTTTCCAGACTCTTATATATTGCACTATACGGGATATCAGAAAGCCTACATACATATTTAATTATATAAGATTGGAGTAATTTTGTGAGATGGGCTGATAAGTGAATTAAGTGGATATCGATGAGGCAGTCCAAAAGAAGACGATAATTTACACTATCTTTTTATTCATAAACCGACTGTTTCGGAGGCTATTCCCTTTTTCTTCAAGGTTTTGAAAATCAGTGAAGGAAATCCAATGAGACATTCCCTCTGTCTCCTCTTTCAGTGACAGTAACAATAATAATATTGTATATCATCTCAGCAGAATTACAATGTAGTGCTGAGAATGATATACAATATATTATTGTTACTGCCACTGAAAGAGGAGACAGAGGGAATGTCGCATTGGATTTCCTTCACTGACTTTTCAAAACCCTGAAGAAGGAGGGAATAGCCTCCGAAACGTCGGTTTTATGAATAAAAAGATAGTGTAAATTATCTTCTTCTTTTTTGGACTGCCTCATCGATATCCACTTAATATTTAATTATAATTAAGAAACTCTTCTTACCATTGGTAATAAAAACTAAACCAACATGAAACAATAACTAATACATTTGTTAAGAAAAATTCAATTCATAGTTACAACACAGTTTCTGAGATAATAATGATAAATAATGAAAAATGTATAATGAAAAATTTAGACTAAAAACAAGCTGGCAACAACGCATATATTTAACCTAAGAAGTAGATTTAACTTTATTATTTTTTTACGTTTTTTCGCTTCAGCCATTGTCGCAACAGCTTTCAATTGCTTATTAAGAACTTTTTGTTTTATAAATCCCCCTTTATAATGTACTTTATCTGAAATCTCTATGATAAAATATATACAAGGTCAGACAGTGTTGCCAGATTTGTCAAACGAGCACTGGATTGGCTAGTAGTGGTGCATAAACAGCAAAAAGTTTTGGGCTTATGAATTATGAATCCTTATTGTCTGTTCTATATACTCTAGCATTAACTTTTTGTTAGTATTTGTCGCTAAACAACTACCTTAAAAAGGCTTTCCTTAAATTTTGGTGATTTATCAATATTTTCGTCAATGGACTGTTTAAACTAGAAAGTTTATTCATACAAATTTAGGTACAAAATTTCAGCTCATTTAGGTATTGGTTACCACCGCTCAAGGGCTCTTAATTTAATAATTTAATTTTTTCATCATTTTCTTCTGGAATTATTGAAGTTGAAAATCGAATCAAGTCCTCGCATAGAAAATCAAAACGTTTTCACACCAGAATGGACCTTTTAATAGCTTTCATTCTTGAGTTATCATGGGTATTGAAATCAAGACATTCAGCCACACAGACAGAAAAATAAATTATTTTTTCAAAATGAGTTCTTTACTCATTTTAGACGTTTCTAAATCGGAACATCAAAACGAAAATTAAGTGAAGAGTATCGAATTAGGAGCCGAATTTCACCTTACCAGCTACAACTATTAATATTTCTTATATAAAGATACGAAATTCAAAATTTCCACCTTAAATAATTATACTATAGCTGAGTAGCACCGTATCAATGAAGACAAGCGTTGCTACAGAAAGAACGTATCCTATCATACTACGAAGCAACTATTTTATGACAATAATTGCAGAATTTCAGATTAAGAATATATAAGAGATTTTCAGTATCATGAATATTTGATTTTCAAAAAATGACATACTCAAATTCTTTATATTTAAAATATACTAAAAGGGTTCTTCACTGAAAACTTTTTTCAGCCAAATCAGAATTTTTCAAATCAAGTCTTAAATGAATGAAGTAAAATTTCCTTGCTTTTATTATATCCGTATATCAGAGGCAATTAATTTTTATGGTAAGCTAACAGCCCGGATAACAACGTTAGCGCTTGGGTTCAATCCCAAGAGGATGAAACCCTCTGACATTCACTATAATATACATAATTATCATTAAGTTAACTTCTCACTATGATCACATGTCCCTAAAATGTAAATTCTTTTTTTTAATTTTACCTACTTAAAATGAAGAAAAATACGTTACATTTTCAATGAATAATTTTCATAAGATACAATCATAAATCACGTTTTGGTTTCTTAAATATGTTTCGAGTTTTTATTTAAATCTATTTTATAAGATTTTCGGTATTTTTTAAAAGAAAATAGGTGTAGATAAAACTACATCCATTGTCGGTCTAGTAAAAATTGCATCATATTTAATATAACAGATAAATTATTTCAAAATAAATTCTAGATTTTTTTATTTTATATCAAAGATATTCTCATCTCCAACTTCCACACAATCTGTAACAGTGACTATTTTAGAAAATATTTATATGCTTATAGTTATTTTATAATTCTTTAAATAAAGTAACTAAAATTCAAATTCTCAATTGAAGAAAGAGAATTTTTCCCGATACGTTAAGATTTTTTTATTCAACGTTTTATTCAAATAACTGTATTTATTTAATATAAGAGATAAATGTGAAATTTTATAAATATTACGTCTATAAAAAGCAGTACACAAAAATTAAATATATTTAATACAGCTCGACTGGTCATAATAGTAACCATGCCACTCAACTAGATCTAACACATTATTCCTTTCTCTCTCTTTCTTATTTCCCCTTTCCATTGAGTAAGGTCGCCTGTAGTGGGCACTTTCGTTACGTGACGATTTCTGCCATTTAACTCCTAGCGCAAGCCCCGTAAAGGAACTTCGTTCCAAAAAACATTTCGATATTTGGAATAATTTTTTAAATGCTTGCCTTAAAATTAAACATTAGACTAGCGATCGGACGGATTTATAAAAATTTATCTTATAAACACGTTCTTTAAATATTTATGGATAATAATTCAATATCTATCTAAATTACAAGTAGATTTTTAATTGTGTTATAAATTTTAAAAGTTGATAAGTTCAACAGAATATTCACCTTGAATCATTCCAGCGCACCATGCAGAAGACTTGGAAGAGCAGCTCTCTGCCCTCGTAGACGGGGTTGTCTCTAGAAACATCTAGAAAACAAATTAGCATCCCCTACGTTGGCATGGCGTATCCCTCCCACCCTTCTACACCTATTGCTAATTCTACCCCAATTATTTAAGTTTATAATAAATCTTAAAATTAAATTCATGCAATCATTTCATGCACAAGGATCCCACGGAGGGCGAGGCGATGAAGCTGAAAGAAAATTCCCTAACGAGAAATCAACATTTGACAATCTTAGACCCAGAGAAAACTATCGATTCTAAAAGGTGTCTTACTTTGTGAAGGTTTACCAGCCATTTGAAGACCCATCCTCCTTTGATCCTTATTGGATGGTCCATCCAGTAAGTGATGAAAGGAATGCTGAAAAATCCTTCTTAATTTTATTTTTAATTTTTAAATTAAAAAATGTTTATTCAAACTGAATTGGCAAAATTTAGAAAATTTCACTATTATAAAAATTTTCGCTACTAAAAACATTGAAATGGAAAAGCATATGACTTTTACTATGAATTTATCAAATGGAAATAAATTTAGATAAAATTATTTAGTAATCATTTAAAAAAATTAAATACAATTTTAAATTGAAAAATTAATTTTAATTTTTTAGGCAATCTCTAAGTTTGGGGAATGCTGGAAGAGAATACATCCTATTGCAAAAATCTAAATAATCCCTAGACAATAAATTAAACGCCATGCTTGTAAAAAAATATTTAGTACTTATATTGAATGCGAAGCTGTGATGTTCAGATTCAAGTGACGAGTAGAAAGAATTCAATAAGAGAAGGACAAGAAGTTCCAACGAAGAGATGTACGAAACATCATGGAAAATAAAGCAGAAAAAATCCATTAAAAGTTGAAAAAATACATCAAATTTTCAAACTAGATTAATATTTAATAAATATAGGATGTTTTTTATAAATTAGTAATACAAAAATAATGATTAATTCTATTAAATTTACTACTCACGGATTAAAAAAAAACTACATACTCACATCACACTTTTGTATTACCAATTCTGAGCTTTATATATTATCAATTTATAAAATAATTTTTTTAAGGAGGTCCTTTCCCTCCAGTTGAGTCAAAAGAAGTGTATTATCTAATATTTAACCAAATAAGTTGTTTTTTTGCTTTTCGGCCTTTCTAGCCATAAGCCAATTTACGATACTAATTATTTTTTGTTACATTTGTCTCTATCCCCTTCCGGGGTCAGGTTTTAGTCGGATGCCTCGAGTCGGATTCGAACCCGGGTCCACTTGGTTAGCAGGCCGACATCCTAACCCCAAGCCTACCTGATCCCCAACCAAATAAGTTAAAATACAAATGAAAAATTATAATATTCAAAAATCAATAGTATGAAATAAAAACAAGTATAAAAAATTAAATATAAAAGTTAGTTTGATTTATTCAAATCAGCTGATGAACTAAGTCTTGTATGATTTGGCAATGCGTTGTATTAATACTATTTATGTTTACATCCAAACAGCATTTATGTGATTTTTTAAAGTGAATATCTAAGTAAATTCGTCGGTCAATCATATATTTTATTGCAAAAAAAGAAACCTGCGTGTTTCAAAAAGTTAATTTTAGTTTTTTTTAATTTATAAATTCAACTAATAGTAATCGAATGTTTTCTACATTTGATTCAATCGCGAATCAAATGTAGAGAATTTTTGTCAAATATTGAGTGAAAATAATATCTGAACTTATATATTTCTAACTTGAAATAATGATATTAAATAAATTATAAAATTTATTCGACTAATAGTAGTATAATTCAAGAGAAAGTCTCAATATCTTAATTTTCCATGAGACTATGAGAAAATGTTTACATTTTAAAAAATTTTATTTTCAAAAATTTGCTCTCTAATGTGTGACTTCACCAAAGCATAGATAGAGACTTAAACTATTATAAAAAAAATAAGTTATAATCTAATATTTTTTTATTTAAAATTGGCAGCGAAAGGACCTCCTTAAAACAAAATCTTTTCAATTATAATTTTTTTGTATAATTATTATTTAATTTTATTTGAAAATTTGTAAATTGATCTTAATTGTAAATTCAATTAGTATGTTATGTATCTACGTACCTCGTGGGTCGAATTAATGTGCCCCTCGAAGATTACTAGGATGGAAGAAATAAATCCAGTACTGGGGTCGACACTTCACTAGAAATAAAAGAAACGCAATCAGTTCATCTTATATGTAGGTGAATAATATTCTCTTAATAATTACTTGAATTAATCAACTCGAAATTATAGACGGTCTGTGAGGGGAAATGAATAGGAATCATTATTTTTTTACTTTCACATATACATATATTCTATATCATGTAATGATAAGTCTCAGAGCTACGAAATTCGAAACTTAAGTTCTATATAGGCTAGACGGAGTATAGCAAGCTTTTGGTTGAAATCGGAACACCGGAAGTTGATATTTACATGAAAGACTTTTAGTTTTTTGTGATTTTCTCAAAAACGACTCTAATGATTTATTTTTTTAATTGGTTTACTTATCAAGGTGTTACATAAGTTATTAGTCGTGTATAAATTTTAATTCAATTGAAATAAAGGAAGAGGGTTTAAATTAGGAGTGTCGCAAAATAAATATTTTAATAGTTCATATCTCAAATATGGTAAGTCGCAGAGCTTTGGGATTTTAAACTTAAGCTATCTAGCTAGAGCAGTGGTTCTTACCATTTTATTAGTCGCGGCCCCCTTAAAATCCGAAAGTATATTCGCGGAATCTTTAAATACTTTTAGTATCCTCCCCCACCATTAGTTAATTACTCGTACAAAAATTGTAAATCTAGACTTATAAAAAATATTTACAGGGTTTTATTCAACTTGTAATTTTTTGGAGGTCAAATTTACCTATGCGCTCAAACGCTTTCATTTAGTTTGATCATGTTTAAGAATATTGAGATGTCATTAAATTCATCTGTGATTTATTTAAGAAGCATTCCACGCCAAATCGGAAATTTTAATTTTTGTTTTCCTTCATTTTTTGACATTTTTTAGTACCCATCAAAAAACTCTTCCTGGTAAATTTTGAAATTGTTTTGATCACCGATTTAAAAGATATCGAATTTCCGTTTTTCGCTCATAACTTCTTCAAAAATGGTCCAAATTCAATTTCTTTTTTTTTTTTTTTTTTTGAAATTTTTGTTTTTTACATACTTTTTATAAAAAAATACAAAAAAAATATTTAAACTGTTTTTATATGCAATTTTGAGGTTGAAAATTGTAATCTTGTTTTTTGAAACTGTATGTACCTACTCTTCGATTTTTTTTGATAATTTTTTATTTTCAATTTCTATTCATTCTACAAATTTTAAGACCAGGTTGATAGTAGTCCTATGATAATTACTATTTTTTTTCGATTTTCTAAAAATTTTATTCGCTATATTAACCTTTATTAAAACCACTTTTTGATATTGAGTTCTCTTTTTTTAGTTATTTTGAATTGATTTTTATCGTTAAAAGGTGTATAAAATAAATAATTAGTATTTTAGTTTGTTGAAAAAAAATCAAAATTGAAAATCTAAAAAAAATAGTAATTATCATTGGACCGCTATCAACCCAGGTCTTAAAATTTGTAGAATGAATAGAAGTTTAAAATAAAATTAAAAAAAAAATCGAAAAGTACCTACCTTCATACAGTTTCACAAACAAGATTAAAATTTTAAAACTCAAAAATCGCATATAAAAACAGTTTAAATAATGTGTTGTATTTTTTTATAAAAAGTATGTAAAAAAACAAAAATTTCCAAAAAAAAAAAAAAATTGAATTTGAACCATTTTTGAAGAAGTTATTAGCGAAAAACGGAAATTCGATATCTTTTAAAACGGTGATCAAAAAAATTTCAAAATTTACAAGGAAAAGTTTTTTGATGTCAAAACATGAAGGTTTAAAGAATTAAAATTTTTCAAACCGTCCGATTTGGCGTGGAATGTCCCATATATATCACTTATAAAAACTAGTAACATGTTTTATTTTTTTTATTTTTTTTATTTGTAAAGATATAAAAACTTAAAAAATTCTAATATTTTCGTGGCCCCCTTACATACTTTCCGCTGCCCCCTGTTAAGAATCACTGATCTAGAGGATAGAAGAAGTACCTTAAAAATCGAAAAACCGGAAGTACATCTTTACTTGAAGATTTTGGGTATTTTGAAATTTCGTCTTTTTTCTGATTTTCTCAAAACGGCTTGGGGAAACAAATTGAAATGTGAATGTGAAACTAATTCGAAAGTCGTGTGGTGTCCACACCAGTTGATTTTTTATTTATATTATTATAATTGAATAATTAAAATATTCACCCTGCGTGCATCGTCTCTTAAGAGAAGAGCTTCGAATAATGAGTACTTACCTATGTTTTTAAATGAATAATTGAATATGTGTAATGGTTTTAAAATTCTAGTAAAAATTAGATATGTTGATACTTTGCAAGAAATTAAGAAAGTGAGTGTGTGTTTATGTGAGGGAGAATATCGCTTGAATGAAATTTATTATTTTATATTTAAAATAAAAAGCGTATCTAGGATAATTCTATACTCCGAAAATGTTTTTTTTTTCGGTAAGTATAAAAATTATCAAATTCTTAAAAAATTTATATTAAACGAAAACAAGATAAATTAAGAAAGTGTGAGTGTGTTTGTGTGTCGGGGGAAATTTAACAGCAATTGCTTAAGGTTCGATTATTTTATATTTAAAGTAAAAAGCGCATCTATAATAATCCTATACTCCGAAAACATTTTCTTTCCGATAGGGATAAAAATTATCTAATTCTTAAGAAATTGACATTAAAAGAAAAGATAATCGTAAAAATATTATTTTATCAAATATATTATCAACTTTTATATAAAATCACAAATAATTAAGTTATGCCTAAATATGAAAAGAAAATTAATCAAATCTGAAATTATTTTAAATCTAATTAGAATGAATAATACAAAAATATTAAGTGAAGTCATATGTTGCTATAAGAAATCGAATAAAAAAAATATATATATTAAAAACTTTGTGTACCTATGTAAAGAAAAAAGAATTTAATTTTCCATATTTATAGGTACTATATTTGATAGATATTAGACAGTCGCGGATTATAAAAATCAGAAAAATAAATCTTTATTTTTTATTTTACTTTATTTATTTAGAAATAATGAGTTGAGGGATAAATTAAAAATTAAAATTTTAAACCTTTTGAATTAGGTAAAAACAAAAACAAAATTTGAGCATCGCATTTTGAAGTTATTTTAAAAAACATGTACCTACTTATTGCTGAGCATAAGTATGGATGATTTTAATATTATATGTAAGATAAATATGGTATTTAAATATGTGTTATAATTTATAATCAAAGTTTGAAAAAGCTCTAATTGGAGGCGAAACGTCGCTAAATTAGTGTTTGTTCAAATAAATGTTTGATATTGAATTCGAAGAATAAGTATTTCATTAATTGTTCAATATATCAAAAACTAAAAATATTGTAAAAATGAAATTTAAGCCATTTGAACTAGATAATAATACGTATATTTCTTAAAGATAAACAATAAGGTTGTCCTCTGCTTGATTCAAATAAACATATACATATTTATTTTTGATATATATGTTTATATCTATATTTGCATCAAGCAGAGGACAACCTCTTTTTTATCTTTATGGTTCGGCCAACTCTACTACTCTCGGCAAAACAAAAAACTTTTCAACCTATATTTCTATTGAGATAATTGATATTTATACAATTTAACTATAACTTAGGTGAAGTGAGATTTTTTATTAAAGCAAGTTTTCAGCTTAAAAATTGAGAAAATAGAAATGTCTATCAATAATTCATCTTGAAGGAGACAATAAAAGAGTGTGTCTTCTGCTGGAATTATAAATTTTATTTCGTTTTAAATAAATAAAATTTATAATTCCAGCAAGCTACTCTTTTACTGTCTCCTTCAATATATAAAAATTCTGCTACTCTCGGCACAAAAACTTTCAATTTAAAATAATTCATCTAATTAAAAAAGATGAAGAAAAATTGATCATTATACAGTATTTAATATTAAATCAACTACCTATAATAGAAATCCAAAAATAAATAGTAAATATTCAAAATTTTTGAAAATATTGAATTTAAAGACAAATGTTAAGCTTTTTTCTTAAATAATTCTATATCTACATAATAAAGAAATCTGAATCTACCTATTGAACCAAGTCGTTTTATTTATATCATTATAGTTATTTTATTGTAATAAAATGAAAAATTTCGGAAATCACTTAGCATATGAAGAGACGAGAAGAATCTCCTCGATTCAATTCAGAATTAAACAAATGACTATAGCAAAGCACTTTCAGTTGAAAAACTTTTTTTTAGTTAAAAAAGGCTTAGACTTTAATATAATAAATTATTAATTAGGAGAGTAAAAGTAGAAAATATTCTCTTTGGAATAGTACCTATTAATTTTTCAAAAAAATTGATATTTTCAAAAATAATTAATAAAAGCATTAGAATTCGAGTTGAAATATAAATTTTTTTGAAAAATTAAGAGAAAATAATATTTCTATTTGAATTAGTGTTATTGGAGGGTTTTAAAAATTATTCTTCTAAATAAGTCGAAATCAGGCGGATAAAAAAATAGTTCGGGGTTATTTTAACGAAATCTTTGATATTTTGTATAAATTATTTTATCCTCTTAGGAAAATTGAATTATGAATCATTTGAAGTTCATTAGAATGTGATATGTACCTGTAAATAGCTTAATGAGTTGAATTGTTAATCATAAGCACGTGAACGCATGGAAAGTACTTGGGCTACTGCGCGCCGCATTCGAGCCAGCGGCTGCCCGGCGGAGGAGAGGAAAGTAACGGTACTTGTACTAGACAATTTGAAATGGCTGGGACAGAGGAGGGGAAGAGCGCAATTGACCATACATAATTATAAATATTTTTAGAGAATATTAATTAATATAATAAAGCAATTTAAGAAGTATTCAAATCCTAATTTAACGTTTACTTTAAGTTCGGAAAATCGGGCGACGCACCGGCCATGTGTATATTTATACGAACCATTTCGAGCTACTTTCGACCCTCCATAACTCAAAAACTATTAGACTTACACACTTGAAATTTTGCATGCCTAATAAGACCCACTAGAACACCTAGAATCCCAAATTTCATGAATAAATCTATTATAGTTCTTGAGTTATTAAGCTCTGAAAAGTGCCATTTTTAACACTGACTCACTGACTGACATATCAAAAACCTAAAATACTTCCCCTGATCCTAGAATGCTGAAATTTGGCATACTAGTAGAGTTTGAGCTACAATTAAAGGAAGAAATCGAAAAAGTTAAACTTTCCTTTTTTCAGGACTTAAAATGAAGGGGTGAAATTTATTATAAGCTTAATTAACATATAGTGAAAATACAATCAAGCTAGAATTCTAAAATTTGGCATACTGGAAAAACCGAAACTTTCCCTTCTTTGGGCTCGAAATGAAGGGGTGAAATTTATGAAAAACCGACCGGGTTTTTAACAGATATTTTTTTAATCATTATTAATATAAATGTTTAAGTGTAATTATTTAGATAAATTAAAGGATAAAACTATTTAAAAATTAATGATATCTGACCAAAAACATAAATGTTAAAAAGGGGCCAAGTTCGGTACAAGCGGCTTCGTCGACAAAAGAGTTGAGATCTAAACGGGTACCAAGTTCCATAGTACTTGATTAAATCATAGCTATAGGGATGTACAACGTTCTTCAATTGATTTAAAAGAAAACTTGTTACGTTCTTTGATATTAAATTTAAAACTTGGCAAGTTATAATAGTCAATAAATTACGTTTAACGTGATGATATTTAATAAAAGCTTAAAATTTAACTTTCCTAGTTGTTCTATTTAATAGATACTACAAACAATTTAGTTGGATATAAATCTTGCCAAGTTTTAAATTTAATATCAAAGAACATAACAAATTTTCTTTTAAATCAATTGAAGAACGTTGTACATCCCTATAGCTATGATTTAAGCAACTGCTATGGAACTTGGTTGGCAACCGTTTAAATCTCAACTCTTTTGTCGGCGAAGCCGTTTGTACCGAACTTGGCCCCTTTTTAACATTGATGTTTTTGGTCAGATAAATAATTTCATAAAAAAATTGAGAATGTATTTTAGGAAATCTAAGTTTATTTTTCTATTAAATCATTAAGTCACCTCAGTTCTACAAGTTGAATTATTAATTTTAATGAAAATTGGAGAAAAAGTGAAAGCTTATTCAAGTCTCACTTCTAAATTTCACAGATAGTCGTGATGATAGGATAAAATATCGCACCCAGCTAGCGCTGTAGACACTTCTAATAAATTTAAATATTAATAATCATTGAGGTTTTAATGGAAGGCAGTCCATGTATAAATAAAAAGATTATTTTAAATAAAAAAAGTAATTAATGGAAGCGTTTTTCTCTTTAAAGCTTTTTAATCGATGATTAAGAGGATCTTCCCGCCTTCTTTCAGGGTTCAAAGAGTCCATGAACCCTGAAGAAGGAGGGAAGATCCTCCAAAACATCTTTTCAAAAGCTGAAAAGAAAAAACCTTCCAATAAATACTCTTTTATTTAAAATAATCTTTTTATTTAGTCCTGGACTGCCGTCTCTAAAGAAAAACTTCTAATATAAAATATTTCAATAATAGGTCAAATAAAGTAGAAAATTTCAAAATATGTAACAGGAATACTAGGGAATTGGATAAAATTCAAAAAACAGAGTTTTTTTATTAAATGGCCCAGACACTTTAAATTTATTTTGACTTCCTCACTGGACCATTTTATCAATTCCAAGATTCTTGATTAATTGAGCAAAGAATGTGTTAAAAAAAGATTATAATGATGTTTTGTATTTAGTGAAATTGTTTTTTGACAAAGAGTGATAAAATGGGCCACTAAAGAAGTAAAAATAAATTGACTAAACGTCTGGCTCATTCAATAAAAAACTCTGTGTTTTTAATTTTATCCAATTCCCTACTATTCCTGTTACAAATTTACTGTGCCATTCACTGATGCAACATTTTCAAAATATATGTATATTGAATTTAATTAAACATGTATCTTTTCATAATTTCAATTTCTTAAATTTAATATATTCGTAAATAATTATATTTGCTTTTGATGAGTTTAAAAATAATTAAACGGATTAATTAATAAAGAGAAATTGAAAAAATATGATTAGTTGTTTATACTTTTATCATATAAAGCCTTAAAATATCAATAAAATTATTCATAAAAAGTAATTTTTTTGATAAATTCAGTTGTTTCCATGTCCATTCTCTTATTTAAATAAAATTAAAAAATTAATAGGTTTTTTGGACAATTTTATATTTTATTAATGTATTTTATTAATTTTTTTGCAGCAACGTTTCGTCCGTTTCCGGTGAGGTGAGTGACATGTGGCATATCATGTATAGTTGTATTTTGAAATATGCATTAATTTAATTTTCCCAATCTATTGTTCTTGTACTTTTGTTTTTCAGCACTTGATAAAGTCCGGAAACGGACGAAACGTTGTGCAAAAATTAACAAAATATAAAATTGTCCAAAAAACCTAATAATTTTTTAATTTTAAGTAATTTTTTTGCCTTTTTTTGAAACGGAAGTCGAACGTAGAGAGCTAAAAATCTAATTAGATCAGTTGGAAATAGAATAATCAAAGCCTACACGACTCGTCAATCCAGGTGGTTCAATCTGGGAAGTTTTTTTTTTTTTTTTTTGGCTTTTCGGCCTTTCTAGCCATAAGCCTAATTACGATACTAGCTAGTTTAAAATTTGTCTCACCCCGGGGTCAGATTTAGCTGGCTGCCTCGAGCCGATTCAAACCGGTCCCCTGGTTAGCTCGCTGTCACGCTACCGCCTAGCCTATCGACCCCCCCCCCCCCCAATCTTGGGAAGCAATATTTATTTTATGATGTTAACATATTATTGCATGGGTTTTCTGTTGAATTTTCATACTTTTTTTATACACAGCAAAAAAAAATGAGTTAATTTGTCTGCCATCCGGACGTAATGAAAAATTATATCGTTTAAATAATTAATTATCTTTTCTATACTTATTATAATCGGCTTGTGCCACGAGGCAACGAAGTAATTTTTTGTCTTTTAAAACCCAATACTTATAAATTAAGGGGCCGCAAGATGCCCGTCGAAAGCAGGCTTCGCAGCTGGTTATTAATAATTAAATATAATATAGTGGGAAAACTTTATTTTTTGTAAAGTTTTAATTGATTTTCTATATTTACAACGTATGTAGTCTAAAGCGAAATCACCTTTCTTAAAGTGAACTAATGAAATGAATACCTATTCTTGTCGAAAATTCTAAACCCAACTCTATTCCCACCATAGAAATAAATTTTAATGATAAAAATAAAAAATATTTTTATTTTGGGCTCAACAAAAAATGAATAATCATCCCATTAAAATTTTAATATAATTTTTGATTATGAGAAAAATAAATACATAAAATGTAAAAATTTTAAGCTTGTATCTTAGGTAGTTGATGAGCTACAATATTCTCACAGACTTAGAGATATTGTACGATCACTAATTTGGTTGTGTTTTACATGTTAAACTAAAGGCAACCCTAAAATTTCATTAGATGAACTTCAAGTTAAGTCAGATTAAGTCAGATTTTTTATTCTTTTAAAAGTACAAATAGTATCTACGTTTTCGATTTTCTTATTAATGTATTAAAACCATTGAATGAGCGTTTGCGTGTTTTGTTTGCAGAAGGACTATAAAACTTTTATCTCGAACGAAAACAAAGATGGAAATGAAGACAATTCCACAATGGACAACACCAAATAACGCCCGCTATCAACCTATAAACTAATTTAATGGAATCTTTAAAGAGAATCATTTTTAAGACTCCTATTCACATCAACCAGAATGGTACTCTTTTTTAGCTTATGCCATTCTTTGAACCATTAAAATTAGGTGGGGTCATCGCTTTGGTCATATTTATCGCTATTTTATTTGTACTACCTTTCATATTTGGGTTAAAGGTTCAAGAAATCGAATTATATCTCCTCAACCAAGCCCTTTTTTAATCCATAATAACCATCGTAATGCTTTTTACTTGGATTGAGGTTCGCCCTGTTGAACTCGCGTATATCCTCACAAGTCAGATTTTGACCTTTCCATTGGGAAGGTTTTTTCGGATTTTCATCAATCATTACATCAGCCTAAATCCTCTCATTAGATTTACATTAGTTACGAACTCTATATTTTATTTTTGACCACAGAAACCCAAGAACTGAAACAAAAGAATGGCATTTAAAAGCCTTGCGAAAAGCAATGTTTTAAAATTTAAATCAGTCTATTGTTTGACTCGATTCTTGCGAAAATTAATTTATTAATGAAGAATAAGTACTTATAATTATTTTACATAAATAAATTGAAGGAAAAAGAGCAATAAACATATAGTTTAAGCTACCAAGTTGAAATATGATACAAAGATCATTATTACAAACATTTTTGCTAAATTTTAATTCATTAGTAGAGCTCGGAGGCAGAACATTTTCGAGTTAAGTTCCCAAATATTGATGCCAATAAGTATAATTTTGTTTACTTCCATGACCCCACAGCATAAAAATTGTTGGGATATTTCTTTTTTAGACTAAAATTTATATATATATTTTCTACTTTTATTTTCAAGTAGTGATGAACAAACCAAGACTACAAAACAAATACTTTGCTTTGCTCATCACTAATATTAATACTCAAAAACAAAATAATAATAATATTTTTTCTTAAAAGTGATCAGGGCTTTCTAAACACCCTATAGAAGACTTTGCAAACACACCCTCTGCCTATATTAATTATTGATGAACAGAATTGGTCTTGGTCTTGCAGTCTTGGTCTTGGTCATGCTTTGCTCATTACTAATATTAATACTCAAAATCAAAATAATAAATAATATTTTCTTAAAAGTGATCAGGACTTTCTAAACACCCTATAGAAGACTTTACAAACACACCTCTGCCTATATTAATTATTGATGAGCAGAATTGGTCTTGGTCTTGGTCTTGCTTTGCTCATCACTATTTTCAAGTGCCTCTTTGTTCTTAAAATTCCTTTTTAAGTGCCTATCTTTACTTAAAATGCGTTTTTAAGTGTCTATTTTAGTTATATTTAGTCCTTAGTTGTCTGCCTATTTTAAAGATTTTTAGTGCCTATAAATCCGAGCCCTACTCATTAGCTACAACACTTCACAACCTCCCTATTTAACGATTTAATTTTATGCGAATTTGAAGTTAAAAATTGAAAATATAATCAATTCATAGCTATGAAAATATAAAGAATAATGTACTGGAACGAAGTTTCTATGAGCTTCCATTTTTGAGTTATCGTGGGTTTCATAATCCAGCCAGATAGACATATATACTAAATATACCCTACTTAGGCAAAAGTAGGGTATATTTAGCCTTGTTTAAACACACCTAAAATCCAAAGGGTCTTAATTTAATTCAATTTCAGATTCCCATAGAGAAATTTCTATAAAATTTTATCGATTATTCATGTTGTTTCGGTTTCTAATTCCGAAGTCATTTTCAATGTATGGGACAAATTACTAAAGTCTTAGCAAGAAAACATAAAGTCTCAAAGGTCCATTCCCGGTCAGTAGAATTTATTTAAAAATAAAAAGTTTTTTCTTTTAATTTAATTTTTAGTTTTTTACTTTACCACACAGGGTATGGTTAAGTATTGTAATCGTGAATGAAAAAAGTGGGTTTTTTTTTCCTTCTTTATTTCAAAATATCTCTAAAACGGCTGAAACTATTTTGATTGAAAAAATTGAGCAAAACCATGCCATTTCGCTCTACAAAAAAGCTCTAATAAGTAAACATTGAAAAAATTATGTTTTTTGAGATAATAATTGTTTTGACAAACTGTCTTGTTATTCTATGAGTTAGCAAATTTATGTGGACGAGCTAGCTCAAAAACTAGTGTAAATATCAAAACCAAATTTCACAACTAGTTTTGGTCCATTGAGATTAAGATCTGATTAGATTTTGGTGCATATCGACCCAAAATTAAGGAGGGTGGAGAGGAGGAGGTTAAAAATTAAAAATCAAATTTTGTATACATAATCAGTGGACCTCCAGAAGTATAAATATGGGGTATGGTCAAAAAATGAAAATCTTGGCCATTTATAGAACTCAACTAAATGTTGTATACATAATCAGTGGGACCCCCAGAAGTCTACAAATACAAAACTAACTGCCCAAAATGGGGGCGGGGGGATGTAGGGTCAAAAAATGAAAATCTTGTCCATTTACCAAACTCAAGCAAATTTTGTATACATAATCAATGGGACCCCAGAAGTATACAAATGGAAAAACTAACCCCCTCGCCTCTACACGATTATAAATAATTTTAGGGACCAGGTTGTATGGTAAAGTCAAGTGAATGGCCAAATCAGAACACGTCAGCTTATTTAGTAAAACATAATGTTTTATTTTTTAAAATAAACTCTACATTTTTTAAAAAACAAAATGAAAATAAATATAATTTTGATACATTTTAATATTATTTCAAATTATTTAATTTTATTTTTGGTTTATTATTAAATGGAAAGTTATGAGATATGTAGGTACTCAATTTACATTAGTGAGATTAATTTTGGCTTTTGATGTTTCATATAGCCGAGATATAGATCTAAATTAAGGTAAGTTTCAGAGAAGGTTGATTTATTGAAGGAATTTCTGTCTGAAATTCAGAGCAGGTCTCGGACTAAGAAACTTGATTCAGGAAACTAAATAGATTATTTGTGTGTCCCTTGTTAATATAATGTACACTTTGATGATTTATATAGAAATATTAATTGTCAACCCGATTGCGTTTATACTATAGAATCAAAAATGAAGTTAAGGTCGTTTTTCCCCCTAGAAACACTAAATTAGAATAGGGGGGAAAAACAATTTCGCCAAAGACGAGTAAACTGTTCTAAAAGTTTGGTTTACTGAGCAATTTCTTTAAAATGGTGTTTATTTGGAAGTTTTTTATTTGTCTAATTTTTTTATTAAATTTCTTTAATATTTTTGACTGTATTTTAATTAAAATAAATAAATAAATAAATAAAATGAGACGACTGTGGGTCAGTGGTTAGAGTGGCGGGCCCCTGGCCTGAAATACGCTGGTTCGAGACCGAGTCTCGGCAGATATTTGAAGTCGCCTCCTCTTGGGAAGCAATGGCAACCTACCAAGAGTATAATTGCCTAGTAACCTCTCCAAACTAGCCGTTCGGAACCGGCGTTAAAAAGTAGGTCCCGTATATCTGTGTAAAAACAGCTAAACACACTCAGCACATTTATATGTGGAGAGGAGCCAAAACGTCAAGGAGACCTGATATGCCACTTTAAAGAAGAAATAAATAAATAAATAAAAGATTTAATTTTAATATAAATTGTATTTTAGATATAGTTGAGAGTAGGAATTTCGTCAGGGGAGGGGGGCAGTAAAACCTAACTATATATATTTATTTATTTATATACAATCGGTTTCTCTATAACAACTCCTACGATATCAATGAAAATCAAGGGTTAGGCGATTTTTGGGACGGCAAATCGATCTGTCAGGTTCTCACTCGAGTAACTTTAATTTGATTGTTTTATTTTTGACTAAAGTAATTATTCACAGGTGGGTGTGTCAATGAAAATGTATAATTTTTTTTTTTTCATTTCATTGTATTAATTAATTGTTTTTTGTTTTGTTTGTTAAAAACACAAACCCATTAATAGTATTAATATAAATTAAAATTATTCTCTTGATTTATTCGATCGGATTAAAATTTATATTCGACTAAAATAAGATAAGTACACTAATTTTAAAAAAAAATTCTTAGACCCGTTTTTGAAAAAATCACAAAAAACGAAAAATCTTTCATGTAAACGCCAACTTCCGGTGTTTCAATTTCAACCAAAAGGTTGTTGTACTCCTTTTAGTCCAGTGTTTCGCAAAGTAGGGCCCCTGCCCAGGGGTGCAATTTGATTGTTAAGGAGGGTGATTCGAGCATGGGCTCGATCTAGTGGCAAAGTGGTATGTATTTGTGTTTAATTTTTATTTATTTCAGTTTTAAAAGCATATAACACATTTTCCAGAAAAATTATTCAAATGGAAAAAATATGTTATTTTGCGGTAGGGAAAATGTGTCATATACATTTAAATATGAATTTTTTAGTTTACTTTTACTCCATTTCATATTAAATTAATTATAATACATACATTATTTTTGGTTTTGAATTTTTTTTATTTATTTTCAGTTTTTTTCCTTTAAAATTAAAAACTTAGTAAATTATTTTCAGGATTCCCAAAAAAATAAACTGCAACGGATCGTTGCTAAACTTTATCCAAATTCATTTGAAATATTAATATGTTTTGCTGGCTTGGTGTGTACTGGATATATTAATTATTTATCGTTTAAGCAATAAAAACATAATTTGTTTATTCCTTTATTATTAATCAGATTTCACTTGCAATTTGCAGTTCATGTTGAATTTAATTCAAAAATAATGATCGATTCTCATTTAATAGTCGAGGAATAACCATTCTACATTGGATTTTTGACGTTTCGGTTATTATTAGTAATCATTGCTGAAGACATGGAGGAATCGACTTAAAATCAAAAATAGCCATCGATTCTCATCTAATACTCGAGGAATAACAATTCTACATTAGATTATTGACGCTTCGATTATTATTGGTAACCATTGCTGAAGACATGGAGGAATCGGCTTAAAATCAAAAATAACGATCAATTCTTATCTAATACTAGAGGAATAACCTTATTGCATTCCATTTTTGATGTTTTGACTATTAATGGCAACCTCTACTGAAAACGTGGAAGAATCGACTTAAAATCAAAAAGACTAAATTCTTTTATGGCACACAACTCAAACTTGAGGGGTGAACAGCGACCTAAAATCGTATACACCTACTTCCACTTCCACTTTCATTTCCAAGTAGAAGACAATAAATAACAATAGATTATCTAATAAATTCCAAATAATTCCAAAGACGGTGTGCACCTAATTCCAATTGCGGTTCACCCCTCGGCGCCCACCATCGCCACCTCTAAATACCGGTCCTGAACATAGTAAAAAATGTGTTTTTAAAATATAATAATTATTTAATATTTCAATAATTTCGATGGTTTCTAGTTACAAATGAATTAAATACAATAATTTAGGTAAATCATTATTATTATTTATTATCTGTTCTTTATTCATTATACAGTTTTGATACTTTCGATGATCATCTTCAGTAGTGAATAAATGCCATTTATTTCATTACAATCATCTGAGGGATTATGAATATTCAAAAAATAAAGCACGTTATTTATTACTGAAGATAGTTAACCAAAACTGTAAAATGATTAAAGAAAAATAATAATAATTTATAAAATTTTTGTCTTTATGTTATTTAATTTGTCAATTTTGAATGATATTAAATCCATAGTCACTTTACTGTATTTTTAGAAGAATAAATTAAATTAATTATTTTGTCGAAATGTCTGGTGTGTGCCTACATCATATTAATCGTGTGAGGTCTAATTTTTAAATTCAATAAAAAAAGGAAGAAGATTAAATGGAAATAATTTTAATTATTCAAATGACCAACAAAATTTTATTAAAATAACATCAGATGTAATTACTTACATTGTAGAGATGCTCGGTGAAACCGAAACGATCACAGGATACAATTTTTCGGATATAGAAAGATTTCTTGCACTGGAAAATAAAACTAAAATTAACAACTTGAAAGAAGAAAAATGTTTTCAAAATATCCCCCACTTCTCATTTTCTTATGCCAAAATATTTGTATTTAGAAAACGAAGTAATTGATGATTAGATTTTGGGTTTCAGAAATTTCGATTCAAAATGTAGAAAATTTTCACGCGCGATGTCATGTAAAAGAATAACATTTCGCCAGCTTTATTCTGGCTTCATCAGGCTTCTAAAAAATATACAAAAAACAGAGTTACAGAGAAATCAACAAGTCCCATCATTTTTCCTTTTTTTCCTTCCTTAATTTCTTTTTTCTATGATTAAATTAACAAAAAATAATACAAAAAAAAAGAGGAAAAAAATGATGGGACTTGTTGATTTCTCTGCAATTCTATTTTTTGTATATTTTTTAGAACTAATGAAAGCCAGAATAAAAGCTGGCGAAACGTCGCAAAAATCAATGAAAATTTTGATTTACACCTTCCTGTCCAAATGCCTGCAAACGTACTTAATTAGTTAAATATTTATATATTTTTTATTTTTATTGATGTGATTTCATCTCCAGATGATCTCTATCATTGACTATTTTCAAAATATTTATGTATTTATAGTTGCTTTATAATCCCTTTTAAAGCAAATATTTTTTCAAATTTCATAAATGAAGAATTTCTCCCGAAACGTTAGGATTTTAAATAAACGTTTTCAAATTGTATTTTATAAAATATCTGTATTTATTAATTCAATCAATGAAATTTATTCAATTAATTTATATGTTATATATTTATTGAGTACAAATGTATTAAGATCTTGACAAATTGATTTATGAATTAATAGGTTTACCTTTGAATTAGGATCATAATCGTTTTCTATTATTTCAAAACTAGTTTAAAAAATATTATATCAAATGAAATACTTAATTATATATCACAAATTAATGAAAATTAAGAAATTATTCGCAAACGATGAATTTATTCTGTTAAAGAATGGAAGACAAATGAAAATTGAGTCGCGTTTTCTATTGTCGCTAACATTTGAAATCTAATACATTGTTATTTCAAATTCAAATTTATGCTCAACAAAAAAATGACACGTTATGATGTGGCCATCCACTTGATTTTACCATACACCCTGGCCCCTTTCTTATATTTAATATTTAATAAAATTATTTATAATCATGTAGGGGGGGTTAGTTTTTGCATTTTTTGACTTCTAAGAGACCACTGATTATGTATACGAAATTTGGTTGAGTTTGATACAAGGGCCTAGATTTTCATTTTCTTACGCCCCCCCCCCATTTTGGGCGGTTAGTTTTTGCATTTTTAGAGTTCTAGGGGTCTACTGATTAAGTATACAAAATGTGGATGAGTTTGCTCAAATGGCCTAGATTTTTAATTTTTAACCCCCCCTCCATCCCCCTTAATTTTTGGTTCGATATGCACCAAAATCTAAACAGCTCTTAATCTCAATGCACCAAAACTACTTGTGAAATTTGGTTTTTATATTCACACTAGTTTTTGAGCTTGCTAGTCCACAAAAACTTGGTAACGCACAGACTTACAGACTAACAGACATTTTCACAAAACAATTATTATCTCAAAAAAAATAATTTTTTCGATGTTCACTTATTAGGGTTTTTTGTAGAGCGAAAGGCCATGGTTTCGCTCAATTTTTTTTAATCGAAATAGATTCAGTCGTTTTTAAGATATTAAAAAAAAAAAGAAAAAAACACTTTTTTCATGCACGATTACAATACTTGACCATACCCTGTATGGTAAAGTAAAAAAATGTTTTTAAAGGTTTAGATCGGTTTTATAAATTATTTGTGGGTTCTCATTTCATGTTTGCCTCTTTATCTAAATTGACTCTGATTTTTAAAACAGAGCTTCTCAAATTTAATTCATTCGAGAACACTTTTTGCCCGAAAAACTTTACGCTACCCCCATATGTGAGTATAATTATAAAACATTTTAAGAAATTTCATTGATAAATGAAGAATTTCTCCCAAAACGTTAGGATTTTAAATGAACGTTTTCAAATTCTATTTTATCAAAATATATGTATTTATTTATACAATCAATGACATTTATTCAATTAATTTATAGGTTATATATTTATTGAGTACAAATGTATTAAGATCTTGACAAATTGATTTATGAATTAAGGGGTTTACCTTTGAATTAGAAACTTAATCGATGTCTGTTATCTCAAAACTACTTTAAAAAATATTATTTCCAAATGAAATATTTAATTATATATCACAAATTAATGAAAATTAAGAAATTATTCGCAGACGATGTCTTTATTCTGTTTAAGAATGGAAGACAAAAATTGATTCGAATTCTCTATTGTCGCTAACAATTGAAATTTTAACACATTGTTATTTCAAATTTAATTTATCCTCATAAATAGGAGACCGGATTCCTATGCAATTGGATATTTTGTTTGCCGCCACATACGACCCCGGGTTAAATTTTATACTGCATATTTTTGCATATTTGAGTAATATTGCATAAAATTGCATTGAAGGATTTTTTGTCAAATATTCGCTCTATCGTCTAAATACAGCTTTTTTTAAAGCAAACTTTCGGAGAAAGAATGAAATTAAAAAATGAAAGAAATATATATATAAAGCTCCTTTAAATTTGCCCCATTACAGCTGACGTTGTGGAGCGATCCTTTTCATCGTATAAATCAATTTTAAGTGACCGTAGACATAATAACCTAAAGATAATTTAGAAAAATACTTGTAAACATAAATTATTCACAATTACAATCAAATTTTAATTATTTTTGAGATCCTTTGTTAATTATTTCTTTATTATTATTATTATTATTATTTTAATGGCCTTCGGTAACTATAGCCCATTTTGACCATTGAGTGTTCGTGTGTGTGTGAAAGTGTGTGTAAATTAGTGTAGTGATCAGATTATAGCCGGACAAATATTTGCATTATTTTTATTAGTTTATTATTTGTACGTCAATAAGAAAAGCTTGTTAATATAAAAAAATAAAAGCAATACAATACAATCGTGGTAAATAAAACTACCCCTCCCCCGTATTTCTTAGTTCACTTTTTTTGAAACTTTATTATATTTATTATGTTGATTTTATTCAAGAGCACCTATTA
>JALMQS010000076.1:2531836-2584143 GCA_024734495.1 Forficula auricularia
AGTGTTCGTGTGTGTGAAAATGTGTGTAAATTAGTGTAGTGACCAGATTATAGCCAGTCAAATATTTGTATTATTTTTATTAGTTTATTATTTGTACGCCAATAAGAAAAGCTTGTTAATATGCTAAAATAAATAAAAGCAATACAATACAATCCGTGTCTGTTAAATAAAGCCCCCCCCCCCCCCCACATTATTATATTTATTATGTTGATTTTATTCAAGAGCACCTATTATTTCTTTGAGTTTAAAGATTTTTTAATATATTAAATATAATGAGAATTTTGTGAAATTTTTTACTCAATAAAAGTACATATTTGACACTTTATCATTTTATTTCTTTCATAGCACTCCTTCAAATATTTATATAGTCTTTTTGTCTTCAATTTTAATTTTTTTAGTGCATAAAAAAATTTATTTCACCAATTTTTACTGCATATATTTGCATATTTGAACATATTCTGCATATTACTTGCATATTACAGCCTTTTTAACTGCATATTTTATGGCATATTTTGGCAGTTTTTACTGCATAAAAATCCGGCCTCTACTCATAACACTACTCAACAACAAAAAATCCTGTTTTTAAAGGTTTAGATCTGTTTTATAAATTATTTGTGGGTTCCCATTTCATGTTTGTCACTTTATCTAAATTGATTCTGATTTTTAAGACAAAATTTCTCAAATTTAATTCACTCGAGACCACTTTTTCCCCGAAAAACTTTTTACGCGGCCCTCAGATATGTGAGACTTGTATACTTATAAAACAAATATACAAATCAAACAAATGGATAACTCGAATACAAGAGATAACAAGATATACTCCATTAAAATAGAAATTAATTATCAATTATTCAATTCTCTCTACCCAATCCCTAAATCTCCCCTTATCTTCACGTTACAAGGGTCCACCACGGACTTCAGAGGTTGTACCTTCTTGGTGCAACTTCTTCTTGTATCAATATCATTATAAAAAAAAAAAAAAAAAAAAAATTAGAACTTTTAACCAATTTGTATTTGCATTTCAAGTTTTGCAAATTTAATTAAGCTTTATTCAGTTAAATGAATTAATTAACCGTAAAGGATTTTCCTATGAATTATTAATCGTTAAATATTTCTAAATAGAACTGCTATTTACAAAGTTATGCTAAAAAAAATAAAATAAAAACTGTAAGTAATGTAATATAAGCTGCCCTACTGGAAATAAATATTTTTGTATGCGAGTGCCAAAAATCAATTAAAAATTTATTATTTCACAATTTTATTTAGAAAGAGTAATTTAAAAATTGATTTAAAATTTAATAATGATAAATTTATAACTTGCCTAAAATGTTTAAAATTCAATGAGAATTATTTATTATTGGAAATTTTACTATTGATCATTGGATGCCAAACTATTGATATCAGGTTCTTGTTGTCTTAATTTTAGCCCTAGACACATCCAGCTGTTTTTAATAATTTTTTTAAGTGATTTAATGTTTTGAGATACATATAACTAAATATTTAATCTAGAACGCCCCTGCATCGCATAAAAACCGCGCAGACATTGCCTCCTCAATTAATTTATACAGACTTAAAAACTGGAGATCCCAAAACTTGTTCAATTCAGTGAAAACTCAGTGTCTCCTTATTTCGATAGAAGCCCCCCAAACATATCATTCGATCCAAACTCACTGGAATTCAGTGATAAAATTTCAATGCTAGGAGTCACTCTAGGGTCTAACTTTTCATGGAATGACTATAGTATATCAACCACTGCTAAATCTGCAAGCTTAGACTCTTATTTAGGTCTAGAAACTATTATACTCCCAGTCAACTTCTTACACTGTATAAGGCTCAAATTCGCCCCTGTCTCGAATATGGCTCTCATCTGTGGAGAGGGGCCTCACACATTATCTTGCCACACTGGATGCAATTCAGAAACGAGCAATTAAACTAATGGGAGACCCGGCCTTATCAAACCCACTCGACTCCCTGGCTCATCGAAGAACCGTTTCTGCCCTTTCCCTTTACTACAGATACTATCATGATGTCTGTTCAGTAGAGCTGAAATCAATTATCCCCCCTCCCCCCTCTAGAGCCCTCTTGCTAGAAACACGCGGTTTTCGAAAGTTCAGCACCCCTTCGTCCGCCTACCTGGTGTAATGGTCAGCATAACTGCCTGGCAACCCGGAGGTCTCGGGTTCGATTCCCGGCTATACCCAGACATTTTTTCTTTAAGTATAGGGTCTGGTAATAAAAATTAAGTGGGAGACAAATTTAACCTAATTTATCGCGCAGAGAATTTACCACTGCTCGAAGCCCCTAAAAACTTAGTAAATTGGACTATATCTAACTTTCTGAGATTTGGCTCGTGATCCCGGCTTCTTTTACTTCTACTCTGTTCTTTTCACGATGGAGGGGCCAGCCCATACAGGCCTTTAGGGGATGGACCTTCTGGTCTATCTCCTTCTCACATCAATATCATTAAAATAAAAAAAAAACTGGATAAAAGCCAAACCAACGCTTTCGCCAATGACCTCCAGCGACTGAAACTCACTTCCAGCCAGCGTCTTCTCCGCAACTTATAACCTTCAGCTGTTTAAGATCCGCATCCACAGATTCCTTCAACTCCTACCCAGCCGATAAAATCCCCTCTTCTTCTTTTCAAGATGGAGGGTCCAACCCAGGCCTTTAGGGGATGCAGCTTTTTGGTGTATCTCCTTCTCACATCAATATCATCAAAAATAAAAAAAACTATCTATAATCTAAATTTAGTTTAGGCATCTGTATCTATTATCTAGTTACGTCAAACGTGTATCTTTCTTAAATCATCAAGATACTTTTTTATAATGATTTGTTATAAGCGATTATTCAACACTTACAATCACTGTTCCAAACAGAAGTAGAGACTTAAAATTGGCTTTTTATAATATTTATCCATCCATTTATGACAATATTAAGTATGAATTCTTTTAGAAACTTTGAGTCAAATTTACAAAATCCAGGTTAAAGTATAAAGTATCCCCTTCTTTCTCTCCGATGTATTATATTTTATTCTACCTTTAACGATTCCGAACACGATGAGTTCATAAACCGGGAATCCACCAGCAGCTTACCTTAAAGCTATGTTAAAGGCAAAAAAAGTAACGTAAAAACCCTGCAAAATAACGAATGGATTCACCTAGTTATCGACTAAATGTCGGTTGAATATAAAAGGAAGAAAACACAGACAAAAAGATAGATATACCTATTATATGAACAAATTTGATTTTACGATATCTACTGCCTGACTTTTCTATTGAAAATTATGTTTAAATTTTATTTTGAAAATTAATTCTGAATATATTTTAATTATACATATATTTATAATGATAAAATATAAATTACCATTGAGGGGTGAACCGCGACCTAATATGCTGTATATCTACTTCTACTTACACTTTTATTTCCAAATAATAATCAGAACTTCCAAATATTTTCAAGTAATTCCAAATATTTCCAAGTACTTCAAAATATTTCCAAGCAGTTCCAAATATTTCCAAGTACTTCCAAATATTTCCAAGTACTTCCAAATATTTCCAAGTAATTTCAAATATTTCCAGTACTTCCATATATTTCCAAGTATTTCCAAATATTCTCAAGTAATTCCAAATATTTCCAAGTAATTCCAAATATTTCCAAGTAGAAGGAGACCGAGGGGTGAACCGCGATTGGAATTAGATGTACACCGTCTTTGGAATTATTTGGAATTACTTTGGAATTCATTAGAAAATCTATTGTTTTTTATTGTCTTTTACTTGGAAATGAAAGTGGAAGTGGAAATAGGTGTACACGATATTAGGCCGCGGTTCACCCTCGATTACCATTAAAGGAGACAATATAAGAGTGTGAGTCTCTGTTGGAAAAAATAAATTTTAATATATTTATAACGAGATATAGTTTAAAAGTTTCACACATCAATTCCTGTGAATCAATTATAATAAACTGATGAAGAGAACAAAGCTCTCAATACTATAGTGACGTTATAAATAAATTAAAATTTATTTTTCCAGCAGAAGACTCAAACTCTTTTATTTTCTCCTTTAATTTATAAAAATTCTCCTACTCTCGGCAAAATAAACTTTCAATATATTACCATTCTTTGTATTTTAGTTTCAATAGGTAAAGTGGAGAAAAAGTAAAGACTTTTCAAAGAAGACGCGGTATGGAAATTTTGTTGATAAAAAAAATCATTTTACCGAGGGTGTGATTTTCGATTTCGTTGAAAATTTTACTCTACCATACAGGGTATGGTCAAGTATTGTAATCGTGGATGAAAAAAGTGGAGTTTTCCTTTATTTTTTCAAAATATCTCAAAAACGGCTGAAACTATTTTGATTAAAAAAATTGGAGCAAAACCATGGCATTTCAGTCTACAAAAAAGCCCTAATAAGTGAACATCGAAAAAATTGTATTTTTCGAGAGAATAACTGTTTTGTCAAAATGTCTGTTAATATGTTAGTCTGTGCATTACCAAATTGTTGTGGACGAGCTAGCTCAAAAACTAGTATGAATATCAAAACCAAATTTCACACGTAGTTTTGGTGCATATCGACCCAAAATTAAGTGAGGGGGGATGAAAATCTTGGCCTTTCTACCAAATTTTAATCACTGGGCCCACAGAAGTCTAAAAATTCATGAATTAACCGCCCAAAAAGTATGTATGTTCAAAAAATGAAAACATTGGCCCTTGTACCCAACCAAATTTTGTATACATAATCAGTGGGTCCCTCAGAAGTCTAAAAATGCAAAAACTAACCGACCGAAATGGGAGGGCGGGGTGAAATTCTAGGCTCTTGTAACAAATTCAACCAAATTTTGTATACATAATCAATGAAGTCCCTAGTAGGTCTAAAATTGTAAAAACTAACCCGCTACATACAATTATAAATAATTATATTAAATTATATTAATATAAGAGAGGGGCCAGGCTGTATGGTCTAGTGGATGGCCACATCAGAACGTGTCAGTTTATTTAATGCCTATTTTCTATTCATTGAGGTTATTGAGGTCTTTTATTATCTCAATTATTACTAAATTAAAGACTAATCAAACGAGCTTAATTATATTATTAAATGATATAATGTATCGAGACTATTGCAAAAATTTAATTTAAGTTTCAAATTTTCGTATGTAAATACGTATAAATAATACTCCCGGCTAAAAATAGAGTCCGTGTGCTTTGGCTTTTCTCTAAGCTCTTTTTGGTGTAGACTCGATTTTTTTATTTTTAATGTCTATTATGTAGCTGAATAAAAATCTAAAAAAAAGGAATAATGAAAAATTTAATATTTTTAATTATAAGAATATTTATTCAGACAAATTTGAAATTATAATTTAATGTTACTATATTTTAAGATTAAATTACTATTTAAGGTAGTTGTTTCACGACAATACTAGCAAAAAGTTAATGCTAGAGTATTTAGAACAGATAATAAGGATTCATAATTCATAAGTCCAAAACTTTTTGCTGTTTATGTACCACTACTAGCCAATCCCGTGCTCGTTTGATAAATCTGGCAACACTGTCCGAGCTTGTATATATTTTATTATAGAAATTTCAGATAAAGTATATTATAAAGGGAGATTTATAAAACAAAAAGTTCTTAATAAGCGATTGAAAGCAATGGCTGAAGGGAAAAAACGTCAAAAAAATTACTAAAGTTAACCCACTTTTTAGGTTAAATAACATGCAATGTTGCAAGCTTGTTTTTAGTGTAAATTTTTCATTATACATTTTTCAATTTTTATTAATTATTATCTCAGAAACTATGTTGTAACTATGAATTAAAATTTTCTTAAAAAATATATTAGTTATTGTTTAATGTTGATTTAGTTTTTTACGAGGGGTGAACGCCGATTGGATTTAGGTGTACACCGTCTTTGGAATTATGTAGAATTATTTTGGAATTAATTAGATAATGCCTCTTCCTCTATTGTCTTCTACTTGGAAATGAAAGTGGAAGTAGGTGTACACAATATTAGGTCGCGGTTCACCCATCGATTTTTTATAAAATTGGTAAGAAGAGTTTCTTAATTATAATTAAATATGTATGTAAACTTTCCGATATCCCGTATAGTGCAATGTACTATATAAGTCTGAAAAATCTCTCTCTTTGGAATTTAATATCTCCGGAACTATATTGTTCTTAAATTTCGTTTTAACACAAATCGATGCATAAGTATTTAAATAATAATCTTTCTAAATTTCAAAAAAATCCTAAGAAAACCCTATGGTGAAACAACTACCTTAATGTTCCAAAAGTCAAATATAATTATCTCCGTAGGAATGCTTTATATATGTAATAAGAACATTCCAAACATATATTTGAACCATTAAATTTGATTAGTCTTTAATTAGCATTGGTAAGGAGCCATAGGTGTAATAAATCTATATCCGGTTCTCTATCTCAACCGGAAATTCTCTATAGAATTTCTATAAAGAGAAGCCCAAAAGGGCAGAGGGTTTCCATTTGCATCCGCCAATAAAAGCAATTTGTAAATGATCAACTCGATTGAAGTTTCGATTTTATTAAAAAGTAAATTACCATTAGCGAAGTAGAATAGAGAAATTCTCTGGAAAAAATCACACAGCACCCCGTTTGATGTTGGTACTTTGCTTCTTTTATTTTGAAATTAATTTAAATAAGTAGTGGCAAATATTTTAAATATAATTCATTTTGAAAAAAAAACACGCAAAGAAAATCATTATTTGGTATATCGATAATTTCTTATATTTTTTTAAATTTTATTTAAAATAATTCTCTATCTGGTTATACAATACGAGCTTTTCGTGCGTGCCTTCGGCACGCCCTCGAAGCTCGGCCCTCCGGGCTGGTGCCCTGGCGGGCGGCGTCTCGGTCCAAAAATTTTATTCCTCTTAAAAAACCATACTCCAAATGTATACCTGTAAACTCCCGAAAATACATACTCTCTTAAAAGTTTCGCCTCATTTTCGCCCTGACACAGCTACAGAAATGAGAATCTAGATATAAATCTGGAAGTATTTCTTATTTCTATAATCTACAGCATTGTGATATTTTTTGTGTGGAAATATGTAGATTTATTTAAATAAGTGGGATCGTGTGAGGAGGAGAATTATATTATATCATTTTTTTTTTTTAATTTGGGATCGATAATCGATATAAGGCTCCAAATATTTAAAAGAGATCAGGTGTTGTTTGTATGACAGGCTGCTCCAGTATTGCCATGAGAAACTCATATGGGCATTCGTGTCTTAAGTCGTTCAATTTTGTAAAAATAAAAAAATAAGAATAACAAAATTTAGATTTTTAAAAAATTATAAAAAATTGGCAAATTATTAAAAAATAAACAAATAATATATAAAATATAAATCAAATAAGATGTCACAAAGAGAAACAAAGAGGTTGTCCTCTGCTTGATGCAAATAAACATACACACATATAGTATATCAAGATGATATATCTGTATATATATTCTGTATCTGTTCTATATCTGTATATTATATTACAACCTCTTTGTTTCTCTTTGTGAATCAACAACTCTGCTACTCTCGGCAAAACAAAAACTTTTCAATCAAATAAGATGTGATTGATTTCTTTTTCTGTGCGCAAAGAAAAGCGAATTGAATATTTAATTTTTGAGTGGTGAGGGGGAGGGAGGAATAATTATCAATATATTTAATGTTTTTAATTTAAAATCAATTGGAGTGTTTCATTTTAAAATTCAAGTCCAAAATACGATAAGTGAGCAGTAATGGGAAAAAGTTGAAATAAAAGCCAACTTCTATTTAATACTTTATTTTGGGCAGACATAATCGATATTTTACAACGTTTCGAGCGCATATATCGTTGCTCTTCATCAGTGGACGTCAAACAAGTCATAAAACACGCAAAATTTATCTCCAGTAGGCGTTTTACATTTGGAATCATTACACTGGTAAACAAGCTATTGAACAATCTCAATTGAAATGTAAAACGTCTGCTGGAGATAAATTTTGCGTGTTTTTGTGACTTGGCTGACGTGCACTGATGAAGAGCAGCGGTGTAGCGCTCGAAACGTTTTGAAATATCGATTATGTCTGCCCAAAATAAAGTATTAAATAGAAGTTGGCTTTTATTTCAACTGTTTTTCCCATAACTGACCCTTAGCCAATTCATTAATATAAAAATATATTTCTCTTACCATATTTAGAAATAATTATAATACCAGCCTACTATATTTTCCTTGGATTTCTCAATTTATTTTTTTATAAGATTTGCTAACATATTCATATACAGCAAAGAACGTTTGTTTTGATGGCTGTTTGTAGCTCTTGTTCGAACCCGTAGAAAAGCAAAAGGGAAAAAGGACAAGCACAGAGAGAAGCGGTTTGTTTGCACCAGAAGAAGACGAAAAAGAAAGAGCAAGCAGGTCTTATCATTCACTCGTGACAGATTCAATCGGCAATGGAAAAGCAAGAGGTGAAAAAAGGAAGGAAAACTTGCTAAAACATTTCCAGCTATGCGTACACTTCTCTACTAACACTTTCTCTTCTTTGACTCGATTCTTCCTTTTCAAATCTATTTGAATTTTTATATAAAATATATTCGAAATTGAAATAAAAGAGGGTTAGTAATTAATAAGATTAAAGTAATTTTTGGAGACGGACTGATAAGTGAAATTGAGTGGATATTGATGAAGCAGTCCAAAAAAGAAGAAGATAATTTATACTATCTTTTTATTCATAAACCGACGTTTCGGAGACTATTCCCTCTTTTTTCAGGGTTTTGAAAAGTCAGTGAAGGAAATCCAATGCGACATTCCCCTATGTCTCCTCTTTCAGTGGCTCTAACAATAAACTGACACGTTCTGATGTGGCCATCCACTTGACTTTACCATACAACCTGGTCCTCACTTATATTTAATATTTAATAAAATTATTTATAATCATGTAGGGGGTTAGTTTTTCTTCTGGGGGCCCACTGATTATGTATACAAAATTTGGTTGAATTTGGTACATAGACCTATATTTTTATTTGTTGGCCCTACACCCCTCCCTCCCATTTTGGGCTGTTAGTTTTTACACTTTTAGACTTCTGAGGGCCCACTGATTATGTATACAAAATTTGGTTAAGTATGCTCAAATGGCCTAGATTTTTAATTTTTAACCCGCCCTCCACGCCCCTTAATTTTGGATCGATTTGCACCAAAATCTAATCAGCTCTTAATCTCAATGCACCGAAACTACATGTGAAATTTGGTTTTGATATTCTCACTAGTTTTTGAGCTAGCTCGTCCACAAAAATTTGGTAACGCACAGACTAACAACCAGACTAACAGACTAACAGACATTTTGACAAAACAGTTATTATCTCGAAAAATATAATTTTTTCGGTGTTCACTTTTTAGGCCTTTTTTGTAGACCGAAATTCCATTGTTTCGCTCAATTTTTTAATCAAAATAGTTTCAGCCATTTTTTAGATATTTTGAAAAAAGAAGCAAAAAAACACTTTATTCATGCACGATTACAATACTTGACCATATCCTGTGTGGTAAAGTAAAAATATATTGTATTTCATTATCAGCAGAATTATATTAATTTCATTACTACACTATAATTCTGCTGAGAATGAAATACAATATATTATTGTTACTGCCACTGAAAAAGGAGACAGAAGGGAATGTCGCATTGGATTTCCTTCACAACAAAAACCCTGAAGAAAGAGGGAATAGCCTCCAAAACGTCGGTTTAAATAAAAAGATAGTATAAATTATCTTCTTTTTTTCGGACTGCTTCATCAATATCCACTCAATTAGTAATTAATTTTCTGGAACGCACACATTTTCAATAAAGAAGTTATGAGAGATGGCGAGGATTGAATGAACAGAGGTTTGCAGTAAAGTGAAAAACTTTTTGAAAAAATCAAAATTTCTAAAGTTTTAAAGCCAAAGTACAGTAGAACCTAGTTTATCCGGACTCTCTGGGACCAAAACCAAACCGGTAATCGAAAATCCGGATATATGTGTAATAATATTGGATAAAAAATACTTGGTAGGTTTCACATTAAGATATAAAAATAAAAAGAATTTATTTTTGGAGAATTTTTAATCTTAAAATTTTTTATCCAATAATTTTTAAAAAATGTTTCATCAAGTAGCAACACCAAATTCCTTAAAAACTATATGGGTAATAAAAACAAAAAGTACTATTGCAGATTTGATGCTTTGGTAGTTGAGTTGATTAACAAAAAAGTGAAATTCTACTGATGAGGGAATGAAATGTTAGCTGAAATACTTAAATAAAACATATTTAATAAGATCTTTGATTCACAGCCTTCAAATCCTTGGTAATAATCTGGCTAAAATATAGCCCCTGATGACATTAGATTTTTAAGAACACCACCTTTTTAAAAAATTGAAAAATTCATTCAATTTTAATGATTAATTTATCTTAGTTGGTTTAGAATCTATCCCAGTCACTCACACAAACCCACTGAGAATTCGTCTCAATTTAATTAATACAAATCTATCAAACTTTAACTTGAAAATTAGTTTATGATTTAAAAGCATATAGGTACCTTTGAATTAGAATCTTATTCGTTGAATATTATTTCAAAAATACTTTAAATAAAAACATATCTGAATGAAAAATTTAAATAAATATAATAAATTAATGAAAATTTGAAAGATTTTTCGCAGGCGATGTCTTTCTCTTGTTTAAGAATGGAAGCCATATTTAAATGATCCTAGTGTTTCTTTTTCTATTGTCGCTAACAATTCACATCTAATGTATTGTTTAAATTTTTCAAATTCAAATCTTATCTTATCTTATCTTATCTTATATTATTAAATGAGCAATTCTTATATATATATATATATATCGGTTTCTCAAAAACGGCTCTAACGATTTCGCTAAAAATTGGTGTACTTATCAAGTCTCATGAGTTATTAGTCGTGTATAAATTTTAATCCGATTGAAATAAAGGAAGGTGGTGTAAATTAGTCATGTCGCAAAATAAATATTTTAATCGTTCATATCTCGTCTTCGGTAAGTCGCAGAGGCTTGAAATTTGAAACTTATGCTATTTAGAGAAAAACAGAGGTGACGGTGGGGGTAGATGTGGGGTACAGTGGTGGGGGGTTTAGAGGAGTGGGTCGAGGTACGGAGTTTCGGTGGTGGGATTGGGGTAGGTGGGGAGGGGGTGTAGGTGGGGAGGGAGTGTAGGTGGGGAGGAGGTGCAGGAGGTAGGGTGAAGTGGTGGGGGTCGGGGGGGGGGCTAGGTGTGGGGTTTCGGGGATTAATATAAACTGAAGCAAAATGTTACAGAGCATCTCTCGGTGGCTAGGTTCTGAATAATAACAGAATAGAATTAAATTGAGTGATTTTAGTGCGACGTTGCCAAGTCGCCATCTCTCACTTGCCATGAGTATGAGAGAAAAGATTCTCAGTTTTTTCAAAATAATTTCAAGAAATTTACGAATGTTATTTAATGAAACAGTCGCTTTAACATCAATCAGGATAAGGTTCGCATGTTAAATATGCAAATTTCAATAGTCAATATTTACAAATTTAGTGCCGCAAGGACCATTGAAAAAAAATTCTACGTATAAAGAACACTTATAAATATGTGTATTCAAAGTTTTAAAAGGATTGCAAGAAAATAGATTTATTAGGGAACGTCCTTAATGAGTAATCGTGAATATTGGATAGCGAAACACACAAACCTAACTATTTCATGTTTTGATATTGTTTCCACGATTGTGACCTTTCTAATGACTACGAAGGAAAAATATTGAATATTTTTAAATGTTTTCAATATTTCAAACTGAAGGAGTGGTTTTTCAATGTTTCTTTTAATCTTCTATGGTCTTTTGCTATAGATTCTTTTTTAATTTAATTTTAGAGGAAAAACAATTTAGTTATATAAAAAAAGAGAGACGGATATGAGTTAATTAACAAAAGCTGTTGATAAATTGATTTTTTATTTGTTTTAATTCTTTTATTTTGTCCATAATGAGGGAATATCGACAGAATGTTGTTTACATTCGCTACAGTATAGTCCTCTTGATTAATCCCAGATATTGTAATTCAATTAAGTAGCATGTTTTATTTTTTTAATTCATTATATAAAATTGATTTAATTGGTCATTTTCGATTATTGATTTTATTTATTAAAGTACCAACAAATCAGTTCAGTTTATTTCCTTTCCACTTCTTCTTTTAAGTGCCATATCAGGTCTCCTTGACGTTTCGGCTCCTCTCCACATATACCTGTGCTGAGTGTGTTTAGCTGTTTGTACACAGATATACGGGACCTACTTTTTAACGCCGGTTCCGAACGGCTAGTTTGGAGAGGTTACTAGGCAATTATATTCTTGCTAGGTTGCCATTGCTTTCCAAGAGGAGGCGGCTGCATATATCTGATCTGCCGAGACTCAGTCTCGAACCACCGAACTTCGAGTCAGCGAGCCGACGCTTCTAGCCACTGACTCAAAGTCGCCTCCTTTTCACTTACTAATATGAACAGTATGCGAGTGTATTGACTTTGGCCCACATATTCGACTTGGAATTTATATCGGAAATATGTGTTTTTTAGTAAACATTATATAGAACAATAGTTTTTAAGGAATTTGGTGTTGGTACTTGGTGAAACATTTTTTAAAAATTATTGGATAAAAATACTTGTAGGTCACAGATATAAAAGATATAAGGTCACAGATATAAAAGATATAAAAAATAAAACGAATTTATTTTTGGAGATTAAAGATTCTCCAAAAATAAATTCGTTTTATTTTTTTATATCTTAATGTGAAACCTACCAAGTATTTTTATCAATAATTATATAGAACAATGAAATTTGATACAAGGTAGCTGAAAAGTGTTTCACTTGATTTTCATTGTTTTGCCATTTTCTTAAAAATATTTAAAAATAAAATAAAAGTATATATTTATGGTACACCAGATTGTTAATGATATTTTCAAAAATTTAATTGAACAATTTTTCAAAATCCGAGAGCAATGTTGCCTAAATCTTATCAAAGGATCACTCAGAGAGTCAATTAGGTTGCATAACTTTCAGGCGTTTCGATAAGAAATTTAATCGTTATCAAAACCGAGGGGTGATCCGCGATTGGAAGTAGGTGTTCACATCTTTGGAAGTATTTTGGAAGTACTTGGAAATATTTGTAAGTACTTGAAAATATTTGGAATTACTTGGAAATATTTGGAATTACTTGGAAATATTTGGAATTACTTGGAAATATTTGGAATTACTTGAAAATATTTGTAAGTACTTGTAAATATTTGAAAGTACTTAGAAACATTTGGAAGTGCTTGGGAATCTTTGGAATTACTTGAAAATATTTGGAAGGCTTGGAAATATTTGGAAGTACTTGAAATATTTGGAAGTACTTGGAAATATTTGGAAGTACTTGGAAATATTTGGAATTACTTGGAAATATTTGGAATTACTTGAAAATATTTGGAAGTACTTGGAAATATTTGGAAGTACAAGTGGAAGTAGGTGTACAGCATATTAGGTCGCGGTTCACCCCTCGATCAAAACTGACTTTAAAGAAGTCTTAAGTGCTAGATCCGCCACTGCTTGTCTGGACCTGTCTTTTTCACCTTAATAGATAACCGAAATGCAAAATAAAGAATAAATTAACTTATAATGTATTTCTGGAATAGATTATTTATAGGGGGGTCGGGTAGGCTAGGCGGTAGCATGTCAGCCTAGCTAACCAAGAGGACCCGAGTTCGAATCCGGCTCGAGGCATCCGGCTAAAATCTGACCCCCGAGGTAGAGACAAATTTAAAAATAAAATAATTAGTATCGTAAATGGCTTATGGCTAGAAAGGCCGAAAAGCCAAAAAAAAAAAAAAAAAAAAAAGATTATTTATAATGGGTTTTTTAATTGATTGATAATTAACTACGCAATAAGATAATTAGGAAAAAAATAAAATTGAAAATAATATTTAATGTATTCATCAGTTCAAAATAGATTCTGGTTAACTGATGAATGTTTTTATAAATTGTTGCTATATACATGTGATTATTATGAATTATGTGATGTATCTGTTTTGAAGATTTGGGAATGATTCATGTGTAATGACCAATTCCGGTTCTTGAACCAGATGTATGTATGATTTCAAACTATTGTATATTTTATTGTGTTATATAATTCTCTATAAAAAGAAAAAATGTAAATAAAATGTTTCATTTCAATTTTAGAACTACTCAGGATGGTCAACAAGTGGTGACCGAAACTGTATAGTTTATCAATTAAATAAATCAAATAGTTATTGAAATTATTGTTTTATTATATTTGTGACAAAAACAACCCTTCAATTTAATAAGAAAATTTAAATCAAGTCACTTTAGTTCTGGAAGAATTTTTTATAAACAAAGTATAAATGCATTTTTTAAGAATTTCATAAATATACACTATGGTATATAAATGGAGATTTTCTAGAGAAACGGTTTAAGGATAATTAAAATAAAATAAAATGCTTTTGATGTTAATGACAGATGATAAGACCAAATAAACAATGATAAAGGAGACAAGAAGGAAGTGGTTACAAGACTCCTTAATTGAATCTTTTAAACCCTGAAGAAGGAGAGAAAATCCTACAAAACGTCAGCTTTTATAAGATTAAAAGTGATATTCTTTTCGATTTTTGTTTCCATTTCCATAAAATCTTCATTATGATCTACCAGCACGTATCCAAGCTACAAGAAAATAATTCTGATATAACTTATCTACTCTTATAAAACGAGCAAAAATTGTTTATATATATATTGTAATCGCTATGCTGCGTCGGCCAAGTCACCACCCTGTATATATTTGTATCATTGTTCTATTTTGAAAACGGCTTTACCGATTTTGATGAATCAAATTCTATTAACAAGTTTTGAGGATGAGAAAGCGATCTGGCTAGGTCTGGACCTCGACAAATTTAATCTTAATTGATCTTTTCTTAATTAAAGTAATTATTGACAGATGAAAATCTCAATAAAAAAGTTTGTTTACATTTTTTCAATTATGTTTAATTTTTAATTGGTTTTTTAATTTTAAAACCCACTAATAGGTTATAGCAAATATTAATATATTATATTAAAATTACGAATTTTTTGTTTGTTTTTAATTAACAGGTGTCTAAATCATAACAAATAAAGTGGTTCAAGTGTTTTTTTATATATAACTTGGAAACAAATCTTATTTAATTTTATGTTTTTATTTCAGATCCTATACGATTATTTTTATTATTATTTTCCTATTTATTTTTTTATAATGTTTATCAATATGAACGAATGTGGGCAAATTGGTGTACGAGTAAACAAATATACACATAATATGTAGACCACTAGAAAGCTAGAAATGCAAAAACTGGGTGCGGGGTGTGGTGGTTGTGGGAAGTGCCGTAGGTGGGGTGCAGTTGTGGGGGATCCGGGTGTGGGAGACGCGGTTGGAGTGGGGCGGAGTGGGGGTGCAGTGGTGGGGCGAGGTGTGTGGTTTCGGGAGGGGGGGTTAAGGATTACCGTGCATCGCTCGGAGGCTCCAAGTACTATTAGTTAATGAAATACCCAGGATATCCAAAATATGTATATAGAAATATAACCTGCCCCATATTAGTGAAAATTATTTTATTTTATTGTCCGTATTATGTCAGCTTTTACTTTAACATACGGGGTATGGTCAAGTATTGTAATCGTTCATGAAAAAAGTGTTTTTGATTCTTTTTTCGAAATATCTCAAAAACTGCTGAAACTATTTTGATTAAAAAAATTGGGCGAAACCATGGCATTTTTTCAAGTGTAATAATTATCAAGCCAGAATTAATAAAATATTTTTCCATAACGTTTATAATTTTGATGGTGTGACGAAGAAAAAAAAATATTCGAGTATTTTATTTCTCTCCGTTAGAGAAAAAGAAAAAGTTTAATGGTTGATTTACGTTTTCGCTATTTCCATTGCTTGGTTGATGGTGTTTTTGACGACGGTGTCCAATCAGGACTTTGCCAGCCAATGAGCCATGAACGCAAACTCCATTTAAATGAAACTCTTATCCGAGCTAGGTATCCCTCTTTTCATTTAGATGGAAAGCTTTTGCAGTTTTGCCTTTTAAAAGTGATTGTGACTAGCCTCTTTACTATGTTAATACCTCTAAAGTAAGGCTTTGGAAATAGCCTGTTTTTATCAAGGATTTCCTCAAATGATTTAAAGAATAAATTAATTAATCTTATCTTAATATATGTATAAGTATGGCAATGATGTTCGGGGAGGGCATGCACAGACTTTACTTCATCTTAGTTCATTCTTAAATTAATAATTAAATATTTATAACAGCAATTGGATGTTGATGAAAGCAGTCCACGGTGGTTGTAAAAAAATAAGACTATAGAGGGTTTTATTATTTTACATTTATTTGTTAAACCGACGTTTCGGAGATTTATTCTTTCCTTCTTCAGGGTAAAAAAAGTCAATGAAAGTAGTTCAAAACATAATTACTTTCTGTCTCCTTTGACAATGCCAAAAAAACATTATAAAATTTTTTGGCATTGTCAAAGGAGACAGAAAGTAATTATGTTTTGAACTACTTTCATTGACTTTTTGTTACCCTGAAGAAGGAGAGAATAAATCTCGAAACGTCGGTTTAACAAATAAATGTAAAATAATAAAACCTCTATAGTCTTATTTTTTACAACCACCGTGGACTGCTTTCATCAACATCCAATTGCATATTTATACCAGTCCGTCTCCTAAAGAAAATCTCTATCAATTTATAACAGCTTTTAATGAATTGAACATTAGACTATCTTTAGAACAAAGAGTGAAAATGAAAAACTTTTTCAAAACTGTGAACGCTTCTCGCAAATTTTAGTGATTTGGCAATTCTTTGCTTTTCGGCCTTTCTAGCCATAAGCCAATTTACGATACTATTTATTATATTTTTATAAATTTGTCATAAGGGGTCAGGTTTTAGCCGGATGCCTCCAGTCGGATTCGAACCCGGCAGGCTGACAAACTACCACCTAGCCTAACCAGACCCCCCGAGCTGAAAATTAGCACATGAAATGATTTAGTGATGAGCTAGGTACTATGTTCTAATTTCACCTTTCTGATTCAAGCAATTCATGAATAAATCAGATTCCTATTCTTATTAAAAAAAATATAAAAACAAGATACTTACTCATAGTAAAATGAGTAAGAGACTATATTTGGTCGTTTTTCAAAAGTTTGATTCAGCTTTTGCTTACCCGTTTGTATTGAATTCCTTCATTTAATCTAGAATTTTTAAATATTTCACATATATATAAAATGGAAAAGTATGTATATATGTTTGTATGATCCAAGCGATCTGATTGGCCAGTGCATAGCTAATGACATTATTAGAGCGATTCTGATTGGTCAGATAGTGATCGTGCTTAGCCAATGTGTTAAATAAATCTTTCCTTATTGTTACTTATTGTTGAAACCTTAGGCCATGAAATATATAGACACGCCTTCTGCTACTCTCCACACAGAGTGAAGTGAGGCTTACATCGCCTACAGATGACGTCACGTTCTCGCATAAATATTTTGGTAATATTAATTTGCGATTATTGGAATCCAAAATAAATAATCTAAACTACGATAAATTTATCTCAATGTATAATAATTCCTATAGTGGCCATGCTATTTCTGGGTGTTCCTACCTACAGATGACGTCACATTCTCTAGTTGATGTTGGCCTCACCAAATCGACACCAGGGCGTGTCTATATATTTCATGGTCTAAGGTTGAAACAATTTCATTCAGCACATTCTTTATCATGTATCATTTTAAATTTAAATTATTAAATTGGTATGAACGAGACGCTCCCCACAAGGGGCTAGGTGACGCCGGGCCGAAGGCCCGTTCATCAGCTAGTATTTAATATATAGTAATTGGAAAAATTTATGGTAATTCAACGCCAAGACAAATTATACAAATTATTGTGGACTGGTCTTTTTCTTTATCTTGAAATTCATTCATATATGGATGCATTATTCAGGGCATTGCCTGAATATGTTTAAGAAATTTGCAATTAGTAGTTGGCACGCGTGTCAGCGACTATTCACATTGCAACAGCCTGTACTGTCCGACATTTGTCTGATGATGGGGTGGCATGATGAGGGTGGCCTCAAGCATGAAAGGAATGGGCTCAAGTGAGGCCCATTGTGTACAAGTGACTAATAAACACGCGGCTGCCCCAGCAGGCAAATTATGCATACAGATCACCTTACGACAGACATTTCGACTTTTTTTCAATTAAAAATTGAAGGAAAAGTGAAATTGTTTAAACTTAGATACGCTTTCTGCAAATTCTAGTGATTTGATCATTTTTAGGGCCAGTTGTATGTCGGTTGGTAAACTCTTTTTAAACGTTGACAAGGGTTAAACCTTAAAATTCACCTTGTGCCAGGTGGGATGGCCAATCAGATGATAGTGCCTGCACGGCACAAGGTGAATTTTAGGTTGGTTGGTAAACTCTTTTTAAACGTTGGCAAAGGATAAAACCTCAAAATTCACCTTGTGCCAGGTGGGATGGACAATCAGATGACAGGCACTTTCATCTGATTGGCCATCCCAACTGTCACAAGGTGAATTTTAAGGGTTTACCCTTTGTCAACGTTTAAAAAGAGTTTACCAACCGACAATACAACTGGCCCTAAGGGCGGTTGGTTGGTAAAACCTTAAAATTCACCTTGTGCCTGGTGGGATCGCCAATCAGATGAAAGTAGCTGTCATCTGATTGGCCATCCCACCCAGCACAAGGTGAATTTTAAGGTTTTACCCTTTGTCAACGTTTAAAAGAGTTTAGCAACCGACATTCAACTGGTCCTAAGAGCGGTTGGTTAGTAAACTCTTTTAAACGTTGGCAAAGGGTAAAACCTTAAAATTCACCTTGTGCCGGGTGGGATGGTCAATCAGATGACAGGCACTTTCATTTGATTGGCCATCCCACCTGGCGCAAGGTGAATTTTAAGGTTTTACCCTTTGTCAATGTTTAAAAAGAGTTTACCAACGACATACAACTGGCCCTTAGTCAGCTAGAATTTTGAGTTGAAAGATGAAATTTGACTAAGGGCCAGTTGTATGTCGGTTTGTAAAGTCTTTGTAAAAGTTGACAAAGGGTAAAACCTTAACCCGGGTTTCCACCAAACAGATAAAACAAGAAGCGCAAACAAAAACAAACAATGTTTTGTAAAAACTGAAACGTTCTTAAAACATTTTTGTTTGGAAACAGTGTTTTAGTAAACAAAACACTTTCCAATCTTGAGTCGGTAGATCAAAGGAGTTCTGTTTGTTCTTGTTTTTTGTCCGGTTTGTTGGGACACGTCCTATATTGTTCAAAAAACATTCGGGCCTAGGAAATTAATTAATAATTCGAAATCGGTACTTGACATTCTTGTAAAATTGTTGAAGGAAGATCTCAATTGAGCATTTAACGTCGTCAATACTTAAATCATGCAATAATTTTTTTGTGCCGGAATTAACTCTCCTTTTTAATAGATAACTATCTCGGTTTTTTCTGTTTTAGGAATCATTAATTATAAACAAACCACAACTAAATATAAAATCATCGTCGTTGAAAGACATTTTGGTCAAAAAACAGCAACAAAAGTTTATAAACAAACTCTGGGAGAGTATGTTTATAAAAAACAGAACAGTTTGAAAAAAACAAAACAAGTTTTTGTTTTGTTTTTGAAAACAGAACTGTTTTTAAAACTGCCCGTTTGGGGAAAACCGTGAAAGTGCGTGTCATCTGATTGCCCATCACGCCGGGCACAAGGTGAATTCTAATGTTTTACCCTTAGTCAACTTTTACAAAGACTTTCCCAACCGACATACAACTGGCCCTAAGAGGTAATGTTTATTTACATAAACTTGTTTGCCATGTTTCCGCTCATTAGTTGTTAAAGTTCAAGACCTCTCTATTTAATTCGATTTTGTTCTGGTATTCTACATTGTTTATCTGGAGGTTCTGAAGCCAGAGTTCTCAAAATCTATTAAGTTCTTCGTTTTGGAAATATGTATAGGTAATAATTTTTTTACCAGAACAAACTTTCATAACTATATGTTCTCGAGATATCGTGGATATCGGAATCAATCATCATCATTGAGTATACAGTCCTAAGACTGGTTTGACGCAACCACTCGACTCTGTCCCCCGCCAGTTGTTTGACTTCCGGAATTTTATACTCAAAGAGAAATCGTCATGGTGCATATTCTCGGGATTTGTAATGTGGTGGTTTCCCGTTGTCTTCCACATGGGATGTAAATGAGCTGATATATTTGGAGTAAAGGTTTGGACATACTTCTCCCGGTAGTATAATGGGAGAGGTAAGAGGTTGCGGAACTAGCGTCTCTGTCCCTCTAGTTTTTAGCAAATCTTCCTTTACCGGGATCGTAGAAGAATATCTGCAAATTTTGAAGTTGGCGATAATCGGAATCAAATCAGACATAAAAAATCATATTAGAAAATTAATCTTCTCCACAATTGAGACATTTACAAACACGAAAACAAATGAAAATTTTCTAGTGAATTTAGTAGTGCAGTACTACTCTGAGCAGGCTTCTTAGAAAATATATATATTTCTTTAAAATCTAAAACGTAAAAAGATATTTACTTAATAGGCTGTTTTTAAAGTTGCGTGTTAAAAAGAAAAGGGAATTCATTGTCTATTACCTCTGTCCAAAGTCAGGAGCTTCTTTAAAAGTTTAAAGGCTAGGAACATACTATATATATTTGTCTAGATTAATTTGCCGCAACACTGATGCAATGCTGCCGAGAGAGAGCGCCATCGGTATATTTGCGGCAAATTTGAAATATAATCGTAAATTGGACTCAAATTTCGAAATGAAAGACTCCAATTGATTTTAAATTAAGAAACATTAAATAAATTGATAATTATTACCCCCTCCCTTCACCACTCAAAAATTAAATATTCAATTCGCTTTTCTTTGCGCACAGAAAAAGAAATCAATCACATCTTATTTGATTTATATATTATTTGTTTATTTTTTATTAATTTGCCATTTTTTTATAATTTTTTAAAAATCTAAATTTTGTTATTCTTATTTTTTTATTTTTACAAAATTAAACGACTTAAGACACGCATGCCCATATGAGTTTCTCATACATACTGGATGGAGCAGCCTGTCATACAAACAACACCTGATCTCTTTTAAATATTTGGAGCCTTATATCGATTATCGATCCCAAATTTTAAAAAAATGATATAATATAATTCTCCTCCTCACACGATACGACTTATTTAAATAAATCTATTTCCACACAAAAAATATCACAATGCTGTAGATGTGTAGATTATAGAGAAAAAAAATACTTCCAGATTCATATCTAGAGCCTCATTTCTGTAGCTGTGTCAGGACGAAAATGAGGCGAAACTTTTAAGAGACTATGTATTTTCGGGAGTTTACAGATATACATTTGGAGTGTGGTTTTTTAAGAGGAATAAAATTTTTGGACCGAGACGTCGCCCGCCAGGGCACCAGCCCGGAGGGCCGAGCTTCGAGGGCGTGCCGAAGGCACGCACGAAGAGCTCGTTATTATATATAGCTTGTAGAGGAGAGTGTGACAAAATGAATCGCAGTGGTCAAAATAATACCTCCATATATTGTTATACAATTTCTATTAACAAATCCGTTTACCTTTAATTTGAGGTGTTTGTGAAATACTCAAACATAGCCTTTATATAGTAAACATGCCGTGAGCCAAATTATCCACTTTCGGACAATGATCCTCATTGAATTACGTGAAACGATTAAGGGTTGATTTTACCCGCAATTCTAAATCTTCATTTCATTGTTTATTTCTTATTTTTATAAATAGTGGAAAATGTCCATACACTTGCGATTTTCCTATTAAAAATATAAAATTAAATAAGTTAGTAGAAATTATAAAAAAATAGAGGCGACTGTGGGTCAGTGGTTAGTGCTGGCCTGAAATACACTGGTTCGAGACCGAGTCTCGGCAGATATTTGTAGTCGATTCTCTTGGAAAGCAATGGCAACCTACCAAGAGTATAATTGCCTAGTAACCTCTCCAAACTAGCCGTTCGGAACCGGCGTTAAAAAGTATATCCCGTATATCTGTGTAAAAACAGCTAAACACACTCAATCATAAGTTTCCTGTATTTGATTCAATCGCAAATCGAATGCAGATGATTTTTGTCAAATATTAAGTGAAAATAATATCCGAATTTATATATTTCTAACTTGAAATAGTGAAGTTAATTTTCTCAAAACAATTCTCGTTAATGTGTTGATTATTCTTTGATATATTAATGAGAAAATTAACTTCACTAAACACACTCAGCACAGGTATATGTGGAGAGGGGCCAAAAAGTCAGGGAGACCTGATATGGCACTTAAAGAAGAGAGCTGCTTCTTTACTGGTGCGCCCCTTCTTGGAATCGATTGCATTAAAAAGAAAGAGATGTAGAAAGTTCGTAGTTATTATGTAAGCACTTAACTAGACATGTATTTTAGTTGACTTAATAAAATAATGTAGATTATTCTTTCATTTTTGTTTGGCCATCTGATAGGGATAAATGATTTTTATTGCAAACCAAATATGTCCTCAAGTTGTTGTTCATAGGGTGTCTATTGCATCAGACAAAACCACAATGAAAGCTTGAATAGTGGACTGTAGGGACCAGGTTGACTACCTCTGATAGATAATGACCTAGGCACGTAACCAGAAATTTATTTGGAAAAGGGGGACCAAAAGTTGATAAAAAATTAGTGTTTTAAAAATAATTAAGTTATAAATTAAAAGAAAAAATATTAGAATAAAAATTATATTAAATTCAATTAAGAGAAGATTCGTTGTGATGTTATCAAAGATTTTTCAAAAACTTTCGACTGTGATTAATTTTGTTTATGACAAAAAATTATTATGTCCATATCCCTATGATTCCGCAATAAAATTTATAAATCATGAACACGAATCATCCTATATAAAATACAATTTTAAAAAATATTTTATAATTCATATTTCATTATTCGTGTCCATGATTAATAATTAAAGGAATCGTAGGGAATTGGACATGACTCTAAATTAAATACAAAGTTATTTTCTTTTAGGGGGTTCTTTGGCGACAATCCACGCCAAAAGTTTTAGGCTCCTAACCACTTTATAAATATGAAAGGAACTAAAGTTTTAGGGTATTTTTTTTTACCTGACTGTCCACTCACACTACGAAATCTCTATAAGGCACACACACACACTTGCCGGTCGTTTCCAAGCCATTGTGCTTATATCCCCTTCACTAAAAATAATGGCCCAAATATGTTGTTTTTTTTGTTTTTTATCAAAACTACGTGGTAAATAATTTCAATTTTTTTTTAAGTTACTCCGAATATATTATTCTAACAAATATTAGTTTTTTATCAAGATGGTGAAAGTCCTTCAATGAAAAAAAATAAAATAATGATCATATCCCCACCCTTTCCCTATCTACCCTATGTTAAAAATGTCATTTTTAATTGCAATTATTTCATGTTTGGTGTGGTAAATCGTCTTCAAATTTTAATAGTATGTGTATTATGCTTTTAATGACTTATATTCCAAGTTTCAAAAACTTCTTGAATTTTTGCATTTGTGAAAGAACTACCTTCAATAGGCCAAACGTTTCGTTGTTGGTTCGCAACTTCTTCAGTGGCTCATTTATTAAACTTATTTGTTTGGAGTTTTGACTAAGAGAAAACAATTATATTGTTTTAAAAGGTTTATGTTTTATATTATTTGATAAAATTGAGTGATTTGTAAGGATACTGTTTGAAAATGGTTTTTCTCTTAGTCAAAACTCCAGACAAATAAGTTTAATAAATGAGCCACTGAAGTAGTTGCGAACCAGCAACGAACGTTTGGCCTATTTAAATAAAATAACTTTGTATTTAATTTAGACTCAAGTCCAACTCCCTACGGTTCCTTTAATAATTTTATAATTTATTTTCTCGATTTCATCTTTATAAATACTGTAATTTAGATGATTTCGGACCCGGAGTCTGGGTCTCCGTGAGAATATGTCTCAGGGATGATCTAATAAGGTTTAGTAGAAGGCTTACAAATGACTCAAAATGGTTTATTTCTATTTATATAATATTTTAGTACTATTTAGATAATATTTTAGAATTATTTTGTACCTTACCTTTAAAAACAAAAATAAAGTAAAGAAAATTTTTGAAAATTTTTTAGAAACTTTTTAAAATTTAAAATATAAAATAGGGGGGTCGGTAGGCTAGGCGGTAGCGTGACAGCGAGCTAACCAGGGGACCCGGGTTCGAATCCGACTCGAGGCAGCCAGCTAAAATCTGACCCCCGGGGGTAGAGACAAATTTTAAAAATATAGCTAGTATCGTAATTGGGCTTATGGCTAGAAAGGCTGAAAAGCCAAATAAAAAATAAAAAAAAAAATAAAAAAAATATAAAATACTAGGTAGGTTTCACATAAATAAAAGATCAGATGCTTGTTTAGCACGACCCTATATATATTTCGGGGTATAAAACCTTCAGGAGTTCACAAAGGATTTCACATTAATAATAATTAATAAAACTAAAACGAATTTATTTTTGGAGAGACTTTAATCTCGATATATAGGGTGTTCTTCCCAGAGGTATAGAACTTCGAATTGAAATAAAACACAAGAAAATCGTTTTAATGTCCATCAATTTGGCTTTATTGGAAGGATAATTTTATGCCATTAATGTTTAAATATGATTTCGGGCATGTGGCCGCCGCGGCTGGCTCGAATAAATCCAATTCTACAGGTCCAATTTTCAACCACTTTTTCGAGCATATGGGGCCGTATGTTGGCAATAACGCCACGAATGTTGGCTTCCAAGTCCCCTAACGTTTCTGGTTTGTTGGCGTAGACGAGCGACTTCACATATCCCCAAAGAAAATAATCCAATGGTGTCAAATCACACGATCTTGGTGGCCAATTGACAGGTCCATTCCGCGAAATTATGCGCTCATCGAATGTGACGTGCGCTGTGTGGCATGTAGCGCCGTCTTGTTGGAACCACAACTCATCCACATTCATGCCATCCAATTCGGGAACAAAATAGTCGGTTATCATGGCTCTATACCGGTCTCCATTAACGGTAACTGACTCTCCAGCATTATTTCGGAAGAAGTATGGCCCAATGACTCCACCAGCCCATAGAGCACACCAAACAGTCAGTTTTTGTGGATGTAATGGCGTCTCAAGGGTCTCATGTGGATTCTCTTCACTCCAAATGCGGCAATTTTGCTTGTTGACGTAGCCAACATTCGTGGCGTTATTGCCAACATACGGCCCCATATGCTCGAAAAAGTGGTTGAAAATTGGACCTGTAGAATTGGATTTATTCGAGCCAGCCGCGGCGGCCACATGCCCGAAATCATATTTAAACATTAATGGCATAAAATTATCCTTCCAATAAAGCCAAATTGATGGACATTAAAACGATTTTCTTGTGTTTTATTTCAATTCGAAGTTCTATACCTCTAAAAAAAACACCCATTATGTATATAATTCGGGTGGCTAATCTTTACTTTCTGTTGCTTCTGAAGATGGGTTAGCCACCCGAAATATATATATCGAGATTAAAGTCTCTCCAAAAATAAATTCGTTTTATTTTTATATCTTAATGTGAAACCTACCAAGTATTTTTTATCCAATAATTTAAAAAATGTTTCACCAAATGCCTTAAAAACTATGTTCACAAAGGACACTATTTATCTTTTATTTATGTGAAACGTGCCTAGTATTTTATATTTTAAATTTTAAAAAGTTTATAAAAAATAAGTAGGTTATAATGAAAGGCAATCCAAATTATTTATATTTTTTGTTCAAATACCGACGTTTCGGAGACCTTTTCTCTCCTTCATCAGGGTAATGAATGTTCATTATAACCTACTTATTTCGATTACCAGTTCGTCTTTCTAAGAAAATAAATAAAGTTTATAAACAATTTTCAAAAATTTTCTTTACTTTAATTAAAATGTTTCACCAAGAACCTACACCAATCTATCTTAACAAAAAAAAAATAAAAAATAAAAAAACTTTTGTTGGGCTATAATTTACACGCACACACAAATCCAATATAACCGAATGTTTTCTACATTTGATTCGATCACGAATCAACTGTAGAGAATTTTTGTCAAATATTGAGTGAAAATAATATTTGAACTTATATATTTCTAACTTGAAATAATGATTTTAAATAAATTTATATATCAATGAGAATTGTTTCGACCGCGCTTATTTGAAAAAGATATTTTATCACGAGACCACTGCGGATTATGCTATTGAAGTATGTGGAGACTCCACAGACTTCAATAGCATAATCCGCAGTGGTCTCGTGATAAAATATCTTTTTTCAAATAAGCGCGGTCGAAACAATTCTCATTGATATATAAATTTATTTAAAATCCAATATATAAAACAATAAAAATATTCACTCATGATGTAAGCAAATTGCTTTGTTTTGTATTTATACAAAATCATCCTAATATTTACATTAAATTATAAAAAAAAAACCAAACTTATATATAGTACGAACTCAAAATTATAGGGAGTTTTTTTGTGGTGTTTCACATTTAATATTATTATTACTGTGAAACACCACAAAAACTATAACTGTCATTTAAATAATGTTTTTTCATTATAAACCAAAACCCCACTCTTTTAGTTTATTACTAATTCTTCTAAATAGTATCTCATAACTTCTCGGTTCCTGATGGAAATTTTTAAATTATAAAGAGTGAGTTTTCGTGGGATTCGAAAATACTATATACTCAAATTATTTTATTGAAATTTTAAATGCACTTTAAGGTAGTTGTTTCGCGACAATACTAGCAAAAAGTTAATGCTAGAGTATATAGAACAGACGATAAGGATTCATAATTCATAAGCCTAAAACTTTTTGCTGTTTATGTACCACTAATAGCCAATCCCGTGCTCGTTTGACAAATCTGGTACCATTGTAAGAGATTGAATATTTTTATATTAAAATGACAGGCAAAATACATTTTAAAAATTAAAAAATTTCTATAAAAATCGTTTTGTTATTTTTTAACAAATGTAATCAACGCCTACGATACACCTTATGAAAATTATAATTTTGAAAAAATCTAGAGCATGCGCGCTTTATACATCTTTCGCTGGTTAAATAAATGCGCTGTTGCCAAATTGTTTTTACTGCAAATTTTTAATTATACATTTTTCATTATTTATTCCTTATTATCTCAGAAACTGTGTTGTAACTATGAATCAAAATTTGTATTAAAATATGTATTGGTTATTGTTTAATGTTGGTTTAGTTTTTTATAAGAATGGTAAGAAGAGTTTCTTAATTATAATTAAATACTACTAATACTGGTATATATATAAACTTTCCGATATCCCGTATAGTGCAATGTACATATAAGAGTCTGAAAAACTTTGGAATTTAATATCCCCGGAACTGTATTGTTCATAAATTTCGTTTTGCCACCAATCGATGCTGAAGTATTTAAATAATAATCTGTCTTAATTTCAAAAAAATCCTAAGAAAACCCATTTGGCGGAACAACTACCTTAAATTATAATAAACAAGCCAAACTTATATATAGTACGAACTCAAAATTATAGGGAGTTTTTGTGGTGTTCCACATTTAATATTATTATTATTGTTACATAATGTTTCATTATAATCCAAAACCGCACTCTTTTAGTTTATTACTAATTCGTCTAAATAGTATCATAACTTCTCCTCGGTTCCTGGTGGGAATTTTTAAATTATAAAGAGTGAGTTTTGGTGAGATTCAAAAATACTATATACTCAAATTATTTTATGGAAATTTTAAAGGTAGTTGTTCCGCCAAATGGGTTTTCTTAGGATTTTTTTGAAATTTAGACAGATTATTATTTAAATACTTCTGCATCGATTGGTGGCAAACCGAAATTTATGAACAATAGAGTTCCGGAGATATTAAATTTCAAAAATAGAGTTTTTCAGACTCTTATACATTGAATATACGGGATATCGGAAAGTTTAAAAACATATTTAATTATAATTAAGAAACCCTTCTTACCATTTTTATAAAAAACTAAACCAACATTAAACAACAACCAATACATGTTTTAAGACAATTTCGATTCATAGTTACAACACAGTATCTGAGATAATAATGAATAAATAATGAAAAATGTATAAAAAAATTTACACTAAAAACAATTTGGCAACAGCGCATTTATTTAACCAGTGAAAGATGTATAAAGTGCGCATGCGTTGATTACATTTGTTAAAAAATAACAAAACTATTTTTATAGAAATATTGAAGGAGACAAGAAAAGAGTGTGTCTTCTGCTGGAATTATAAATTTTATTTATTTATAACGAGACTATAGTTTCGAGGGCTTTGCCCTCTTCATCAGTCTATTACAATGGATTCACAGGAATTAATTTATGAATAAATAAATGAAATTTATAATTCCAGCAGAAGACACACTCTTTTATTGTCTCCTTCAATATATAAAAATTCTGCTACTCTCGGCAAAAACTTTCATTTTTATAGAAATAAATCGACCTTTAAAATGTATTTTATCTGTCATTTTAATATAAAAATATTCAATCTCTTACAATGGTGCCAGATTTGTCAAACGAGCACGGGATTGGCTATTAGTGGTACATAAACAGCAAAAAGTTTTGGGCTTATGAATTAGGAATCCTTATTGCCTGTTCTAAATACTCTAGCATTAACTTTTTGCTAGTATTGTCGCGAAACAACTACCTTAAATGCACTTTAAGTGAAAAAAAAATCAACTAATTTTACATAGGAAAAATATTTTTGTATATAATTAAACATGATATGTTAATAAATATATTTTTTTAGATTAAAATTTTTTATATTGTATTAGAATAAGAAAATTTGAGTATTTTAGAGAAAGGGTAGGATTATAAATTTACTAAATAAAATAAATAAATAAATAAATAAATTTGGAAATTTAATCAAAATCAAATGATTTTAATCAATTACTTAAATTAATTTCACATAGTAAATTGATCAAACAAAGAGAAATAATAATAATAATAGAAAAAATATTGAAATTAACATTTTTAATTGTAAGAACAGAAAAAAATAATGTTTATTCTTTATACATAATGAATTTTTCGAAATGAACTAAATCTTCTTTATTTAATGACAAATCACGAACATGAGATCCAAAGGTTTTACTAATTCTATATAAATTTCGTTTTACAGCTGATTTCAAAGACAATTTCATTTTTACATCGTTTGTATTTTTATACGATCGCTTGGAATTGAAGGGGGCTTTTTGTAATTTATCTATTGTCGATTTCAATTTCAAAAAGGAAGATATTATTTTGGCCAGATCTTTTTGAACGATTCCATATTTGTCTTCATTATAGGAGGCGGCGGCCAATTGAGAAAGAGCTTGTAAGGCCCAAATGACCGGTTGGGCTCGCAGAAGATAATATCGAAGCTCGGCTTCCGGGTGTTTGGCGAATAAAAAATGAAATCCAGGTTTGTTCAATAAACTTTGGACAATTTGATTTAAACATTCTTTGAATTTCATATCCATTTTTTGAAAAATGTTCGGTTCTTGTTTTACAATTTTGGAAGACATTTGTGGTTTTAAAAAAGGTTCAATTCTGTTATTTTTCAAATGTTCGGCATACGAAAATTCCATATTCGAATTATCCAATGTCAAATTTCGAATTGTTTTATTCATTGCCTTATCCTCATTCTCAGGAATTGTTTGAGCAACTTGTGGAATTTTCAAGTTGAAATCACAAATTGTGGAGGTGTCATTAAAACATTGGGATAAATTCAGTGTATACGTATCGATTAGATTAAGAGTTTGCTCAAGAATTCCATTCCAATTGTGAGGATGCCCTCCAGGTTGACTTAGGGTGTAAACTTCCTCTCTACGTGCTAAATCTTTCTCAGCTAGATTCATAAAATCCAAGTAGCCCAAATGTTGTATAATCGGGAATTCGGAAGATAATGCATTTTTTAACAAAAATTCTTCTTTGGTAAAGTATTTTTGAGAAACAGGGAAACTGGTTTGTTCGGTAAAATACAAATTAAAAATAATTTTCACCGAATATATCGTAAGCATAAACATTGTTGACAAAATCCAAAAATTAAACATTAAATGGTAATTAAAATAATCAAATAGAGAAATTAATGGATTACTGTCCGGTTTATAGCCGTATAATGAAACAAAAAATTCAGTAAGAGTAGGACCGTATAAATAATAATTAATCATAATAAATATCATAGGTATTAGTACATCAATCATAGCCCTTCGAATTGCTTGAAGAATTTTTGGTTTAAATTGTAAAAACTTGTAATATTGAATGACTGGAAATTGTAAATTTTTATTTTCAAAAAAATAATCTTTAAAGAAAAAGCAAATGCCCATTAAAAAACCGCCAATTCTTAAAAATAAACTTCTTTCTTGGATACATTTTTCTGCCCCACAAGAAATAGAAATAGAACTAAATTCCCCACCGAGAAGGGTTAAATAGAGCCAGAAAATAATCCCACCGGAAATACTATGTAAAGTTATCATAAATAAATTTCGAATTGAAAATAAATTGAATATCACTTGAAGATTAGTTTTGTTATAAGGAAAAATTAATAAAATATCTTCACTACAAATTAACCCTTCAATAGCAATTAAAAGAGCCAGAGGATATATTAATAACCACGTTGTTAACGAAGTACTTGTTTTAATTGCGGAGAGTAAACCCTCAAGAGGGTGAAAGAGACTAAAATTTACTAGAAAAATAAATAAAATTAGGAAGATCATTTGAACTATTACAGTCCATAATATTGCTTTTATCATTCGTGATAAAATAATGTCTTTATTATTTGAGTTGTACCACCAAAACATATTTGAAAAACACTTGGATATGCTAAAAATCTTTGGCCTCGAAGGTGGGTCTGCTGGATAATAGTTTGTCTGAGAAAGTGGAGACGTTGGTGATATTGGAGACAGTGGAGACATTGGTGATCTTGTCGATAAATTGAAGGATGGCGACATTGAATTCATTTTGAGTTAGTATTTAAATAAGATTTCTGAAAAAATAAAAAAAAATAAAAATAAATAAATAAAATGAAATAATTTAAAAAAAATAAATAAAAAAAAATAATAATAATCATTAAAGTAGAAACAAAAAATAAAAGGAAAATATGAGTTGAGTTAGCTTGTTTTCATTTAGGGTTAGTTTAGATAATATAAATTGAAAAAATAAGAGAAGGTTGACAAGACCAGATATTCACATTAGGGTGGCCCCTATTTATTCTTATTTATTTATTTATTTATTGGCATTAAACATAATACGACAGTTTTTGAAGTCCATTCATTATTTTATCAAATAAATGTAATAACTATCTATATAGGGTGACCCAGCCAGTAGATGATCAAATAACGCCGATGCTATGCTATTTTTATCACCCAGCTTTCATTTTAAATCTTAATAGAAAACTCACACCATAATAACAATCCCTTATATGTGTCCAATCATAGGAGAATATAAAATTCAGGCCTTATTAAAGAGCATAAACAATAGAATTAAAAAAAAAATTGTTCCAGTAGTTGATCGGGCGAATCCAATTTTTGATCAAAGTCAAATCCAATGATTTTAAAGGAGGTAAAATAACACAGTTTGATAATTTTATTTATATTTTATTTTATTATTATTTATTTATTTATTATTTTTTAAGAAACACAATAGAAATTAAAAAATTACATTTTTTAAAAGTATTGCAACTCATGAACCGAAAAAAGATGTCTTGTTTTGCTGGTTTTAGTTGGTTCTTCGATATGTGAAACAACATTTAAATCATAAATAACTAAATATATTTTTCAATGGGCCCAGAGAAAATAGTTGTTTCCGACTGAAAATGACACGAAAATTTGAACATTCGATCAACTACTGGATGGGTATCAACTACTGGCTGGGTCACCCTTTATAAAATTAGGGTTTTGTCCGTACATTACTCTAAATCAAGACAAATTTTGGTTGCACACGTTTCAAGCAAAGTTATGAACGAAAACACCCTCAACAAAATTCGTCTGTCTGTCTGTATGTATGTCTGTATGTTTCCGTGGTTTCCGAGAAAATTTGCTGACGATTCACGTAAAACGGCTGAAGGAATTATTATGAAATTTCATATTTGCATCAGAGGTTTGGGGGGCGCACGATTGAAAATTATCAAATAACTCCTAAACTATTAACCCTACGGCAAATTTTATAATGATCAAAGTTGTAGGGGATGTGATTTCTGACAACTTTTGTTTAAAAAAATTTCCCCAAAAAAGGGGGGAGGGTGAAAAATGTAAATTCTTGCTCTTGGACCAAACTCAAGCAAATTTTATATACATAATTTGTGGGTCACTAGAAGACTAGAAATGCAAAAATTGGGTGCGGGGGGGGGGGTGATTATGGGGTATGGGGATGGAATGAGGGTGGGGTGAAGGGGGTGGAGTCTGGGGGTGAAGTGGGGGTGGGGTTCAGGGGGATAGGCGAGGGTGTGGGGGCGCAGGGTGGGGTCCGGGTGGGGGTGGGGGTGCAAGGTGGAGTGAGGGGTTCAGAGGTGTAGTGGCGTGGTGCGGGGGGAGCAGGGTGGGCTGCGGGGTGGTGGTGTGGGACCGGGGTTGGGAACGGGTGCTGGGTGGGTTTCGGGAGGGTGAGGTGTGAGGGTGGGATTCGTGGGTTGGAGGTCCAGAGGGGCCTCGTGGCCCCTGGCTAGCAAGAGGCCGCCGAAGGCGGCCCCTTGCATCTAGTTTATTTATATTTATGGTGGGGAAGGGAAGGCGCAAGTTATTTTGAAAAGTAAGATTTTTTTTTTAAATGTGACGAAGGTACATTTTAATATAAAAATTTTAGTCTATGTAATAAATATAATTTTAGATGATATTTTATAATTAATGTAAAGATTTAAGCATCTTTTTTTTAGTTTCTTTTGAAAAAGATGGACTTTTTCAAAAATCAACCAGGTAATTAATCACAATTATATTAAAAAGAATTTATTTTATTTAGGGACGAATCTAAGATTTTAGTAGAAATATTTTTACATTGCATATCAGAGGGCTTCGTCCCCTCAGGAATCGAAACCAAGAGCTAATTAGCTTAACGGGGAGTTAGCCAAATCCTTAAGACAAACTCTCCTGCCCGGCAAGCAAGTTAGCGCTTGGTTTCGATTCCTGAGGGGACGAAGCCCTCTGATATGCAATGTAAAAATGTTTCTACTAAAATCTTAGATTCGTCCCTAAATAAAATAAATTATTTACAATTAGTATTTGCAAAATAATTTGGTGGGGGGGGGGGGTTGCTGCCTAGAATATAATTTAAAACGTACAAGTTTAATGATTCCATTTGTTGTGGAAAATAGGCTTTAAAATGAATATTGCTAGCCAGTGGGGGGTTTTATCTCTCCTCCCGAAATGTTGAATTATAAATCGAAGTTTTACAGAATATAAATAAACGCTCAATAAAAATTTAATAAAAAAAATACTCTGTTCAAAAAAGCAATCTGGGCTTTTAGGAAGTCATGTCTTCTCCTTGGAGTTCATTCATACTCCCCTAACCCGTCAGTAGATAAATCCCCATTAATTTTTTTTCTTAGTACGGCTTTGGTCAAAAGTCTATTATAAGGGAATTCAAATGTTTAACGATCCACGGGGCATGAGTTTATCGTTGTCCGATCGAGCTGAAATATCACAGATTGTATTTTTTGAAGGTTGTAATAATTCGAGGGGCGGAATTCGAGAGCCGAGAAATACCATCCAAGGGTCAAATAGTGGTAAGGAAAAATAAATTTGTTTCTTTGTACTGTGTTTTCTATGTGAAACATATCCTTACTAGATTAGAGAATGCAAGAGTCAGTGATTTCTATTAAGACCCTCCGAATGGATGATAAGTTGTCAGTATGAAATAAATAATTGAGTCACATCAAATTTAGGCTTTAATCCAATTGTTCAATCCTTGGGAACAGATGGGCAACATAAGGCAATTCGAGAACTAACTATCCTTTGTAATTTTTGAAATAAATTTACTTTTTAAGGTACGTTTTGCTCGGTGCGACTATCACGATGATCGTTCAACAATAATCGTGCAACGAGGAAAATGTACCTTCGCTCGAGGGAAAACAGCTCCATAAGAAATACAAAGAAATAGTGCTCAACGATTATTGTTGCACGATTATTGTTGAACGATTTTTGTTGAACGAACATCGTTGTACGATTGTTGTTGAACGATCATCGTTGCACGGTTGTTGTTGAACGATCGTCATTGCACGATTGTTGTTGAACGGTCATCGTTGCACGATTGTTTGTTACGCGATTATTGTTGAACGTTCATTGTTGCACGATTTTTGTTGAACGATCATCGTTACACGATTATTGTTGAACGATCATCGTGATAGTCGCACCGAGCAAAAAGTACCTTAAAACATTAGTTTTAATTTGTTTTTTATTCAAGTGAACCGCGAAATTCTAAATAATTTTTATTTTAATAGTCTGATAGTTAATTCTACATATTGAGAACTATTTTATTATTTTTGAAAAAAATGAATGAGCACTCGACACGTTCGAATCCTGTATAATTAAATAGTTCTCGATATGTAGAATTAACTATCAGACTATTAAATAAAAATTATTTAGAATTTTGCGGTTCACTTGAATTACCCTTTGTAATCTTATCGAGTCTTCGGTGAAGAAGTGGACAAAATCGAAGATGATGAGCAAGATGAGATTAGAAAATTTATTATAATTTCCTAGTTTATTCACGACGTTTTGGCTTTCAATTCTGGAGCTGTTTTCATGTGATAATAGAGATCTATAGTTTGAAACAACTCGGCACAGAAATTGAAACGTCCTAAATAAACTTGAAAATGTGTACCAATTCTTTGAACTCACCATGAGAGGCCCAGTCAGGGAGAATCTTCCACTAATACCCAGAGACGGGTTGATTATAGAGCTGAGGCAATGTGAAGTTTTCAGTAGTTTTCATCAGAATTCATCCACATAAATAACGATGGGCTCTTTCCAAGTTTGATCTGAAATTATATTTGTTTATTGGTGAAATGTGAAATAGATAATAGGCGTGGTTAGTAAAGAAATGCCTGAATTATTATTCTAAGCAAGTTTCATGCATGTTTCATTCAGATTAATTCATCTTCGAATAGACAAACTATGTCCTATTAAAATACGACTTTAATGATACTTTCCTAAGGGTTATGTGCTAGTATACTTGTAAGCTAGTAGTTTGAAAAAAATAATCCTATATATAAAATACTACTATATAACTCATAATTTTACTGAGAATTCTATTGATTTAATATTCTTAGAAAATCATAAGATGGTGTCATCTATTAAATCCGATGGAATGGATTATTTTTAATTATATGTCAGAAGGGTTGTTTTCACCCCCTCGGGAATCGAACCCTAGTGCCAGTAACAGCAATCTGGCTCACCTGTGAGGTGCAAACCTCTCTGACAGATTTAATATTGTTAAAGAAATAAATTTACTTCCAACTAAAACCAGAACCGAGTGTGATATTTCTGGTTAAATAAAAAATATCGTCGCCTTAGAGAGTAAACCGGCTAACTCCATTTTTTATCTTAAATGACATATTAATACCGTTCGAAAGAAAAAGAGATGCAGCATCATCCAAATAAAACTGCTCCTTAAAATTACAATCTTAAGTTGTAGAAAAAAATGTGAAAAATAGTTTCTTTCCATAAGAACAATATTAAATTTTCTTTGTTTTTTCACTGCCCTGTAAAATTTCCTTGTTGTGAGTTAGCAGGTTTACACTCTAAGGGCCAGTTGTATGTCAGTTGGTAAACTCTTTTTAAACGTTGACAAAGGGTAAAACCCTTAAAATTCACCTTGTGCCCGGTGGGATGGCCAATCAGATGACAGGCACTTTCATCTGATTGGCCATCCCACCGGGGACAAGGTGAATTTTAAGGTTTTACCCTTTGTCAACGTTTAAAAAGAGTTTACCAACCGACATACAACTGGCCCTTAGGCAGTGATGGCGAACCTATGACACGCGTGTCAATGGTGACACGTTAAGACATTTTGGGTGACACGCATCATTTTACGGACGATCTTCGCTCAAGAAGATTCAAAGGAGGTTGCGCTTAATTCACTAAGTCACTAAATTAAAAAATAATTAGGTTTTGATTTTGAATAAATAAATATATAAAAAGTATGTTTGATTTTTTGATTTTTGTTTTTTTACTAGGGCTGCAACTATCACCAAATTATGAATATTTCTAGATGTGATACACCAGCCGAGTTAAGTCAGGTTTTTTCTGAATTTTGACACACAAAATTCAAAAGGTTCGCCATCACTGCTCTAAGGGCCGGTTGTATGTCGCAAAGTAAATGATTTTTATCACTAACCAAGGGTAGCTGGTAAATGGAGGCACTGAAAGTTCGTGTCATCTGATTGGCCATCTCAGCCCCTCCATTTACCAGCTACCCTTGGTTAGTGGTAAAAATCATTTACTTTGCGACATACAACCGGCCCTATGGCGACGATATAATAATGAAGAGTTGCAAGTCAAGGCAGCCAAATAAGGCATTTACGGGACTTTCAATATAATTATTCTTTATATTAATATCTTATTTCTTTAATTAATATTTATAAGAGTGTAGAATCCACCCCAATGCAATAGGAAATTACAATGGGTTTTCATTGAGAGTAGCAGTAAACGATACCAAATGTTCTTTTGTCTCATGATTTTCTGATTAATTCATAAGATATTGTCAATTTTTCGAGCCGATGAAAATTCATAATTAGTTTAGGACCTGATGATAATCAGATCTGACCAAAAGGTTGATATTAAAAAAATAAATAACTTTCTACATCTTCACTTGATTTATTGTCCTGGAATCTTTTATTATTAGCGCTGTCTATTCATTCCTAATTCATTACTTAAGTTTATTAATATAAATGAATACTTTAAGTAAATTGTCAAGTCCAATATATCATTTATCCTTAAGTGTAAAGAACAATTATTCTACCTTAGGGCCAGTTGTATGTCGGTTGGTAAACTCTTTTTAAACGTTGACAAAGGGTAAAACCTTAAAATTCACCTTGTGCCGGGTGGGATGGCCAATCAGATGAAAGTGCCTGTCATCTGATTGGCCATCCCATCGGGCACAAGGTGAATTTTAAGGTTTTACCCTTTGTCAACGTTTAAAAAGAGTTTACTAACCGACATACAACTGGCCCTAAGGGCCGGTTGCATGTTGCAAAGTAAATGCTTTTTACCACTAACCAAGGGTAGATGGTAAATGGAGGGGCTGGGATGGCCAATCAGATGACATGCACTGAAAGTTCCTGGTTAGTGGTAAAAAGCATTTACTTTGCGACATACAACCGGCCCTTAGAGTGTCAGTTAAGAATGAAACATTTAAATAATATAGGGGTGCCCGAAAATTTCTGGGGTGAGGTGGGAGGTTGAAAATTAGGAATAAATGGTAAAAATAAAAAAGGTTAAGTTTATAACTTAAACAAAAGATAATTAAATCATCTTCAAATTTTTTTAAAAGTTAATAAAATATAAGGTACAAGAGGGGTTACTTTTCATGAAACTGGGGGGACCCCTAAGTTATAAATATGTAGATTTCTATAGAAAATCAATAGAGATGATCAACTAATAAATCCGAGGTGTTATAGATTAATTATAGATTATTTTTATTATGTCAGAAGGGTTGTTTTACCTCCTCTATTTCTTTTGATTTTCTATAGAAATTTTAACCTTAATACTATTTGTCTTTTATATAGATTGAAATAAAAATTATTTTGACTAATAAAATAGAATTATAATGATAAGAAATCAATTAAAGATAATGTCTTCTAATTAACAATATTTATTTAGGACTTTTAGAAATTTAATATTTTGTTTAATTGAATAGATATAATATGGAAAGATTTATTAAAATTATACAGACAAATAGCTAATGAATGTTAAATTAGTGATTAATTGGTATTTGTTACCTTAATTTCAGTTTCAAAAGCCGGTATTATTTAAAATATAATTTGATTAAATCAGCATGGTCTGATTAAGCAACTTCAGTTGTCAACGGTTCTATGAACGAATGGGCCGCCAAAAATGAAAGTCCCTAGGACAAGAGATTTAAAGACAAATATTAATATTTTTATTTAAAATAACAAAAAACAATTTAGGAAACTTAAATAATCCTTTTTCATTAGTTATTTAATATTTTGAACAATATTCATTAAGAATTTAGTGTATGAACTCAATTTAAAATCGTAAAGAGGGAATTTCAAATAAAACGCGTGCTAAAAATATACGCTCAACTTTATCTACCTAATTATAAAATTATTTATGACCTTCTCATAATAATGTATACCTGGAGCTACCGAGCGATGCTCGGAAACTTATTGCTTCAGTTAAAAGTTATATATTAATTTATAATTTGAAAGTTTATATTGGAAAAATAAGGACAAGTTTTTTATGTGTGACTTTTTACTTTATCCAATGCAAAGCATGGGTAAAGTATTGTAATCGCTCTCGGGGCAAGCGTGGCTTCAAAGGGTCCTCAGGTAAAGACTACGGAACCCATGGACTCAATTAAAGTCACAAATTGTAGTATTCAATTAGGTTGAATTTTAGCACGTGACGGTTTTGCCAAAAATTACATGGGGTCTCGGCGAGAGGCCAAAAAGTGCCATTTTTTCATTTAGTGCGTGCGGATGGATGGATGTATGGATGTTATCGTTTTTTGGCCCACGATTTTTTCCACACCGTTACACCGATTGAAATGAAATTAAAAAACTACCATTAGTTTAACAAAATGAAGCGCTGATTAGTTTTTGGTACATATCGGCCCACAAACATTAGTACTTTATTTCAGTACTTTTTTAGTTTTTTCTAAATATCTTGAAAATGACTTAACCAATTTTGATGAAATTTAATATTCTAATTAAGTACCTTGGGGACCACAAAAAGGTTAAATAAAGTTTTTAGTAAAATTATATTTTAAAGTACTTTACTCTAGAACATATTAATATTTCAAATGAATTTGGATAAAGTTTAGCAACGATCCGTTGCAGTTTATTTAATCATAGCTCCACCGATCTGGAGGTTTTATCCTTCTTCCACTTCTGGTAGTTTTTGAAATATTCTGATCTTCATTCACTCTACTTCCATTTCCATCTATTACATTTTGATCTTCAATAAATTCATTCTTGTCTTCATCAATTCCATCTTGATTGATCTTCACTTAATTCATTCCTTTTTTCCTCCGATTCATTCTTCTCTCTTCCTATCCTCTCCTTTTGTTTTTCTCTCACAAAATCTTTTTTGACTCAAAGTTTTTTTTATATTCAGAATAATATTCACCTTCATCTTCAGTTCGTTTATTATCCCAAGTGTAGATCATTTGACTTGTGTTTCTTCTCAAAACTCTTCCTCCAACTTCTATATCATAAGCTCTCGGTTCACTTCTTTTCCTTTTTACATAACCGTATTTCTTCAAGGCAGGTACCCACACTTGGTCTCCTTCCTTTAAATCTTCTATTTTTCTTGTTCTATTTCTTTTATTTTTCGGTTTTTCTAATTCACTAATTGCTTCTACTTTACTAAGATTCATTTCTATGCCATTTTCTGATACAACATGACCTAAAAATTTAATTTTCTTTTGTTTAAACTGGCATTTCTCTCTATTTAAGGTAAATCCTTCTTTTTTTAATCTACTTAATACGATCTCTAAACGATCATCGTGTTCTTTCTCGTTAGCACCAAATACTAAAATATCGTCCATTAACGCTACAGAACCCTTAACGCCTTGTAAAGTGTCTGCCACTCTTTTCATAAAATGTTCGCTAGCCGATGTGATTCCGAACGGAAGACGATTAAAAAGAAATCTTCCCAACGGTGTAATGAAAGTGGTATATAATTTCGATTCTTCCTCTATTGGTATTTGCCAATACCCTGCTTTCGCATCTAACTTTGAAAAATATTTTGCTTTGCCTATGAGGGCCAAACATTCGTCCACCGTAGGCATGACTAATCTTTCTCTTTTCACATTTTTGTTTAATCTAGTGTAATCTACACACCCCGCTACGCCCCCTGGACCCCCGACCCGTACCACCCCCTGAACAACCACTCCCGTTATACCCCCGCTATGCCCCTTGGACAACCACTCCCGTTACACCCCCGCTATGCCCCCTGGACCCCCACCCCAAACCCCCTACTTCACCAACCCCACACCCCACCTCCTGCACCTATAGTTTTTCCATTTCTAGTTTTCTAGTGGCCCACAGATTATGTACACTGCGGTGCATAAAAATCGACCCACCAATAAAAACTTTATTAAATAGTAAATCATTTTTAAATTTTTTACAAGTAGCCATACATTATTAAAATTATTGCTTATTTTAGTGTAATTGCCACTTGTTGTTGACTTAGCCCTTGATTAATTAGGCACACAATTTGAATTGCTTGAACTTGAAAAATATCCGTTTTGTAGGTATATTTAATTTTTCTATCAATGATGCTTAATTCAAAATGACTCATTTTATTGATATTTCAAATGGAATTTTTATCTATAAATTTTATTCTATAAATTCTCAAAAAACTTGATAAGGGTCCCCCCTTTGTACCAATGCCGCTTTTCAGAGAGGGTTAAAAATGTAATTATTTTCAAGATATTCCATCGATATTATCCTCATTTAACTCTATATAAAATCTACTATTTAAAATGAGCTTAGTTTTTAGAAAATTTATATTTTATTTTTTCTATAAATTCTCAAAAATTCTCAAAAAAATTGATAAGGGTCCCCCCTTTGTACCAATGTCGCTTTTCAGAAAGGGTTAAAAAATTAATTATTTTCGAGATATTCCATCGAAATTATACTCATTTATCTCTTTATAAAATCTACTATTTAAAATGAATTTATTTTTTTGAAAATTAATATTTTATTTTTTCTATAAATTCTCAATGAAGTTGATAAGGGTCCCCCTTTGTATCAAGTACCTTTCCAAGAAAGTGTTAAAAAACTATTTTTTTTTTTTGTGATATTCCGACCAAAGTATAAAAATTTAACTATTTATAAAATTAATTTACTATTTAAAATAAGTTTAGTTTTTTGAAAATTTATATTTTATTTTTCCTATAAATTCTCAATGAAGTTGATATGGGTCCCCCCTTTGTATCAAGTACCCTTCCAAGAGAAAGTTAAAAAAGTAATTATTTTCGAGTTATTGCATCGAATTTATAAGTACTCATTTAAATCTATATAAAAACTACTATTTAAAATGAGCTTAGTTTTTGAAAATTAATATTTTATTTTTTCTATAAATTCATAAGCAAGTTGATAAAGGTCTCCCTTTTGTACCAATGTCGCTTTTCAGAAAGGGTTAAAAAATTAATTATTTTCGAGATATTCCATCGAAATTATACTCATTTATCTCTTTATAAAATCTATTATTTAAAATGACTTTATTTTTTTGAAAATTAATATTTTATTTTTTCTATAAATTCTCAATGAAGTTGATAAGGGTCCCCCTTTGTATCAAGTACCTTATAAAGGGTTAAAAAACTATTTTTTTTTTTTGTGATATTCCGAATAAAATATAAAAATTTAGCTATTTATAAAATTAATTTACTATTTAAAATTAGTTTAGTTTTTGAAAATTAATATTTTATTTTTTTCTATAAATTCTCAATCAAGTTGTAAAGGGTCCTCCTTTGTATCAAGTAAGGTCAGGTGGGGTAACTGGGCCAGCTTCTTTTGTTTTCCCAAGAATAGTACTCCATATTTTTGGCTATAACTAAGCTTCCTCACAATTTATAGATCTCGTAACTATATTAATTGAAAGATGAAATTTTCTTCAAATAATCATGATACTTTCAACTTTTGATTATTCAAAATTTTGGAATTATCTTAAGTTGAATGTAAAGTTTTGCGGTTGGCCCAGTTAAACGCGTTGTGGGGTAATTGGACCAGCCCAGCCTATTTGCTGTTTTTTTAATTTTTAACATCTTTTGAGCAGTTGGACATGTTCCCCTATCCCTCAAGGCCCTGGCCGTAGGTAGAATTAGTCTCATTTGTATATGGATTAAAAATAATCAAAGATGTAAGCGATTCGGGGTAATTGGGCCCTGACTAGGCTGGCCCAGTTGCACCAAGACCTCTATTTTTTTTTATTCTATTGAATTTTTTAAGGTAGATAAGTTTAAACGCCAAGTATAATTTTTAAAATCGATTTTTATTACAGAAAATACAAAAAAAAAGTATCATAAATCAAACAACTAAACAAACTAATTTCATTTTACCCATTGAAATAAAGTTAAATAAGTTCCTTATGCTTAAGAAAGCCTTAATTAAGTACTTACTCAAGTCTCAATATACTGGGTAAGGCAACTAGGTAAGAAGTAAGCACATAACTTGGTAAATAAGTAAATAAGTAATTAACTTAACTAAGTACTTAAGTTTAAAATAAACTTAAAGAAAGTTCTCTAATTCAGGAACAATGAAAATTTCCCACCAATATGAAAAAGAGAATTGCGCTAAAAAAATGCGGTAAAATTAAAAAGCTCTGGGGTTATAGGACCCCTGGCCCAGTTGCCCCCGGCCCCAGTTACCCCACCTGACCTTACCCTTCAAAAAGAAATAATCAGAAATTTCTCAAGATAAAATGTAAAAGTTTAATTGAAAAATAAATCCTCATCAACTAAGAAATAGAAAATATGTAGCTGAATATATATCTGTGGAACTGAAACCGGGAAGGGAATGGAATGGAGATTTTTGAAATGTCGTCCTATAAGAAAAAGTTGAAGATTAAATCAGAAGATCAATTACAATAAAGCTTTATTAATGAAATTGGGGAAGAAAAGAGCTCAACGATTAAGCATATGTTAAGACATTGGAGATTTCTTAGAGGCATTTTCGAATGGAAGAAAAGGAGAGGAGGATTTTAGAACACTTTCACTAGAATGTGGAACTTTTCGAGAAGTGGAAGTGTTATCTTGTGGTAGAGTCAAATGGAGGCTAGTAGTTGCTTCAAACCAGTCTTAGGACTTACATTGTTAGGGAATTTTCCTGGGCGGGGGGGGGGGGGAGCCAGGGTTGAGCGAGGTGTGGTGACCGCCCACCAAATTTTTGTTGAAAAACTGCAATTTTTTGCAAAAAATCGAAGTTTTTCCTTAATGAAATGAAAATTACTGATCCTAGAAACTTCAATCCTATTTCATTCTGTAGGAAATCTTATTGACTTGAACGTTTACTTGGAACACTTTTTTGATAAAACTCTTAGATTTATAGATATCCAGCATTTTCCATGACGCATGAGGATTCGGATCATATTCTGTCCGGAAAATGTAGAATATCTATAAATCAAAGAGTTTTAACAAAAAAGTGGTCCAAGTAAACGTTCAAGTCAACAAAATTCTCTAGAGAATGAGATAGAAATCAAGTTTCTAGGATGAGTGCTTTTCATTTTATGAAGGAAAAACTGAAATTTTTTGCAAAAATTGCATTTTTTTCAAAATTTCAACATCATTGCTATACGGGTTACCATTATACAATTAATATGAAACTTTGTTTAAATTGTAGCGAATTTAATCTAGTTTTAAAATGTTTAGAGACTTCTTTGTTGAAAATGTGCTCCTTCATGGTCAAAATGGGAAAAAATCGAGAAAAGTGCGAGTTTTAGGAATATTCAAAAGTGATCCTGGGGGCTGTTTTTTGGATTCCCATTAAAAATTGAACTACAAGACCAATTTTGCATTTCTTTTTTTTAATCAACGAGAAAATGTGTCCTCTTTAATTTACTATAGAACGGCTATTTATAAAATATGAACTGTTTTCGAGTTATAAGCGAAAAACTGGAAAAAGTCTGAAAATTTCGAGGTTTTTCGGCCGCCAAAAGTTGTCCCCTAGACTTTCGAGGTCGCAAACTTAGATTTGGCATACCCACACCATACCAAACAACCCTAAAAAATCTTTTCCTGCAATTAATATAAGCTGAAACCCCTCTATTTACTGGGCTATATGGGAAGATAATTTTTTTAGATCTAGATTTTTCAATCTGTATTGATTTTTTAAGAATAAAATTAGTCTCATAGCATAAATAGTTATTGAGATATGGACTCGATTTTTCTAGGGGGGGGAGTGGCCCCCTTGCCCCCTCCCCCTTAACTACGCGCATGAGGACCACTCTAACATATTGTGGGGCATGTCAAAAGGAATGTGAATAAGAATAGATTTTTTTAGGATTGGGGTTTATTTTTGTTTTTAGCTATAATATTAATAAAATTTGTCTTTATTCAAAAAAATGAATTATAAAATAAAAGAAGACATTTAAATTAAGGTTACTTTCATTTGTTATTCTAGATTAAAGTCTTTTTAAGGTGATAACAGGTAACACTTCATTTACTACTCTAACACCTTCAGCGGAAATCTCTATTTCTCCCACTTCATTTAGACCTAAATTTTTATACATTTCATAATCTTCGCTATCAAGTAAAAGAATCCATGGCATATTAACGCTTTTTAAAGGAAAAAGTGTAGAAATATGGGAGTGTTCCGATAATTCAATTTTCCTAATTACAAAATCTTTAATAATTCTCACATTTTGAGAATTAATTAAGAGCGCTTTTCGGTCTCCTCCTGAAAGATATTCCTTAATTTCTGAGGTGTAGTTTTCTTTCCCAATGGACCTCAATCCATTCTCGAGTAAATAGCCATTGACTCCTTCATTGTCTGCACACTTGATTAACACCAGAACAGGTCCTTCAACTACATCCAAATGATTTCCAGTTGGGATGAATCCTCCAATGGGTGCTCGAAAAATATAATAACTATTGATTGGAGGTGATAGGTAATCATTCCCTACTTGGTAGTAACTGTTGAGTCCAAACAAAGGATCTAGAAAAATTTAATCACAGTCAATCAACATTAATCAAACTAAAATAATATAGAATACCTATTAACCTATACTATATAATATTCGTCTAGATTAATTTGTAACAACGCTTAGAGAAATTTCTCTAAAAAAATTACGCTCTTGCCTAGAATCGAACCGACGAACTCTTGAACTATGGATATTGGCTCTAGCGATTACACCATTGGGACATTAATATTTCTATCTTGATTTCTCTTACTAAAATTAGATATTTTTGATTTAGACTTTGTGTCGAGATAATATTGTATTCATTTGAACTCGAATGAAAATGAAAAAACACCAATTGATTTTAAATTAAAAAACATTAAATATGTATTAATTAACGAGGCAAATTTGAAATATAATTGTCAGCTAGGATTTTAAACTGACAGCTCCAATGGATTTTCATTAACCAGGCAAATGTGTAATATAATTTTAATTTGCACTCGAATTTTGAAATGAAAGACTCCAATTCATTTTAAATTAAGAAACATTAAATATATTTTTTGTAATTAATTAAATTAATTGAACCGCGTAAATTTGAATAATTTCCATGATTCAGCCTGCGAATTTTTTGCAGTTCATAAATCATTTCATTATTTTTGTTTTGAAAAGGAAAAATGAAATTTAAATTTAAATATATTCATAATTATTCCTCCCCCCCCCCCCGCCACTCAAAAATTAAAGAGGGGAAACTTTTAAGAGACGATGTATTTTCGGTAGTTTACGGGTATACATTTGGAGTGTGGTTTTTTAAGAGGAATAAAATTTTTGGACCGAGACGCTGCCCGCCAGGGCACCAGCCCGGAGGGCCGAGCTTAGAGGGCGTGCCGAAGGCACGCACGAAAAGCTCGTTATTATATATAAATACTAGCTGACGCCCGGGCCTTCGACCCGGCGTCACCTAGCCGCTGGGGAGAAGCTTTTAGTTCATACCAATTTAATAATTGAATTTAGGACAAGTACTTAATGATTCGTATATTATTTTATAAGATCAGGAACGAGGCTTAATCCGGTGGAAGATGGAATCCTTTGAGAATGATGGTTATTTTTCAAGATAAAAATCTTCATCAAGGTTGTTAATTTATTTTAGTTTGATCATGAAACGTTTCGGCTTCAACTCGACGCCATCTTCAGTCTGCAATTGCGTTCAACATTACCTTACATTAAATTATAAGATATAAATTATCAAATTTAATGTAAGGTAATGTTGAACGCAATTGCAGACTGAAGATGGCGTCGAGTTGAAGCCGAAACGTTTCATGATCAAAATAAAATAAATTAACAACCTTGATGAAGATTTTTTATCTTGAAAAATAACCATCATTCTCAAAGGATTCCATCTTCCACCGGATTCATTAAGCCTCGTTCCTGATCTTATAAAATTAATAATTGAAATTTAAAATGATATTGTAAGCTATCGTCCCCTTACTAAACTCATTCCTTCCCTAGAAAAATCGAATCTCCATTATTATGTGGGACCAGTGGCGCAGCCAGAAAATTTCCATGGGGGGGAGGGGGGTCAATCCACAAAACAAAATATTTAGAGAGAATTTTTTTTACTAAAACAAATAGCCGAGTTAGATTGTGCACGGAAAGTTTTGGGGTAGTTGTAATTCTTCGACCCTTCATGCTTTTGGTGTGCTGAATCCGAATCTGAGGTTTGCTAACAAAATTTTGTGACGGAACATTGTCACAAATGGAAAAAAATGGAAAAAATCTCATTTTTTGGCGGGTTTTTGCTTATAACTCGAAAATTATCAACTTTTCGTAAATAAACTTCCTTTTCAAAATGAAAGTTATAAAATTTCTTACAAGAGATATGATTCGAATCCTCAAAAGTCTCATGGAATCTATAAGAGTTTTATCAAAAAAGTGATCCAAGTAAACGTTCAAGTCAACAAAATTTCTTAGAGAATGAGACAGAAATCAAGTTTCTAGAATGAATGGTTTTCATTTTATGAAGGAAAAGTGCGATTTTTTGCAAAAAATTGCAATTGCAATGCTGGAATTCCAGCAGAAGACACACTCTTTTATTGTCTCCTTCAATATATAAAAATTCTGCTACTCTCGGCAAAAACTTTCAATTTAATGTTCCTTGAAGAGATTTTTCAGATTCTGATTCATAACACCCAAGAACATGAAGGGTGGAAGAAATTACAACTACCCCAAAACTTTCCGGGCACAATTTATCTGGACTATTTGTTCTAATAAAAAAAAAAATTCTCACTAAATATTTTGGTTTGTGGATTGACCCTCCATGGAAATTTTCTGGCTACGCCACTGATCCCATGTGATAATGGAGATTTAATTTTTCTAGGGAGGGAATGAGTTTTGTAAGGGGACACAGCCCCCTTGCCCCCCCCCCCCCACCCACCTAACTACGCCCATGTTGTAGTGACCGTAATGTATTCCGTAATGAAAATTCATCCTTTGTAGGCAACTACCTTTTTTGTAAAGATGTTATTTCTATTAGATTTACACATTTTATCGATTAGGTACTATATTTATAATGGAACTTACCAAGGATCGGGACTCTGTCTGCTGTATTTGAATTGGTATCGACATCCACAGCCAAAACCATGCCTAACACGTGTAAAACAAGCAGAGTTAACGTGTACATGATTTTCATTTTTATCTTTGTCCGAGATACGAGCTTTGAACTATATATAGTCGGAAACAGAGAATCGTAATTGAGTTGTTGACCGCCTGGAGGTATTTTCAATTTCAGAAAATTACACATCTCATTGCTTCATTGATGATCAAATATAAATGAGCTTCTTAATTGAAAATATTTTCTAGAAATTTTAATAAACATTTCAATTTATGAAAATCACTGAATCAATCATTATACTTAAGTATATTACATATTTAAATAGAATTCATCAACATCATCATCATCATAATATAACATATAGATATACCTAGTTATAGTCTGGTTTGATGGAATCATCCATTAGATGTCATCATGTACGTTGTTAAGGGGTGGGGGGGACACTCCCCCTAGAAAAATCGAGTCAATATCTCAATAAGTATTTATGCTATGAGATTAATTTTATTCTTAAAAAATCAATACAGATTGAAAAATGTCGATCTCAAATAAAAATTATTTTCCCATATAGGCCAGTAAATAGGGGGTTTCAGCTTATATTAATTACGAGAAAAGATTTTTTAGGGTCGTTTGGTATGGTGTGGGTATGCCAAATCTAAGTTTGCGACCTCGAAAGTCTGGGGGACAGCTTTTGGCTGCCAAAAAAGCTCGAAATTTTCGGACCTTTTCCAGTTTTTCGCTTATAACTCGAAAACAGTTCATATTTTATAAATAACCGTTCTATAGTAAATTAAAGAGAATAAATTTTCTCGTTGATTAAAAAAAAGAAATTCAAAATTGGTCCAGTAGTTCGATTTTTTAATGGGGATTCAAAAACCAGCCCCCAGGATCACTTTTGTATATCACTAAATCTCGCACTTTTTTTGACCATGAAAGAGTACGTTTTCAACAAAAAAGACTATACATTTTAAAACTAGATTAAATTTACTACAATTTAAACAAAGATTCATATTAATTCGATAATGGTAACCCGTGTCGCAATAAGGTTAAAATTTTGAAAAAATGCAATTTTTTGAAAAAATCTCAGTTTTTCCTTCATAAAATGAAAACCACTCATCCTAGAAACTTGATTCATATCTCATTCTCTAGAAAATTTTGTTGACTTGAACGTTTACCTGGACCACTTTTTTGTTAAAACTCTTTGATTTATAGATATTCTACATTTTCCGGACAGTATATGATCTGAATCCTCAAAAGCGTCATGGAAAATGCTTGATATCTATAAATCTATTATTATTATTATCAAAAAAGTGGTCCAAGTAAACGTTCAAGTCAATAATTTCCTACAGAATGAGATAGGAATCAAGTTCCTAGGATCAGTAATTGTTAAATAATGTAATCAATAAATTCTTATGTTAATTCTACATATTTAGAAAATTATTTTATTATTTTTTTGAAAAGGAAAAATGAATTGAGCACCCGACTGGATTCGAACCCGTGTCTCTCTCCTTTAGCAGAAGAGCGCCTTTACCAACTAGGACACGGATGATCACGCCAGCAAAGCTATTTAGATTGAATGTCATTTTCCCTTTTCGCGCATTTTCTATTTAAAGTATAGTTACCAAATACTGTATATATCAATACAGGACAGACTGTCAAAATCCTATAGAAAATATAACGGTTTTTGGTATTATAAATTTCAAGCGTGCAAGGATGAAATCTTGGTGGCCAGGCTGGCCCAGCACCAATAATGCATGTGCTTCATTCAAATTAACCACATACATGTGATATTTTATATTATGTGCTATGTGTATTTTCATCCTAGCCCACTAGAGTGCGCAGTTTTCATGATACCAAAGATTTTGACAGGCTGTACTGTATTGATATATACAGTATTTGTAGTTATTCATGTTTTAGACATATTAACTTTTAGACGTTAGTTTTTAATTTTTTCTTAAAGCAATTTGAGCTGCGAAAGTTAAATAATGTAAGCAATAATTTCTTACGTTAATTCTACATATTTAGAAAATGATTTTATTATTTTTTTTGTTTTTCTTTCTTTGAATAAAATATTACTTCCTTAAAAAGAAACATTATTTGATACAGGAGTAGGTACCGTGAATTTATTTTTTTCAAGTCTATTTAATATCCGACTGCATGACAATATTTGCTTTTTGTGAAATAAAGAAGAAAAATAGAGATTTCCCGATAACTCGTCTATCTTCTATAATAAAAAGTAAAACTTTTATGAATTCTAATATTCATAAGAGACCTCTTCAAAGCCTCAGATGTATATTCAAGAATCCCGGGAAAGTTTCTTTCTTTAGAAAAAAAGCATCGTTCACTCGAGATTGGAAGCTTGATTGTATATATATATATATTTATATATAGGTGTGTATGTATAGAAGTATATATGAGACGGCGTTTGCTTGAAAGCTTCCCGTTGATAGCGATCTTATCTTTCACGCCTATGCCAAGGCTTAACAACACGAAAGCAACCCTTTATTTAGACAGCCCCAGTTTAGCACAAATTCCGTTCTGGCAGAATTCACTATTCATAGAACCACAATAAGTGTGGAAAGCAGTTAGTACACTAATACACACCCGTATGTCTAACACACCGAGCTAATTTCCTTGTAAGGCATTTGTAGTTCTATAAACAACCATCTTTGTTTACCGGAGTATAATGGGGGAGGCTGTGTGTCGGTCGCGGGCTTAAATATCTTTTAAAACAATTAAGAGTATAATAGAAACAACATAAAAAATTTAATTTCAAAACAAAAATTTTATTAAATTTTATTTTTATTAATTAATTAAAAAGTCCGAGGGTGTGTGCTGCGCTGCGTTTCTTGGGGTATTATTTTAATTAATAAAATATTTGTTGTTGTTGTTGTTTTTATTTTTTTATATTTTTTTGTTGTCATTACTGTTTGCATTTCTTTTAATTTAAAGTAGTTCTTTCGTGACAATCCACACAAAAAGTTTTAGCCTCCACTAGCACAATGTTTAAAACTATATATTTTATTTTATTTTATTTTAAATCAGTAGACGGACAAAAGTGTTCTTATACAATATATTTAGTAACTATCGAGGGGTGAACCGGGAACCGCGACCTAAAATCGTGTACGCCTACTTCCACTTCCACTTTCAATTCCAAGTAGAAGACAATAGATGACAATAGATTATCTAATGAATTCCAAAGTAATTCTAAATAATTCCAAAGTACCTTGGGGACCACAAAAAAGGTTAAATAAAGTTTTTAGTAAAATTATATTTTAAAGTACTTTACTCTAGAACATATTAATATTTCAAATGAATTTGGATAAAGTTTAGCAACGATCCGTTGCAGTTTATTTAATCATAGCTCCACCGATCTGGAGGTTTTATCCTTCTTCCACTTCTGGTAGTTTTTGAAATATTCTGATCTTCATTCACTCTACTTCCATTTCCATCTATTACATTTTGATCTTCAATAAATTCATTCTTGTCTTCATCAATTCCATCTTGATTGATCTTCACTTAATTCATTCCTTTTTTCCTCCGATTCATTCTTCTCTCTTCCTATCCTCTCCTTTTGTTTTTCTCTCACAAAATCTTTTTTGACTCAAAGTTTTTTTTATATTCAGAATAATATTCACCTTCATCTTCAGTTCGTTTATTATCCCAAGTGTAGATCATTTGACTTGTATTTCTTCTCAAAACTCTTCCTCCAACTTCTATATCATAAGCTCTCGGTTCACTTCTTTTCCTTTTTACATAACCGTATTTCTTCAAGGCAGGTACCCACACTTGGTCTATTTCCTTTAAATCTTCTATTTCTCTTGTTCTATTTCTTTTATTTTTCGGTTTTTCTAATTCACTAATTGCTTCTACTTTACTAAGATTCATTTCTATGCCATTTTCTGATACAACATGACCTAAAAATTTAATTTTCTTTTGTTTAAACTGGCATTTCTCTCTATTTAAGGTAAATCCTTCTTTTTTAAACTACTTATTAATACGATCTCTAAACGATCATCGTGTTCTTTCTCGTTAGCACCAAATACTAAAATATCCTCCATTAACGCTACAGAACCCTTAACGCCTTGTAAAGTGTCTGGCACTCTTTTCATAAAATGTTCGCTAGCCGATGTGATTCCGAACGGAAGACGATTAAAAAGAAATCTTCCCAACGGTGTAATGAAAGTGGTATATAATTTCGATTCTTCCTCTATTGGTATTTGCCAATACCCTGCTTTCGCATCTAACTTTGAAAAATATTTTGCTTTGCCTATGAGGGCCAAACATTCGTCCACCGTTGCTCCATAGCGATCGCAATTTTCTTCAATTTCTCCAGGCAAGATTTTATATATTTTACTTGCACGATACTCCTTAGAATTTCTCGCTTAATTCAATAATATAAAAAAAACTATTTATTTTACTCTCTGCCACTAATTTATTTAAATAAATTTCATATTTTTCTATTGTTCTCTTGTTCACTATGGATCTAATATCACATCTGGCGAACACATGTGAATCGTCAACTCATCCTCTCTACACTTGACACTGGGCACTTGCCGCCCCAACCCCTTATAGCCTTCCCCTCAACCCGTCTTAAATCATCTCCTTTCAACTAACAAATATTTCCATCGGGAACACATTTTTTTCATTTTTAAATATATACGTTTATATATATTTTTAAATAAACTTCATTTTATTAATATTATTTATTTACTATTGCAAGGTTTTTAAATATTAATTGTTCTATAATAATTCTATAATAACTTCAACTAACAACCTAT
>JALMQS010000076.1:2584243-2647866 GCA_024734495.1 Forficula auricularia
TGCCTCAAGTCGGTTTGGAACCTCGGTCCACTTGGTTAGCAGGCTGACATGCTAACCCCTAGCCTATCAGACTCCCAAATAAAATAAATTAACATCCAGCGAACGTACTTTTTTTTTTATAAATTTTATTAAACCATTTATTTTACATGAAATTATGCATACATTGTTTTTGAGCTTCGACTCCGGAGATTACTTCTCCACCATCGAATGTCCTTGATCATCTTTTAGTCCTTGTTTTTAATAAGAGGAAAAAACTAATTAAATAAAAAAACCTCTTTTCCGATAATTATTTCAATTCCATTATTAAATCTATCTTCACTTCCCCAGCGAACGTATAGACAATTGGAAACAAATAAACAAAAAATAAACTTTTGACTACCATTAAAATGAGAATAAATAAGACGCCCTGCTTATAGAAATAAATATGTATACATTGACATTTTCAAAATTATTAATTAATCATTTAATATTAAATAACGAGCTTCGAGGGCGGGTGTGACCCTGGCGGGCAACGTCTCGGTCCAAAAATTTTATTCCTCTGAAACCACACTCCAAATGTATACCGGTAAACTACCGAAAATACATCGTCTCTTAAAAGTTTCGCCTCTTTAACTTTTGAGTGGCGAGGGGGAGGGGGGAGGAATAATGATCAATATATTTAATGTTTCTTAATTTAAAATGAATTGGAGTCTTTCATTACAAAATTCGAGTCCAAATTAGAAATTAGAATTTCAAATTTGCCTGGTTAATGAAAAATCGATTGGAGCCATCAGTTTAAAATCCGCGCTGACAATTATATTTCAAATTTGCCTCGTTAATTAATATATATTTAATGTTTCTTAATTTAAAATCTATTGGTGTTTTTTCATTTTCATTCGAGTTCAAATGAATACAATATTATCTCGACACAAAGTCCAAATCAAAAATATCTAGTTTTAGTAACACAAATCAAGATACAAATATTAATGTTGCAATGGTGTAATCGCTAGAGCTAATGCCCATAGTTCAAGAGTTCGTCGGTTCGATTCTAGGCAAGAGCGTAATTTTTTTAGAGAAATTTCTCTAAGCGTTGTTACAAATTAATCTAGACAAATATATATAGTATTATTTATAAAATAATAATAAAAAAAAATATTTTTCAAAAGTTTCAGAGAGCGGAAACCGATTAGGGGTTGTAATAATAAAACTTGAGCAAGATGCGAGGTAGGTTTCACAAAATTGAGTTTTGAATTCGAAATATATCGAGCCTCTCGGACAAGCACACCTTGATAAGAAAGCATTAAATAAATGCCTTTTGATACACCAAGCAAATGGCAATATGTAATTATATTCGGAAATTTTTCATTCAAAATTCAGTTAAAATATGATAAATTTGAATTCAAACATGTCCATTGTTGCAATTTATACTATTAAATTGAGATTTTAATGTTTAATTGATTTGTTTATTAGTCGATGGTTGTCAACGAAATTAATCAAAAAAAAAAATTTCTCTCTTATTTTAGAATCAATTGCTAATCTATTTTATTATTTAAATATTTAAAATTTTCCAAAAATTCTATAGTTTAGAATTCTGATTGGGATTTTAATGTAATTCCTGAATAAATTTTTATGAACTGTTTAAAAATTGCTTTAGAGGTGCGGTTTGCATCCAATGCATGAATGGAATATATATACGAGTTCCAAATTTTTATTGTTAAGAAGTGAAAAGAACTTACTTATGGAGAGGCAACTCCCAGTGAAAACCAGGCGGTTTTGCTACTCTCAGATCGAGTGTAATATGAATATGTTTCTTATATAGGAAGCTTATGAAAGAATACTAGTGGTTCTTTTTTTTTCTTTAGAATCTTAATTGATTATTTTTGTTTTATGTGTCTTTATATTGTTCTCCAAGTTGAATGGAAGCAAATGCTTGCTTCCATGACTGGGAGGTTTTTACGGTGTGAGCTTGATTGTCTCACGTCCAACCCCTTTTAGTCGCCTTTTACGACAAGCAGAGGATACTATGGACCTATTCTACCCCAGTCCATAGGGGTCTCAGAGTGCAGTACTTTTTATTATTCGTAGAAAAGTCGGAAAATTTCAAAAAAATAAACTGCAACGGATCGTTGCTAAACTTTATCCAAATTCATTTGAAATATTAATATGTTTGTTCCTTTATTATTAATCAGATATCACTTGCAATTTGTAGTTCATATTGAAATTAATTCAAAAATAATTCTCATTTAAGAGTCGAGGAATAACCATTCTACATTGGATTTTTGACGTTTCGGTTTTTATTGGTAACCATTGCTGAAGACATAGAGGAATCGACTTAAAATCAAAAATAGCCATCGATTCTCATCTAATACTTGAGGAATAACAATTCTACATTAGGTTTTTGACGTTTCGATTATTATTGGTAACCATTGCTGAAGACATGGAGGAAACGACTTAAAATCAAATATAACGATCGATTCTTATCTAATACTAGAGGAATAACCTTATTGCATTCCATTTTTGATGTTTTGACTATTAATGGAAACCTCTACTGAAAATGTAGAAGAATCGACTTAAAATCAAAAAGACTAAATTCTTTTTGGTAAACAACTCAAGCTTGAGTTGTTTACCAAAAAATAATTTAGTCTTTTTGATTTTAAGTCGATTCTTCTACATTTTCAGTAGAGGTTTCCATTAATAGTCAAAACATCAAAAATGGAATGCAATAAGGTTATTCCTCTAGTATTAGATAAGAATTGATCGTTATTTTTGATTTTAAGTCGATTCCTCCATGTCTTCAGCAATGGTTACCAATAATAATCGAAACGTCAAAAACCTAATGTAGAATTGTTATTCCTCAAGTATTAGATGAGAATCAATCGCTATTTTTGATTTTAAGTCGATTCCTCTATGTCTTCAGCAATGGTTACCAATAATAACCGAAACGTCAAAAATCCAATATAGAATGGATATTTCTCAAGTATTAGATGAGAATCAATCGCTATTTTTGATTTTAAGTCGATTCCTCCATGTCTTCAGCAATGGTTACTAATAAAAACCGAAACGTCAAAAATCCAATATAGAATGATTATTCCTCAAGTACTAGATGAGAATAAATCGCTATTTTTGGTTTAAAGTCGATTTCTCTATGTCTTCAGCAATGGTTACTAATAAAAACCGAAACGTCAAAAATCCAATATAGAATGATTATTCCTCAAGTACTAGATGAGAATCAATCGCTATTTTTGGTTTAAAGTCGATTTCTCTATGTCTTCAGCAATGGTTACTAATAAAAACCGAAACGTCAAAAATCCAATATAGAATGATTATTCCTCAAGTACTAGATGAGAATCAATCGCTATTTTTGGTTTAAAGTCGATTTCTCTATGTCTTCAGCAATGGTTACTAATAAAAACCGAAACGTCAAAAATCCAATATAGAATGATTATTCCTCAAGGACTAGATGAGAATCAATCGCTATTTTTGGTTTAAAATCGATTTCTCTGTCTTCAGCAAAGGTAACGGATAAGAAAACAACGCAGTTGCTATGGTTACTCATAAAAATTCCTCCCAAATTTTTAGCATTTCACAGAGAGAAGCCTATCCATTCTTACTTAAGCAAGGCTAAATGAGCTATATTAAAACTTTCAAATGAATAAATTTTAAATAATTTAAAAAATTAAAAAAGTACCATCTTACTCTAGAGTAAAGTACTTTAAAATATAATTTTACTAAAAACTTTATTTAACCTTTTTTGTGGTCCCCAAGGTACTTAATTAGGATATTAAATTTCATCAAAATTGGTTAAGTCATTTTCAAGATATTTAGAAAAAACTAAAAAAGTACCGAAATAAAGTACTAATGTTTGTGGGCCGATATGTACCAAAAACTAATCAGCGCTTCATTTTGCTAAACTAATGGTAGGTTTTCAATTTCATTTCAATCGGTGCAACGGTGTGGAAAAAATCGTGGGCCAAAAAAGCGATAACATACATCCATACATCCATACGCACGCACTAAATGAAAAAATCGCACTTTTTGGCCTCTCGACGAGACCCCATGTAATTTTTGGCAAAACCGTCACGTGCTAATATTCAACCTAATTGAATACTACAATTTGTGACTTTAATTGAGTCCATGGGTTCCGTAGTCTTTACCTGAGGACCCTTTGAAGCCACGCTTGCCCCGAGAGCGATTACAATACTTTACCCATGCTTTGCATTGGATAAAGTAAAAATTAAAATTAAAACTGTGATAACTCTAAAACTATTTTTTTTTTATGAAAATGATGAGTGAAGGAGTTACACCAAAATGGTGCAATCCCCTAAGCCCTGGGTTGGCCCCTCCATCGTGAAAAGAAGAAGAAAGAATTTTATGGGCTGAGCGGGGGTCGAAGGTATCTGTGGATACGGGTCTTAAATAGCTGAAGGTTATAAGTAGCGATGGTGGCAGGGAGCGAGTTCCAGTCTCTGGAGGTCATAGGGATAAAAGAGTTGGCGAAAGCGCTTGTTCGATTTTTATCCAATTTGACAGCGAAGGGGTGCTGAGCGTTCGAAAACCGCGTGTTTCTCGTAAAGAGGGCATTAGGGGGGATAATTGATTTCAGCTCGACTGAACAGACACCGTGATAGTATCTGTAGTACAGGGAAAGGGCAAAAACGGTTCTTCGGTGAGCCAGGGAGTCGAGTGAGTTGGTTAGAGCCGGGTCTCCTATTATTGATTTATGACGTTACAGCCTTAGATGACTTTATAATGCAGTCCACTGTTTATCATTAAAACTAATACATTTTTAATTTCTTATGTTTTCATGTTGTACTTATATCGTTTGTATTTAAACCAATACATTTACTTTTGTTCTTATTTTTACTTTTGTTAGTGAAAGTGATGATGATGATCAACCCTAAAGGGTTTTTTTAAACTTATAATTTTTCTGTATGGTTTAGTTTTTGGTTTCCGTCTAAAAACTAAAACGGAATATTATTTGGGTCGCTACCATGTCTGTCTGTCTGTCCGTTTGTTAATTCGATGTAGCTCATCAACTAAATAAGTTACTTGCTTAAAATTTACAATTTCTATTTATATGTATTCATGTTTTTTGAAATCAAAAGTTAAATTAAAATTTTAATTTTTTGGGAAGGGTCAAATTTTCTGTGTGGCTCAAAATAAATCAACTAGTGTGTTCACCACACGACTTCCACATTAGTTTCTCCCATAGGTATTTGAAATAATCATACCAATTTCTTCATTCAAATTACTTCAATTTTGAGAAAACTTGAAAAAAGACGAAATTCAAAAATAGGTAGATACCAAAATCTTCAAGTAAACATGTACTTTCGATTCTTCGATTTTACCTAAAATCTTGAGGTACTTTTTCTAACTTCTAAGCTTAAGTTTCAAATCTCAAAGCTACCGCCGATTTTAACATAGATGGTGAACATCGATATTTTAACTATCGATACTCATCCCTAAATCTTTTTTCATTTTCCAGGACACCTCTGTCTTGAGTTTAATTGTATATTACTCGTCTTCTTTTTTTTAACGAGTAATTTATCGTTCGAGTGAATAAAATTTGACAACTTGTCGAAAAATTAAAAAAAGAAAATAAATTTGACGAAACCATGCTAATTAACGGTAACAGTTTCAAATTTCAACCCGACAATTTGTCGAATATCGTTAACTGAACTATAAATTTTTATTAGTTTCAAAAAAGAACATAAATTAAATATAATAACTAAACTCAAGACAGAAATGTCATGGGAAATGAAAAACGATGTTAGAATATGTAAATCGTGGATTTGATTCTCTGTCCGGTCTTCAGTGTCAAAAATATTCACTTTTTATTTATTATGATATCTAGTCATATGCAATTTTAATTTTAACATTATATAAACGAGAAACATGTAGGTATTTAAATAAAAGTTTGAAGAATTCCAATTAAAGTGACGAAACTTTGCTAATTAACAACAACATGGTTTTAATTAACCCGATGCCCACTTCTCTACGAACTTGTATAATCATTTATTATTTAGTTACGAAATCTATTCGTTATTCCAAGTTCCTGTTAATAGGACAACCATAGAACAGGGTTTATTTTAGTACCGAGCAATTCGCTTGGATCGCTGCTCTATCGATATCAAAATCAGAATTTAATAAAGTACAATTCAATTTAACCAGTTCTAGAGTTTATTTAAAATACTATTTTTATTATTAAGAATTATTATTATTATTATAATTATTATTTATAGAATAAATTATTTTTTGAAAAATCGAGTTCTAAATAGAGGAAAATATTAAAGAACTATTAATTAACGAGCTTTTCGTGCGTGCCTTCGGCACGCCCTCAACTCGGCCCTCCGGGCTGGTGCCCTGGCGGGCAGCGTCTCGGTCCAAAAATTTTATTCCTCTTAAAAAACCACACTCCAAATGTATACCGGTAAACTACCGAAAATACACCGTCTCTTTAAAAGTTTCGCCTCTTTAACTTTTGAGTGGCGAGGGGGGAATAATGATCAATATATTTAATGTTTCTTAATTTAAAATGAATTGGAGTCTTTCATTTCAAAATTCGAGTCCAAATTAGAAATTAGAATTTCAAATTTGCCTGGTTAATGAAAATCAATTGGAGCCGCGCTGACAATTATATTTCAAATTTGCCTCGTTAATTAATATATATTTAATATTTCTTAATTTAAAATCTATTGGTGTTTTTTCATTTTTATTCGAGTTCAAATGAATACAATATTATCTCGACACAAAGTCCAAATCAAAAATATCTAGTTTTAGTAAGAGAAATCAAGATAGAAATATTAATGTCGCAATGGAGTAATCGATAGAGCCAATGACTATAGTTCAAGAGTTCGTCGGTTCGATTCTAGGCAAGAGCGTAATTTTTTTAGAGAAATTTCTCTAAGCGTTGTTACAAATTAATCTAGATGAATATATAGTATAATTAATAGAAAAATTCAATGAAAAACTTTAGAGTTGTTTTAAAAAAAAAAGCTAAAATTGGGAAGAAAAGAGATAGCTATAGCTTAAATTGAAAGTTTTTGTGCCGAGGGTAGCAGAATCTTTACATATTGAAGGAGACAATAAAACAGTGTAATTAGTAGAGATTGTGGTGTTGGTGCAAGGTGAAACATCTTTAATAAAGATAAGAGTAAATAAATATTATATTTAATATTGATTTACTATGAGTTAAGGATTCTTGGTCACTTATATAAGAGTAAATAAATATTATATTTACTCTTATCTTTATAAAAGAGTGTGTCTTCTGCTAGAATTTCTAGCAGAAGACACTCTTTTATTGTCTTCTTCAAGCTATAGCTTAATTTACAAATTTCAGTTCAAATGGTTTATCACATTAGTAACATAAATACACAAATAAATGTCTAAAAATCTATACAAATCTATATAATGTCCGTTAAAATTTGAAACAGAAATACAGTGGGTACTAGTACTTTTCGATAAATAGACACAGAACATGCATAAGCGAAAGTAAAAAATAATTAGAGGAAAAAATAGTTGTGTGTGATAGTTCACTCCTCAAATCGCTTGCTTAGAAAAAATGACAAAATATGCACAAGTACCTACTGCTTAAGTTTTCATTTTTTCCTTCAATTTATTGAAATTACACTATTTAATAAATTACTGTATGATAACGCAATAAATGTTCAGTTATCTACGAATTGTATTATCAGGAATGAAGATTACATAACATACTGATCATTCATAGCCTAGATGCCGAGTCTTGAAAAGGTTTTCACTTTTTCCTCTTATAACGAAAAATTAATAAAATTTAATAAATGATAAATGAATATATATCTATATATATATAATTTAAAAAAAAAATAAATAAATAAAACCGACTTCAAAAAAATAAAATGCAACAAATAAAATAATAAGAGCTCAAAAATAAAATAAAATGCACTAAAAGGTAGAAAATAATTGTCTAATTTAGTTACAACTAGACGATGAAATATTTACATGAAATCACTTTTTGAAGTCGGTACTAAACAAACTATATAAGCGAGCATACCCGACAATCGTACTAATAAAATACGCCGAGTTTGATTCATAAAATGTGTTTTGCACCGACTTCAAAAAGTGATTTCTTGTAAATATTTCATCGTTTAGTTGTAACTAAATAAGATAATTATTTTATACCTTTTAGTGCATTTTATTTTTTTTGAGTTCCTATTATTTTATTTGTTGCATTTAATTTTTTGAAGTCGCTTTTATTTTTTTTTATAAAAATTATTTTTATTTTTCTCTTTTTAGTGATGTTATTAATAGTGATTTAATATAATACCTTGCATGCATCTCGTAAGAGAAAGCGTCGGCCAAATGAATCAGAAAATGATAATAAAATTAAATTCATAAATATAGAAATTCTCTAGAAACGTTGGCGGGTTTTAAATGGACGTTTTAAGATTGATTTTTTTTTTTATAAAAGATTTTATTTACTATAATTTCGATTATTTGCTCATAAGAATTAGAAATTTACGTTAATTCGTCATTGATCATATCATCAGAACTTGACCAAATTAATATGGGAACACCCTTATGGTACCCTCTTTCCAATAGAAAAAGAATGATCGAAATCGGTTAATAAACAAAGAAGTTATGCCTGAACAAACATAGCAAAAAAGGTCCAATACCAATGAAAAAAAACGGGACCAATCGGAAACTAGACTGAAAACAATGCAAAAAAAATCATCAAAATCGGTTCATAATTGGCGAAGATATCAGGTAAGATAAACACAAAAAGAAGAAAAAAATCAGTCGGTTAAAAAGTAAATTCTAAGGATGAAATGAAATGAATAATGTTTCTATTGACGAACTAAAACGGTATTTACTTATGAAGATGGTCAACCAGTAGTGGTTGAATCAATAATTTATCGAAATTATTAAAAATATCTACTAATGTAGTTAAGTACTATATTTCAATTGTGTGCCAAATAACTCGTGAAATTTATTGTTTATAAACTAAAATTTATAAGATTGAAAAATTTAAGATTTAGTCACGAGGAAAAGAATTTAACTTTTCCCAAGTACTAGCACTAGAGAATCGTCTTTCTCCTTTTTAAGCTCGATTTGTCTAGGAGAATGATCTCATTGTGAGAACCCAAGCGATCTCGATAAGTAATTCAGCAGAAGAGAAATAAAGCCCTCAAATGATGATGATGACAACCATCAAAAAAGATCCCAACGAACTTTTCTAACCACCTTAGAAATAATTCAGAAAAAGAAACAATCGTTTGAAAGCTAGCTTAATATTTTATATTTCCAGCTCACATGTTCAATATAATTTTCGATTAGTATTAATTTAACGGATTATTTATTATCATTGAAAATTTGATCCTTCGGTGGTTGAATTATTGTTTATCAAGAAAGATGTTTCGGCTGAAACCATATTTAGACTATATATTTTAATGAGGTAGAATGCACGTCGTTTCCCAATCCTATTTCTGGAGTAATTTTTAATTAGATTGAGATTTTAAGATAGACTGAAGGGGACTAACTTTGGGAGATAATAAGACCAGGATAGTGTGTTTGGCCAAAGTGTAAAATCTAAAAACTCAAAATATTCAAATTTAAATAATTCTTCAAACATTCAAAAAATGGGCTTATTTGAACTTAAATACCAAAAATATTTATGATTTCGCGATTAAGGGGTTGTCTAAAATTCAAATTTTAGTATTTTTTTATTTTATAAAAGAGCGAAGCTCATGCCTCTGTCGGGCCTACTTCGAGTTAGTATGTAAACAGACCAAGTCAGTTCAGTTGGAAATTTTACCTTGCCTTGCACACTTGTTTGCAAATTGGATAGGAAACAGTATATTGAGTATTAGTTTCACTATAAAGAAATTCGTTCAGCCATTTTAGTGTTCAAGTTACCTGGATAAGAGATCTCTACTGGGCCTTCTCTTATAATAATTAAACCTTGAAACCAGATTTCGAATCTGTTATAACTGGAATAAGGATTGAAAAGGATTGTCTACAAAAGCAGCTTGCATTTGGACGACTGCGCACCTTATTGAAAATCTGCCTACTACATTCAACATATGTAAATATTTCCTCAATGATCATCTCATTAAATTATAAATATAACTAATTTATTGCTTTATAATTTATTAAAAGAAAAACTAAAATAAACCTTCCTTTTAATACCTAAGTATCGAGAACAATTAACATACATACAGTCCACTCTCAGTTACTTCAGTTTTTTCATAAGGGTTTCAGTGACATCCAGAAAGAATCTATATTTTATACATCGGCACTTCGGAACTAGATGAGATTTCTTTAATTTTATACAGGGATTAATTTTCCTTATATAAGTTAAATTTTTACTTTACCATACAGGGTATGGTCAAGTATTGTAATCGCTCATGAAAAAAGTGGTTTTTTTGCTTCTTTTTTTTGAAATATCTCAAAAACGGCTGAAACTAATTTGATTAAAAAAATTGTTCGAAACCATGGCATTTTGGTCTACAAAAAAGCCCTAATAAGTAAAAATCGAAAAATTATATTTTTCGAGATAATAACTGTTTTGTCAAAATGTCTGTTAGTATGTTAGGTTGTTATTCTGTTATTTAGTCTGTGCGTTACCAAATTTTTTTGGACGAGCTAGCTAAAAAACTAGTGTGAATATCAGAACCAAATTTCACATGTAATTTTGGTGCATTGAGATTAAGAGCTAATTATATTTTAGTGCATATCGACCCAAAATTAAGGAGGGGAGGGGTTTAAATTTAAAATTATAATATATATTCAAACTAAAAAAAACAAGAAAAATGAAATATACTATAATATGAAAATATAATAACGAAAATATTTTTTTTCTGGGGCCAAAAAATAAAAATCTAGGCCATTTGAGCAAACTCAACCAAATTTTGTATACATAATCAATATAGCTACCAGAAGACTAAAAATGCAAAAATTAACCGCCCAAAATGTGTGTGTGTGTGTGGGGGGGGGGGGAGGAATGAAAATTTAGGCCCTTGTACCAAACTCAACCAGAAGTGTATGGTAAAGTCAAGTGGATGGCCACATCAGAACGTGTCAATTTATTTTATTTATATTAGTGAGATTAATTTTAGTCTATGTAGAGCGCCCTAAAATAGCTTCTATTTTTTTTTCAATTTTGTATGAAAATAATGTAAATTTACAGATATTTTTAAGATTTTACAAATTTTTTTTTCATATTTAATTCATCGAATCAATAAAGTGATTAAAAAAAATAATTAAAAAAAAAACATGAAAAGTACCTATACAGAATATAACTGAAGAAAGATGGTTAAAAATTGTATGACCCTGATTATTATACTGAAAATTAGTACTTATAAAAGCAAAGCAAATATTTACAAATGGGGTTATTTTTTCTACTAAAGCGATTGTTTGTATAATAATAAAAATTTGGTAACGCACAGACTAACGGACAGACAACCAGACAACCAGACTAACAGACATTTTGACAAAACAATTATTATCTCGAAAAATATAATTTTTTCGATGTTCACTTATTAGGGCTTTTTTGTAGATCGAAATTCCATGGTTTCGTTCAATTTTTTTAATCAAAATAGTTTCAGCCGTTTTTGAGATATTTCAAAAAAAGCAGGAAAAAACACTTTTTTTATGCACGATTACAATACTTGACCATACCCTGTATGGTAAAGTAAAAAATGCAGTAATTTTAGTTCATAATTTTTAAAACTACATCGAAAATTGGTTGATTATGAGAATATATTAATTGATAAAAAAGAAAGAATTTAATCTTTAGTACAAATTATAAGATTTTAGTAGAAATATTATTAAATTACGGTATCAGAGGGGATTCATCCCCTCCAGGAGTCGAACCTAAGAACTAATAATCTTTCCGGGCAGTCAGGTGATATAGCAATTTGTAAATATGAGAGAAATATTTTAATCTTTAGGACAAATTCTGAAATTTTAGAAGACATATTATTCAATTGTGATATCACCTGACTGCCCGGAAAGCATGTTAGTTCTCAGGTTCGACTCCTGAGGGGATGAATCCCTTCTGATATCGCAATTTAATAATATTTCTACTAAAATCTTAAAATTTGTCCTAAAGATTAAATTCTTTCTCTTTTAAAATACATTGGTTAATCTGAACCCGAGCTGATTATTTAAAAAACGTTCCAACTATTTAAAAAAAAGATGATCAAATCTTTAGTTTTATATTAATTGATGTTTCCGCGAAAAAAAATAGTTTATTTGATAAGTGATTAGTCGTTGAAAATTTATTTATTGTTTAATTTTAAGAAATTTATTATTATATCTAAATTAATCAATCTCAAAATAAAATATTTTTAATATTTGTAAATTAGATGTTTGGTAATACCTAATAATTATTACTATAAAGCAAAAATGGCGACATTTCAGATGGGGCCTAGGGCGCTCTCGAACCTAAATCCGCCACTGGTTAAGGATGCCGGGGCGATTGCATCAAACCAGTCTTGAACTCTAAAAATAAAAATTATCTTATTATATTAAACGAACAATTCTTGTATATATATAAAATCGGTTTCTCAAAAACGGCTTTAACAATTTCGCTAAAAATTGGTGACCTTATCAATTCGCATGAGTTATTAGTCGTGTATAAATTTTAATCCGATTGAAATAAAGGAAGGAGGTATAAATTAGTCATGTCGTAAAATAAATATTTCAATCGTTCATATCTCGTCTTCGGTAAGTCGTAGAGCTTTGAAATTCGAAACTTAAGCTATCCAGAGGCTTTAAGAAGTACGATAAGATTTTGTTTAAAATAGGAGTACCGGAAGTTGATGTTTACGTACGTAAGAATGTACCCCCCTGTGTTTCGCAACCATAAATCTCAGAGCTACAAAATTCGAAACTTAAGCTCTATATAGGCTAGAAGAGTTACAGCAAGCTTTCGCTTGAAATCGGAACACCGGAAGTTGATATTTACATGAAAGATTTTTCGTTTTTTAAACGGTTTTAACGATTTTTTTTAAATTGGTGTACCTACTTATCAAGTGTCATAATAATACATATATAATACACGACATATACCTACATATCAACCCTTACAACAAGGAATACCGTTTATAAATACTAATTGTCGAGATGATTTTTTACTCTTGTTGTGACAAAAGTAATAGTCTCATCTCTCTTTGAAAGCAACTAGGGTCTTAAGTTTTTTATATATTCGGGTATGTTATTGTATGTTTTTAAGCCCTTATAAAATACATTATTCATTGTACTTGTTTTATTGACTCTATTCAAGTAGAAATCACTTTTCTGTCTTGTCAAGGTTTTAGAGCTTAAAAACAATGGAATTTTTAAAATTTTTAAAAAATTAACGAAAAAATCTTTAAATCTCTATATCTTTCATGTAAATGTCCACTTCCGGTGTTCCTATTTAAACCAAAAGCTTGATGTACTCCTTCTAGCCTATATCAAGCTTAAGTTTCGAATTTCGTATCTCTGAGACTTATGGTTGCGAAACGCATGGGGGGTACATTCTTACGTATGTAAACATCAACTTCCGGTATTTTAGCCAAAATCTTGTTATTGTTCTTGTAGTCTCTAGATAGTTTAAGTTTCAAATTTCAAGGCTCTGTGATATTCCGAAGAAGAGATATGAACGAGTTATTAGTCGTGTATAGATTTTAATCTGATTGAAATAAAGGAAGGGGGGGTGTAAATTAGGAGTGTCGTAAAATAAATATTTTAATCATTCATATATCGTCTTCGGTAAGTCGCAGAGCCTTGAAATTTAAAACTCAAGCTATTTAAAGGCAAAAAGTTACTGAGCAACGCTCGGTGCTCCAGGCAGTAATAATAATATTAGATACAAATTTGTGTTTTTGGGGGACGGATTGGAATATAAGATTCTATACTCGATGAAAAAAATCTCACAATTTCTATCGTTTTCTTTTCTAAAAGCACAAAAGTCAAATTTGATTAATAATTCACGAAAATGTTACAGGAATAAATAGAAAATCAATGGTTATTTTTAATTTAAGATTTAATTTAACCACGAGTGGAGAGATTTTGATGAAACAGTTCGGTTCGGGTGTTATCAATTATAGCAGCCAATCGATTAGCACACGTGACGTGGAAATGATGGATGGGCGAATACCTTCAATTTTCTTAACGTACCTAATCTTGATTTTAATAGCTTTCACCTTGCTTTTCTTTCAAATTTCCGCATTTAGAAAAATCATATATAATTGGCAATTAATTAAGCGGAAAATTTGTATACATTATTAATTATTAAGAAAAACGCCTCGACTTTTATCATTATTATTTGATTTATACCACAAATAAAATTTCTATGTGAAGTACTTAATGGAATATTTGTTTTTAAGAAAAAAATTGAATTTTAGGATTTTACAGAACTTTTAGGCGAGGATAAATTTTTTCTTCATAACAAAAATTAGAGGTAAAATTTAAGACTCGAATACTCTGATCGTGTTCTAGTGTTTTGGCTTAATAGTTTTCTAGCAAAACTATATAACGTTTTTAGTAATGAAGCTGTTGAAGCTTTTATTTTTGTGATTAATTTGATTAAAATTTGAATTTTTACTTAAATCACAAAACACGAACAAATAATGCAATATAACTACGACGTTTCGATCGACTTATTCTGTGATCGTTCTCAAGTATGAGTACCCACTCCGATTATCGGTTAAATGAGCCAATCACCTGTCGGTCAGGCTTATATAGACTGCATGTACAGTCCAGTCAAAAAACCAACACACTGACTACCTCAGCGCCACCTGTCGGACTGAGTATTAGATGTTTTTTAAAAACCATAAAGCGAAAAATATTGACAAATCAAATGATAATAATAATAACAATAATAAACAATCATTAATCCACATATCAAAAATATTATAGTTTACATAGTTGGATTTTATAATACAAGGTACATCGTGTTGGTTTTTTGACTGGACTGTACATGGAGTCTATATAAGCCTGACCGACACGTGATTGGCTCAGTTAACCTATAATCGGAGTGGGTGCCATCGCAGAATAAGTCGATCGAAACGTCGTAGTTATATTAAAGTATTTGTTCGTGTTTAATAAATAATTATAATTAATTATGTGTGATTTAAATACAAATTCAAAAAAAAAAATTAAATACATTTTATAAATTTTAGGGTTTATTTAGTCACACAAATTAAACAAATAGAGTAATTTTTATTGGTCTTATATTTTTTTGTTATTATTAGTTATTTTTATTAAAAATCTTGTCATAACAAAAATAACCAAATAACCTGTTCTAAATGAAATAGCAAATGTTATATATGTATTCATATCTATGTTTTGGAGTTTTGTCTTTTCTTATGAAGAGGAACGAATTATTTTTAGTAGCCCTCGGGCGCCTAATATCTTAGACTGGACCTTCATAATGAGTTTTTTAATTATTTATTCCCATCAAGTAGAAGACAACCTCATTGATTTCTTCTTAAGAATTATTTGTTCTCTTCAGGCACCCAAAACCCCAGTAAAAATTATTAGAAGGAATAACGTAGCTACTATACAGTACGTTCGTAGTTCAGTGATATATTGTATAAGTTTCTATTTTTTATTGAAAAGTGCTTGTTTTTTTTTCTTTTTTTGAAAGAAAGAATATAAGAGAATAAACAAACAAACATAAATAATTCGATTCGATTAATATTCCTTTTGCCCTTACACACCATTTAAGTTTTATTTTATTTTTATTTAAATCCCAAATAGAAGAGGGGGGCTCAGTTTGCATGGTAAATAAGAGAAAGGAAAAGGAATGGAGCCATTTCTGCCTTGTGGAGTTTCATATATATATCGAAAGAAAGAGAGAAACTAAATAACATCCAAGGAATTCGAAGTTCATCTGTAGAAGACAACAATATTAAAACAAAATACAGATTGTTTGTTGCGTAGCTAGCTTGCTATAACAACAAAACGAATGTTTCTTTATCCAATCGGGTAAATGACTCCATGAGAAATAATAGATCAAATATTTATAATTAAAAGACTGATGATGAAGGCCAAACCTTCGAAATTATATTAATAAATAAATAAATTATATATATATATAAATTTACTACAAATCCCATCTGTCTGATTCTTTGGGTAATCGAAACAGATGAATTTTGTTCAGATATTCAATAATAAATGTTATTTAGAATGTTTATATGTTAACATTAAATGAAAGCGAAAGTTAAAACTTTTATCCGGTCACTGCCCTATTTTGGTGCAATTGGGACCAGACTCGTTTTGATAGTGAACCAAGAGTTGAAAAAGATACAGGATCCAGCCGGGTATGATCCGACATATTCCGCGTTAAGCCCGCAGATGCCTTCTCCATTTAGGCGATGGATCCCCTGACTAGATTCTATAATCAAATTTTATATATATTCAACTCTCTAGTTCAGTCGCGTTTTCTTTTATTTTCCTAATAGTATGGTTCTTATCGTATCTTTTTTTCAGCTCTTGGTTCACTATCAAAACGATTCTGGTCCCAATTGCACCAAAATAGGGCAGTGACCGGATAAAAGTTTTAACTTTCGCTTTCATTTAATGTTAATGTTAATATATATAGTAGCGTGGGGTCCATGGATGCTGTGGATGCTGCGCATATCTTTAAAATTTCAAAACGTCTAGAGAATTTTCATAGTTGCTCCTTATTTTGGATATTTTCAAATATTTACGCTGACAGGAGCTCATAAAAAATATCCCCAAAGTTTCAAGACTCTATCTCAATTTTAACCTAGTGCTAGACAGCGATTAATTTTTCCATCTGAATAACATGGGGTTTTGGCATTGAAATATCAATTTTTTATTCCGGCCAAAGTATTAGTTCGAAAAATTTGAAACTGTGGAGACTTTATCCTTATAATAGTAGCAAACCTTCAGAATTTGTACTATTACAATTTTGGAGTTACATCTAGATAACGTACTGCTATATCTTTGTATTAGTAAGTTATAGACTCCAAAATTATAACAGCTAAAAATCTGTAAGAATTCTCAGGGATAGCTACTATTATAAGGATAAAGTCTACAGAATTTCAAATTTTTGGACCATTACTTTGGCCGGAATAAAAATTAATTCACAAAGAGAAACAAAGAGGTTGTCCTCTGCTTGATGCAAATAAACATACACACATATATATATCGAGATGATATATCTGTATATATATTATTTATTTGTTTGAGACTATAGTTTCGAAGACTTGGTCTTCATCATCAGTCTTTCTTCAATTATAAATGTTTTTCATGGAGTCAATATCATATGGATATTGACAACTTGGTGTTCCTTCGTCACTGCTGGCTAGGAACTAATAAAGACATCCCATCCGGTTCACATTCAAATATAACAATATGTTTCCCTTTCTCCTTTCTCCTTAGAAAGGCTGACTAGGTCTCTTTGTGAATCAACAACTCTGCTACTCTCGGCAAAAACAAAAACTTTTCAATTAAAAAATTAATATTTCAATGCCAAAAACCCCATGTTATTATATTTAGATGGGCAACTTAATCGCTGTCTACCACTAGGTTAAAATTGAGATAGAGACTTGAAACTTGGGGGATATTTTTTTTTTTTTAATTTATTTCTAACCATATTTGCTCCTGTCAGCGTAAATACTCGAAAATATCCAAAATAAGGAACACCCTAGTGTGGAAGCTTAAAAGATATGAAAATGAACTTCAATATTCTACAATTTTATAAATTATTTTATTAAATACAACTAACTAATCGAATTTGAGACATCGAAAATTTAAAATGGATTTCATGGAACTTTTTAACTTTTTATGTACCTACCTTTCCGAAAAGAATTTTCCATATTTTCTATTTGAATCACTTCAAATATAGGTTTTTAACTTCAAATTCGGACTTTTCCATATCAAATTTAAGATTTTAAAAATCAAATGCGGACTTTTCCATACAAAATTCAGGATTTCCAGGAACTCATGAATATTTTACATATTAAATTATAGCTTTTAACCTGAGAGTACAGAATGTTAATCTTAAAAGGTTTTAGTTAATGAGCTGAAAATTGGTACGCAAATATTTTACAACCCACCAAATTTGAAGCTAAAAACCTATATCTTATGGAAAATACTTTGATTTTATATGAGGTTGAAAATTGAATTAGTTTACATGTGTCTACTCGAAGCCTGACTTTTATTAAAAATCCGAAAAATGCATTAAATAAATTAATCGTGAAAGATGAAATAAAAGATGTTTTAACAAAAGTATTTGATTTAATACAATTAATTTGTACAATGCTTTCGCATGAACGTTCATTTTCAATTATTTCTGAAAAGGTAAAAAAATCATTTAACGGCGACTTTAAAGCTCTGACGTATCATTATTTTAAAACGAATTAAACAAAATTCAGACGGATAAAAAATTATTTTAATTTTCTTGACTATACAAACAATTTGACTCTTCTCAAAAAAGTGTTTATAATTTTAATAGGGGAGACTGGGTCAAGTTTTTCAACTTTTTATAATTTTATTTTTGTATTTTTATTTTTTTTTTGAAGTAAACAGGATATTATTGAATTCTCTATACCTTTATCTACAAATTAGCATAATTATTTTTCAAAAAACTAAATATAGTGGGCCCGGGTGAAGAGAAAATTATTTTCGATCTTTGGGGTCTGCGATCGATTGGGAGGCGCTGGAATATTTAATTGTTTAATTAATGAATCAAGGCCTAGGCTGCGAAAAATGAACGAGGAGAGGATTAAAAGAAATTCCATAATTCATATAGACAAAAGGTATTAGTTTGGGTTCAGGGACCAGTAGCTTAGTGGATATGGGAGTTAAAACTCTTATGACAAAGCATTGCAGTACACATGCAAAGATCCCGGGTTCGAGCCCCGGCTGATCCTTTTGTCTGTAATAAAAATAAACTTTTCTTCGTTCCCTAAATTTAAATTTGTTACTAAATATAGTTTTTGACAGCAAATGGTCTGATCATGTGAAGTTGGAAATTGTCACACGTATACCGGGAACATTTGTAAAAATTTTAAAAATACTTTGCCATTTAATAAAGTTTTTATTAGTGGGTCGATTTTTTTCCATCTTAGCGTATATAGTAACTATATAGGCACTATATATAGTTACTATATAGTTTGAAACACTGTGCTACTAGGGGTAGGAGGCAACACTGTTTTTTTAAAATTTGTGTTTCTGATGGTGGATAGAAATTATGGACGGAAATGATAATAATAAAAAAATTATTCAATTGTGTATCTTATTTAGTTAACATGTTCAGTGCTCTGGCAGACAAACAAACAGACAAACAGAAATTGTATTGTATTGTAATAAGATACTGTTTACTTTAGGACTTAACCCTGCTATTTTTTCAGGATTTGTCACTGAAATTATAATTTGTCATTAATTTTATTATTTTAAATTTAAAAATTAGATATGTAGCCTCCTAATGGGTTCCAATTTAATTTATATTTTTAAATTTATTTCAAGAGGTATTTTCTTTTTTATGGTTCTCTTTAAAAGTAAAACCTGGCCTTAGTATTGCTATAAAATCAGAGCTTGAAAACTAAATATACATGGCTGATTCTCAAAAAAAATTGAAATTGATGTCCTTACTTATTCCTGTGAAATGGGATTCTAAGTTATCGTAACAAAGAATTTTTATGAAACTACATCCCTAGGCGCACCAAAGTATAAAACAGATTTATCTTGTTGATCATAAATAAAAAATATTTGCTCGAGTAAATACCCTAAAAATCATTCCTTCACTGTGTCCCAACCGTCAAATTCACATAGATTCAAAGATCTAATTCGAAAAGCTTCTTATTACTGTCTGCTATCTTATTATTTATTCATAAATAATAGTACTGGCTGTACATAAATGTGTATTTAGTTTAAACACGACAAACGGAAAAGTCAAAAAATATATTTCTAAATTCATCCTTAAAAAACGAATCATTCCCTCACTGTTGTGTAAAAGTAGGATTAAAACATAATTTCAAATTATATAGTGAACGCTGCTTTTTGTTTTTTTATAAGTTAGCAATATTGATATTCTAAAAATATACCGGACTCAGCTATGAGTGATAAGATTTAGTGTTACAACTGTTGAAAATAATTTTTTTTTCCAAGTTTACATTTTGGGTCATCATTCCCTCACACCGTGTTGTAAAAGTTAAGCACGTTAAGAACAAATCTTCTGCTGGCCCAGACGATATCCCTGCCATTCTCATTAAAAAATGTGCCCCTGAACTTGCTCCTATACTATCCAAATTATACAATCTCTCCTATAACTCTGGAATATTTCCGGAAGCCTGGAAACTAGCCAGAATCCAACCAATTAAGAAAAAAGGCGATTCTTCCAACATAAAAAACTATCGACCCATAGCAATCACTTCTGTCTTATCCAAAATTATGGAAAAGGCCATCAACGAGCAAGTTCTACGACACTTAGAGTCAAATAAATTTATCCACGATAGGCAATACGGCTTCAGGCAATCCCGGTCGACAGGTGACATCCTAGCATATGTAACTCATATCTGGAACAAAACCTTGGAGGCCGGGAATGAGACCCTCGCGGTAGCTTTAGACATTTCAAAAGCCTTCGATATGGTCTGGCACAAAAATCTTCTTGCCAAATTGACCTCCGTCGGCCTTGCACCGAAACTCTGTAAGTTGCTCGAAAGTTTTCTTTCAGACCGTAGTATTAAGGTTGTCATCGATGGAATATCATCTTCCCCTTCCACACCAACGCTGGAGTTCCTCAGGGATCGGTTATCTCCCCTACGCTTTTTCTTATCTATATCAACGACCTTCTAAACTTGCCCTCCAATCCGGTACATTGTTACGCAGATGACAGCACCCTACATAACGCCCCTGCATCGCATAAAAACCGTGCAGACATTGCCTCTTCAATTAATTTAGACTTATGCAAACTTAAAAACTGGGGATCCCAAAACTTAGTTAACTTCAATGCAGGGAAAACTCAGTGTTGCCTTATTTCTAGGCGCGTCGACAGAAACCTCCCAAATATATCATTCGACTCAAACTCACTAGAATTCAGGGATAAAATTTCAATGCTAGGCGTAACTCTAGGGTCTGACCTTTCATGGAATGACCATATCTCAACCACTGCTAAAGCTGCAGCGCGCAAGCTTGGTCTCCTATTTAGGTCTAGACGCTGTTATACTCCCAGTCAACTCCTTATGCTGTATAAGGCTCAAATTCGTCCCTGTCTCGAATATGGCTCTCATCTGTGGAGGGGTGCCTCCAAGCATTCTCTTGCCACACTGGATGCAATTCAGAAGCGAGCAATTAAACTAATAGGAGAACCGGCTCTAACCAACTCACTCGACTCCCTGGCTCACCGAAGAGCCGTTTCTGCCCTTTCCCTGTACTACAGATACTATCACGGTGTCTGTTCAGTCGAGCTGAAATCAATTATCCCCCCTAATGCCCTCTTTGCGCGAAGCACGCGGTTTTCTAACGCTCAGCACCCCTTCGCTGTCAAATTGGATAAATTTCGAACAAGCGCTTTCGCCAACTCTTTTATCCCTTTGACCTCCAGAGACTGGAACTCGCTCCCTGCCACCATCTTTCCCGCGACCTATAACCTTCAGCTATTTAAGACCCGTATCCACAGATACCTTCGACCCCCGCCCAACCCATAAAATTCTTTCTTCTTCTTTTCACGATGGAGGGGCCAACCCAGGCCTTTAGGGGTTGCACCTTTTTTGGTGTAACTCCTTCTCTCATCATTATCATAAAAAAAAAAAAAAAAAAAAAGCGTTTATTTATGTATCATTTATCATATATTTGTGAGTGTTTCTAGTATTAATAAAGTATCGCACATTCACATGGGAAATTATAAGATTATTTTTTTCTATTTTTGTGCAATGATGTTTCGTTTTCTCATTCCTTCACCTCCCTCATATAAATTGTTGGTGTTCTAAGCGACGGTCTAGTAAACCTGTACAAGAAGAAATTTAAATAAAGAACAATAATCAACATTATATATATAATGTTGATTATAGTATATTATTAAAGAATTGTGTGATTATTAATTATATTAATCAAATCAAATCAAAGAAATATAAAATTATAAATAAACAGTTGCAAATCGGTGACAAAAATGTTGTCGACAACCTTTTTGTAACGCTTGCTTTATAATCTTTGCGACTATAATTTAACGATAATACAACACAGTTTCAAAACGGAAAAAAACGAGACATAACTACCGTTTTGAAACCGTAATTCAACCTAAATAAAACTATTTAATGACTATAATTCAACCAATCAAAAAAGTTGCATTTGGTTTTTATTTTGGTCTCTGTGCTATACGGGATATGGAACCCCTCACCCCCATTTAAGCTTAAAAAAGTTGGGACCACTATAACCTTTTAGACAATTAGCCCATGTAGATACTATCAAATTAACAAAAGAAATACTATATATATTGATCTAGATTAATTTGTAACAACGCTAAGAGAAATTTCTCTAAAAAAATTTCCCCCTTGACTAGAATCGAGCCTACGAACTCTTGAACTAAGATCATCTGCTCTAACCTCTAGACCAATGTAAGATTAATATTTACACCATGATTTCTATTACTAAAACTATAAATTTTTGATTTAGACTTTGTGTCGAGATAATATTGTATTCATTTGAACTCGAATGAAAATGAAAAAACACCAATTGATTTTAAATTAAAAAACATTGAATATATATTAATTAACGAGGCAAATTTGAAATATAATTGTCAGTTCGGATTTTAAACTGACAGCTCCAATTGATTTTCATTAACCAGGCAAATTTGAAATATAATTTTAATTTGCACTCGAATTTTGAAATGAAAGACTCTAAAAGACTTTAAATTAAGAAACATTAAATATATCGATAATTATTCCTCACCCCCCCCCCCGCCCCGCCACTCAAAAATTTAATATTCAATTCGCTTTTCTTTGCGCACAGAAGAAATTATTCACATCTTATTTGATTTATATTTTATATATTATTTGTTTATTTTTTAATAATTTGCACTATTATTTAATTAACTTTTAAGAGACGATGTATTTTCGGTAGTTTACGGGTATACATTTGGAGTGTGGTTTTTTAAGAGGAATACAATTTTTGGACCGAGACGCTGCCCGCCAGGGCACCAGCCCGGAGGGCCGAGCTCTGAGGGCGTGCCGAAGGCACGCACGAAAAGCTCGTTCCATAATAATAAAAAAATTTCCATCAAATTATCAAAGTCATTTTTCGATTTTTTTTTTTGAGAATCAGCCATATTTGAAATTTACAAGGGGGCCCGATTTGCATTTCTCCGATTTTTTTTTTGTTTTTTTTTGTATACTATAAGCGTAGTGTTTTTCTTAGGTTAAAATAAAAGCAGAACAACAAGTTTGCATAAAAAAGAAATAACTTCTGAAATAAATCTAAAAATGAAATTAGATACTTAATAAAACAAAATCGAATATATTGCACGAAAATCCGAAGGATTGTTTTTTTCAACTAAAGAATGAATAATATCAATAATCTAAAATAAGATTTACAACTTTTCTTCGGAGTTGTTTTGTACTTTTTATTTTTTTATCCTATATGAAAAAGTTTGGCCAAATCCTTTTCATTCTATTGATGGCAAAATCGATGCCACTCACTCAGCCGCAAAGGTATTGCAGATTCCATAGATTAAATCTTTTAAAAAGTTGAGAAGTTACTCTGTGCCCACTTATTCGAATATTGATCAGAAGAGAATACATCAAGACAAAGTAAGGACATCAGAATGTGCCCTGTCACTCTTTAAAGCCTGTATGTATACCTATATGTACATTTGTATATGTTCAATAAATAATAACAACTTCCACCTTCCAGCCTTCTCGAATATAAGTTATAAATTAAGTCGAATAAAGCAAGCAATCATATACAATTTTCATGTTCTCAAAGTGACGTAAGAACATTAGAGGTCCTTATTTTCGAACTTTGTCAATTTTCATGTGCTACTCCGCAAATTTGTTCGTTTAGGTATATAAATAACTAACTACCTGGAAGACCGAACGTTGCTAGGTAATTTACTTAAAAGAGATATATTAATCTTATTTTTGAAGTGAAACTTCTTTAGCGACGTATCTGTTTGATTTTTTTTCTACAACAAAGGGGAAATGACTCAAAAGAGTGGAAATAATTTTTTTAATCCACTAATATTTAATGACAAATAAAATTTATTAAAATGAGAAAATTTATATTATTTTAATAACATCTACTACTAAAGAAGTTGCAATTCCCCCGTGAGCTTATGTGGATGAGGCTCACACATATATTTTAATTTTAAATTCAGGTGAAAAGGTCGACTTTTATTTGCAGCCAGAATTAAATAGAATTTATTTTTTTGCCAACGTTTTGACCCGGTTCCATCATCATCAAGTCATCGCTAAGAATTGCTCATTTATAAAATAAGATTTGTGTAAAATTCAGAATCAATCAGAAAGTATTAATCCGTGCTCCATGCACTGTGCTGAAAATCTAAAAAATTTTTGTAAAAAATCTTTTAATTAATTTTATTATTTCTTCGATTTTTCTAGAATGTTTGCTTGAGCTAAATTTTTCTCTTAAAATTAGGCTCAAGTAAGCCAAAAGATTGGACACCCCTGATGAAGTCATTAACGAAAAACTAAGTGATTTGTTAAGAAAAAGGATAACTGCAGGTGAAGTAAATAACGCTCGCGTACCTCTGCACGCAGGTTATGTTGTTACGTCACTGAGATTGTATGAAAATTTATTTTTTCAAAATATTTTAACAAAATTATATTCTTTTATCTCGTATATAAAATACTTATTTGAATAAATGTACAATTTTCGTAAAAATATTTGATTTTACTGCCAAAAAGGAGAGATACTTTGTTAAAATTTCCCCTTGAGGGCGGATACAAATTAAGTTAAATCAGATTTTTCATTTATATATAAAATAGTAATCTAAATACAATTTTTAATATTTTTATTTCAGGAGAGGGGGCAGCTTGGTTTTTGCGGGAGTGTAGGCAGTGGCGTAGCGAGCTTAACTCGCGCCCGGGGTACAAAACCTTTTTAGCGCCCCCATTCGAAAATCATATAATATTATATCTAAAATATACTCGCAAATTAATAAATAAATAAAGTCATAGGCTTAAGCTAGGTTTTAAATTTGAGACAAAAAATGTAGTTGAGAAAACAAGACTAGATTTTAAAATGTATATGATCATCTAGAATTAGTTCAAAAGATACCTATTATTTATTTTACATATTTATAAAAAATATTTTAAAAACAGGCAGTTTTAAAATAATAAAAAAGTAAATATTTATTATCTCTAAGGAGATACATATATTTAATAATAATATGACTATAATACATTAATAAAACTAATTACTATGTATAAATTTTCCTTGCTTTTGATGAAGCAAATTTATCAATAATATCATCAAAGTTGATCATTTCAAATTTTTCTCTTAAAAACACACTTAAAAATGCGCCCCTTTGTGAGTAGCTCCCGGGGCATGATGACCCCCCTCGCTACGCCACTGGGTGTAGGGGACCTTTGTTACGCCAATGGATAACTTGACAAGTCATAGGATTCTGAAAATACTTGCTAGCAGGGTTTAATTTTATATGTTCTGGTTCTTTTTGACTCAATCAAGAACTAGGAGTGCTATGAATTAACGCTAATTTATAAGCGTTCTGGTACTTTTTTGAGAATTTAAGCCCGGCTTGCTATAGGATCTTTGATGTCATTTGTTATGTCGTTTTTTCTCAAGAAAATTGTTTTTTCTAGTAGGTATCACAAGTTCCGTGATTGGAATGTTTTTTTATCTTGAAGGAAACACTTTGAGGGAATTGGTTATTTTGAAAGGGGAGAAATTGGTGCGTGAACTGCTATATCTTAGCATCAGTAAGTCACAGAGCAACGAAATCCAAAACTTAAGCTAGAAATCTTCCTGAAACGCTATGGTAAGCTTTAGATCCAACTCGACATACCCCTTGCACGCTTTTACATGAAAAGATTGGGGTGGTTTTTATTTTTTCCTTCGATTTTTTTTATGAATCGCTCTTTTTTACAAATTCTCTGGTGAATATTTTTTTATCACACTTGAAACTCTATGACCGGATTAATTTGAAATTGGAGAGTAGGTACGATATGACTTCAAAAAAGACGAAGTTGTAGGTGAAAGTCGTGTGGTGTATATATCAGTTGATTTTTTCCTCAATTTTATATAATAATGTATTTTAAGATAATGAATGGAGTTTGTCAGTTCAACGGACTATACAAAACTGGTTGGGGTAGGGAATATTTTGCTGCCGAGTTCCTGATTGATGGTTCTACGAATTTGGTGTGTTTATTCCACTCATCTGCATAAGATTAATTGAATAAGCAGCAGACATTTGTTTTAAATATGAAACTGAGACTTTATGACTCACCTAGCAATTCTTACTGGCCTAAGAGTCTAGAGAAATTTATTACAGTGGTGTTTTTGAAGACAAGTCTGTCAGGGATCAACAGGCAGGTGCAAACAAAAATATCATAATCTAATAATTTTGGACTATTTATCAATGAGAAGTAAAGTACAGAACAGGTCAAGAAGATTCAATAAGAAATATTTTAGGAAACTTCATTAATTTTATTATTATTTTTTATCAGATATTGTAGATACTTCTAATCCTACATTTCGTGAATTTATTCTTAAAAATAGCTGCTTGCCACTTAACCTAGGTACATATGTAACTTCCAAAAGTGATCATGTATATTGTGAAGTGAAGGATATTTGTTTATAAGCAGATAATTCTTATAAAATACTAATGATTATTATTAAATTTTTCTTTCAGTGTTCAATGTCTGATTGCAATTTTTACACAATCATCATAAAGTTCGGTGGTAAAATATGTTTATTTACTTAAAATGAAGTAGCAAATGGTGTATCAAAATAGTTATTATTGAGAAATATTCAAAATTTAAAAATCACCAGTTTTATCCTTTAAATTCTTGTCAATAGAATAAGAAAGGATTATTATGGAGCAAACTTGCTTTTAACAACAAAAGGAATTTATTTATATCCATTATGGTATTTGAACCCTTGAGAATAACAGTTAAAATATTTATAATTAAAAGACATGATGATGAAGATTAAACCTTCGATCAATCAGTTTTTCTTAGCAGAATCTGGCCATAACCATGCGACCATATTCTGGGGAGAACATCTACCCAAAATCTGCATAACTATACCACCAGATTCTGGGCAGAACAACCGCCGAGAATGTAGCCATTTAATGGAAAGAATCTAGCCATAATTATGCGACCAAATTCTTGGCAGAAAAACCGGTCAGAATTTGGCTTGCAACCAGAAATTCTGGCCACTTTTTCTACCAGAGTACTCTCACACAAATAAATTATATATATACCTACATATTTAATGTAACTTATATATGGAATCTTCCTTTAATTTTATATATTTTTAATTTGATTATCGGATTTTTATGGAACCAGAGATGGATAATAAATTCAAAAACACTATATCTATATAGTATTATAATTAAATAAATCATAAATAGACAGACAGTCCATGGTTCTGTTTCGCTGACATAAATTTAGAACAGTATTTTCAGTGCCCGTCTGAGAACAAAAAAGATATTTACAAAAAAATTAAAAATTTTGATCCAAAAATATTATCTGTAAATATCTTTTTTGTTTTCAGACGGCCACTGAAGATGCTGTTCTAAATTTATGTCAGTGAAACATAACCATCTGTCTATTTATGATTTTGAAAGATTTCAATTTGCCAATGGTAATAGATTCAAATTTTCTTAGAAAATCATAAGATGGTGTCATCTATTAAATCCGATGGAATGGATTATTTTTAATTATATGTCAGAAGGGTTGTTTTTTACCCCTCGGCAATTCTGGCCATGTGCCTTTTACTGGCACTCCGGGTTCGATTCCCTAGGGGTGAAAAAGAACCCTTCTGACATATAATTAAGAATAATCCATTCCATCGGATTTAATAGATGACACCGAGGGGTGATTCTCGATTGGAAGTAGGTGTACACCTCTTTGGAAGTATTTTGGAAGTACTTGGAAATATTTGGAAGTACTTGGATATATTTGGAAGTATTTGGAAATATTTGAAAGTACTTGAAAGCATTTGGAAGTACTTGGAAATATTTGGGAGTACTTGGAAATATTTGGAAGTACTTGGAAATATTTGGAACTACTTGGAAATATTTGATATTATTTGGAAATATTTTGAATTACTTGGAAATATTTGGGAAGTACTTGAAAATATTTAGAACCACAATTGGAAGTAGGTGTACAGCATATTGGGTCGCGGTTCACCCTTCCGATGACACCATCTTATTTATGATTTATTAAACTAATTATAATACTATTTTATTACTATTATTTTTTTTTAAGAATTCTATATACCTAGATAGAATTTATTATCAATCTCCGGTCCCAAAAAAATCCAATTATCAAATAAAATATATCTACATAGTCAGGGGACACATTTTGACTACGGATTTGACCCAACTAGAAATAATGCGTAATAGTACCGTCTATGATAGTTGTACAAGGAATGGCCAGTCTGGCTGGCTGTAGCAGGTGGACCAGGTACTGCGCATGGTGTGAGTGCGGTAAAAAATACATATGTGTTAAAAAATATTTTTGACCCACAATGAAATTATAAAAATTATAATTTATAGTCAATTATAAACATAATATATTCACCCCAGACCATTTGAGTGGTGGAACGTGGAACCAGACCACCCAAAGTGTATTTTTACAACATGAAAAAATAGCATCAAATCTATTTTTTTCATGTTGTAAAAATACACTTTGGGTGTGGTCTGGTTCCACGTTCCACCACTCAAATGGTCTGGAGTGAATATATTATGTTTATAATTGACTATAAATTATAATTTTTATAATTTCATTGTGGGTCAAAAATATTTTTTAACACATATGTATTTTTTACCGCACTCCACCATGCGCAGTACCTGGTCCACCTGCTTAGGCCAGCCAGACTGGCCATTCCCTGTACAACTATCATAGACGGTACTATTACGCATTATTTCTAGTTGGGTCAAATCCGTAGTCAAAATGTGTCACCAGCTCTTGGACTAACATGTTTATATTTATTTCCATGAAGCAGAAGACAAGCTAATTGATATTCCTTTATGAAAAACATTAAAATATGAAAATATCATTCGACATAAATTGTAATCAGAAATATCTACAATATTTCTGCTGGAACTTTCGAGAACCATTATAATATAATCCAAAGCGAAACCTTGTGTGTTATTTTTCTTTCTAAATAAATAATAATCTAACCATTTCTATTCCAAGTTAAATGAATTCCATTTTTCTCTCTCTATCTCTGTGTGTCTGTTTATGATTATTTATGACAGACAGACAGAGGGGTGGAGGAATGTGAAGTGTTGGCTTCTATATAGAATAGAATAGATCCTTTTCATAAATTTAACTAAGTTGAATTTGAACAACAAATAACAGCCAAGCAGTTTGTTAACTGCTAAGTATGCAAAAGCTGCCACTGATAGCAAAGCACCTTCATTTGAATAGCAATACAAGTTGGCTGTAGCATTTCACCGGGCAAATTACTTCCAAAAAAAAAAGAAAAGGAAAAAAGATGAATGAATTAAAATCCCACAGGAATATAGAAAATGACGTCAAGAAGAAACGAAGAGAATAATTTTAATCATAAGCTGATTAAAAATAAGTCAGGAGTTTTCAATTTGATTTTTAATTAAATAATAAATTGAAAGAAAATGCGAAAACCTTACTTAAAAAAAATAATTAATTAATTATAATATTCTTGAAATCTTGGGGATTACCTATACCCTTAGACCATGAAATATATAGACACGCCCTCTGCTACTCTCCACACAGAGTGAAGTGAGGCCAACATCGCCTACAGATGACGTCACGTTCTCGCATAAATAGTTTGGTTATATTAATTTAATATTAATTTGCGATTATTGGAATCCAAAATAAATAATCTAAACTACGATAAATTTATCTCAATGTATAATAATTCCTATAGTGGCCATGCTATTTCTGGGTGTTCCTGCCTACAGATGACGTCACTTTCTCTAGGAGATGTTGGCCTCACCAAATCGACACCAGGGCGTGTCTACTATATATTTCATGGTCTAAGCCTATATCAAACAAAAATTAATAATTAAGAAACCAATCCGAGTCGACACTTGGTTCCGTGGTGGTCGAAAGAAATCCAAAACACTATTAAGCCCGGTTCACACCAGGCGTTTTTTGTTGATAGAAATCTAGATGCCTGGCTAGGCTAGATCCGGAGGCTTAAAATGACGTCACTGAGGGCTGGAAAGATGGCTATCTTGTTGGATTTTCTGATTAGAACATGTTCTATTTTCTCCTGATAGATTGCTTGGAAAATTAGGGAGAGAACCAATCGGAAAGCAGTATTTTATCACATGGGTGACATGCGCATGGTAAACCAATTGGGAAGCCGCAATAACCATGGACGACACCACAGTCTGGGCGGATTGTTCAAACGTTTTTGTTTTCGCCGTTTTTCACAAATTAATAAAAAAGCAATAACTGCAGTAATAACCTCTCCAATTATATTATTGCCAGCAATTTTTTTTTGACAACTGCTGAGCGATTGTGTGCGCACGCATCTGATCCTGCTTTTAGAATAAATCCAGCCTTACTGCAAATAGCAGAGTGTGAAGCCAACAACTAAAAATCTATCACGACATCAAGCGGCAGCCAAGCCCTCAAGGAAATCCATCAAGGCTACCATCAGCGAAAAACGCCTGGTGTGAACCGGGCTTTAGAGACAGGGAAAAATCACTCAGACTTTTCAACACATTGCCCAACACCAGGGACGGCGGAGCGATCCTAGGCCAGGAAGGCCAAAACTTGGAAAGTGATGTAGGCCTACCGGGGGGGGGTCTGGTGGGTATGGAATAACTCCCAGAAAAAGGCGGTCCCAGAAAATTTTGAAGCAAATTGGTACAATTTAACCCATTTTTAAGCAGTTCAAATTTTTGCTTGTAGTTATAATGCTTGAGTTCAGGTTCAAAAGGTTATAAAATAAATCGAAATTAATTAGCAATATATACTTGTATTATTTTTAGCAAATATGAGTGATAAACTTATGTAACTAGGGAAAGAAATCCTTGGTTCATCAAAAAAAAAGAATTAATTAAGAAACTACCGGTAACCGGAAATTAATGTTCAATAAATTGGACATGATCTTAAGACACTAAATTAAATAAAATAATAGTATGACATTAATTTTACAACCAACAATTTGGGAACAAAGTTGTTTTTGGGTAAAATAACGGTAACATTTCTTTCTTTTGGAGATCCGCTGACCCCCTTCACTCCGTAGACAAATTCCCAGGTGGGGGGGGGTAAGCTGACCCCCCTAGCTCACGGTTCCGCGGTCTCTGCCCAACACATTAAATTTAATAAATTTTAAGAAACACGGAGTTCGAGCAAAATATTTGATTAAACAAGCACACAAACATTAGTTTAAACTATAGCTTATTCCGCTCCCAGTAAAGAGGTTTGGGAAAAGATAAGAACAAATAAAAGGCGTCCTAAACACAACCCCTAGACACCTTCATTTTAATAACACCCTTATTTCCAAACCATTATCTAATATTTTTGCTCAACAGTTTTTTAATGTTTCTTCAGAGAACTTCAATCTCCGTTTTCTCTTCAGAAGAGCAAAATCTCAACTTAAATTAAGAAAATCTCGAAAATTATAATGAACCGTTTGGCTTATGGGAATTTGAATATGCATTGAAGTCCTCAAAAAATACTTCTCCTGACCCAGATGGCATACATATTATACAGGCATAGCCCCCGCAAGGAGGGTCCAGGTGCACCCGTGGGTCCCGTGCTCCTGGACCCACTGTGAGATTTTTTTTATGGGGGTATGTTAGAAAAAAAAAATTTGAAAAATATTTAACTGTAAAAATTAATGTTTTATTTTTAACCTAAAATAAAAACAATTCTGTTACCATCGACAGTGAAATCTTTTATTCAACTATTAATGTTTAATATTAAATTTTTTAATTCGTTTTCATTTATAAGTTTACCCTTAGTATCATTGGAAAGAAAAAAATTATGTGATTGTAGTTTAGTTTATTTTTAATTTTTAGGATCTTATCCAGGCTCTATATTTATTTTTTCATTAAAATAACAATTCACAAAAGCATAACACCACAGCGATTGGGGAAATAACAAAAAATAAAACCCATTCTGACCAACATTTTTCGACACAAATCCATACTTATTCCATAATAAGGGGCCCGCTTTAGATTTTGGGTCCCGGGCCCGAAATTTTATGTCGGAGTTATGTATACAGGGGCATAAATCGCGTAACTCAGTTCGTCAAAAACAAATCGAAAAAAAAAATATATTTGACTTAAAACATATAAAAACATCAAAAAGTTATAATAAATGTTCAAAATGCCCCACTGTCTTTCGGAGACAGCGCTTTGTACGATTAACCATATTTCTGAAGACTTTTATCGACCTCCAATTTCTGATCACTTGAAGATTTTCTTCTATAATATTATCTCTCATCTATGGAGATTAATTATTTCCTCTGCTTCTAAGAAAGTCGATTTTTAAAAGCCTTTGCCTATTGGGACCCTTGGTTTGCCCACGATGGCTAGTTTCGATTTAGACCACCAGATAAGATAGACTATCAGCAATTCTCAGTTCCTCAATAGAAGGATGCCATGAGCCAATTTTCAGATTGGTTTTTCGAAATCTGTTCCAGTATTAGTCCTACTATATTTTCTTGAGGACTCGTAACAGGTGTATTTTTTTACGAGGTGGGAGAGGTCAATCCCACACTCAACCCCTTTTAGTCGCCTTTTACGACAAGCAGGGGATACTGTGGACCAATTCTAATCCCGATCCACAGGGGTGGGGTTTAGCTAACGAATTAGATTCTAATTAAGTTATTATAACGTGTCTGAAATTTTTTGTCAGCTTTTCAAATGAAGGGAAAGTAAATATTTCAAAATTATTATATTATGTATTTTGTACCTAATTTTCTATAGTCAGAACTTCGTAAAAATTCAAATTAGGGTCTCAAGCGATTCATTTTTTCACTTAATGAGAATATATACCATAGGTATGAATATCAATAATATTGTTGTAATACTAACTGTATAACTGACCTAAATGAACTTTTGAAGTTTCACTTCTGTCATGTGATATTCCATAGAATAGTAACAGGCCCATTTTAATTGAAAAGTTTTTGTTTTGCCGAGAGTAGCAGAGTTGTTGATTCACAAAGAGAAACAAAGAGGTTGTCCTCTGCTTGATGCAAATAAACATGCACACATATACTAGTATATCGAGATGATATATCTGTATTATATATATATTATTTATTTGTTTGAGAATATAGTTTCGAAGACTTGGTCTTCATCATCAGTATTTTTTAAATATAAATGTTGTTTTTCATGGAGTCAATATCGTATGGATATTGAAAATTTGATGTTTCCTTCTTCCCTGGTGGTCCAGCTTAGAACTCTTCATTTTTTTATTATTCATTCTTTCATTCAATTAAAAGCCACATTTTAATAATTCTTATTTATTTAAAATTTGAATTTTTATTTAAATCACACATAATTGATTATGAAGTTATTTATTGAACACGAACAAATAATACAATTTAACTATCGACGTTTCGATCGACTATTTCTGCGATCGTTCTCAAGTATGAGCACCCACTCAGATTATATACATACTATATATACCTATAATCGGAGTGGGTAGGCATCTTTGCTCATACTTGGGAACGATGGCTAGAAAAATCAGAACTAAACGTCATAGGAATTATATTGTATTATTTGTTCGTGTTCAATAAATAATTTATAATTATTTATGTGTGATTTAAATAAAAATTCAAATTTTAATCAAATTAATCACAAAAATAAAAACTTCAACATCTTCATTACTAATTTGATTTATATTTGTTGCCTATTAAATAAGATTTCGATTGCCCTCTTTATGTATAATTTTATTACTTTTTTTTTAAAAAAAAGGGCTTTTTTGTCGATACTTGAGCATATTAAAATAGCAATGGTAGGCAAAAGCGATATCCTCTTCTGGGCTGGATCTTATTAAAGATACATTAGGAAGATTTCCCCAGGGAGCATGTCATGCCTAGTAATGCGTAGGTTTCGGGCTGCTGACCTTTGCTTGCCCACTAACACAATGACAAATGGCCTCTATCATAACATACACACAAACAAAATACATGAATAACCGCCCCCTGCTTGCTTGTCTGCTCCTACTTTCAATATTTATGCACAAATTGAAAGAAAAAATATTCCATCGAAGGGAAGAATACAAATTTCAGTAGAGATAAACTGCCTGGCTTTGCGTGCTATGGCCAGGAAGGCCTATTCATCAAAAGCTAAATAAAAACTGCAACGGATCGTTGCTAGACTTTATCCATAGCCATTTGAAATATTAATATCTTTATTTTTTAAATTTTAATCAGATAAAGTGCAGATTGGTCTTTCTGTTAAGTACTTGCTTACGGTAGGGTAAAGTAGTTTAAAATATAATTTTAATAAAAACTTTATATAACCTTTTTTATGGTCCTTAAGATACTTAAACAAAATATCGCTGGTGAAAGTTCTCAAACTCATATGTCAATTTTTGCGTTTTTTCAATTATTTTCCCTAAATTAAAATGCAATTTTTAAGGTGCTCAAAACTCATATCGCGCATCCTCTAAAAAAATGTCATAACACAAAAAAAGTGATTTTGAGAAAATTGGCTTTAAAGATTTTTTTCCTTTCTCCGTTTTATTGTGAAGTACCTGGCCACCGAGCAATGCTCGGTAACTTTTTGCTTCAGTTAAAAGCTAAATATTAATCCCCGAACCTCCCTCGCCCCCGGACCTCCACCACTTCACCCCCGCACCCCCCAATATGGAATTACTTGGAAATATTTGGAAGTACTTGGAAATATTTGAAAGTACAAGCGGAAGTAGGTGTACAGCATATTAGGTCGCGGTTCACTCTTCGGTAAAACCTATTTAAAATATAATTTTAATGCCCTACTGTAAACTTGGCTCTTTTGACATAAGAGATTGTGATTCTTCACTATAGATATTTTAATATAGGTTTAATGCAGTGACTTTTCAACCAGGGAATGCTGTCCAAAAAAACTCCTCATTTAAATTTTATTTTATTCCTCTCTCTTTTTTTTGCAAATTTCACCGAATACGGAATTATAGAATTTTACGATATTTTTAATATTTAACAGTAGATTTTTTATGACACGGTATGAAAATATTCTGAATGTTTTTAAATTTTAGGAATACGCCGCATCCACAGCATCCATGGACCGAACTAGTTTACGGACTAAAACTCATTGGGAGAAATAATAAAAAACCTAAAACTATATATCGACGCTTAAGCTGTGACAACTCGTAATCGCACTGAGTTACTAGCTGTCTCAATCATCGTTTTGTAGGATAATATAATTTTTTCTTACTTATGAGAGGTCTCTAAAATAATGTGTTGATTTTGAAATAAAAGAAAAGTAATAATATTTTTTTGGAAAATTATTATTTACCTACCATGAATTATTCACTAGGTCACAGACATCTTAGACGTGAAACAAGTGATCTAGTGAATAATTCATATTAGGTAAATAATAATTTTCCAAAAAAATATTTGTACTTTTCTTTTATTAAAATATGTTCACCTCCCACCAACGCCAGACTCTAAAAATTGTTGATTTAAAAAAAAAAATAAATAGAAAAAAATGGTATAAAGATGTATTTTGGATTTTTTTGGATTTACGAAGTATCACAGCTTAAGCAACGATATCTTTAAATTATTTTGATTATTTATGTCCATCGATTAAATTAATAAGTTGTTGTAGGTAAATACGGACAATAGCTTATGCAAATATTTTTTTATTTTATGCCAGGCCCGTGCCTGGCGGGTGTTCATTGCGTGCGCCGCACGCAGTCGTTCAAATCACCAGAGATTTTTTTTTGTTTTTTTATGAGATTAAAATATGAAATTTGTAAAAAAACCTATAAATGATTTGAATTTTTTTTTTTACAAATTTTATATTTTAATCTCATTAAAAAAAAATCCCTGGATATTTTAACGACTGCGTGCGGCGGACGCAATGAACACCGGCCAGGCACGGGCCTGCTCAGGGCTCAAGATATATAGGTAGAACAAAGAGAGATATTTTTAGATTTAAATAGGAAATATTTTCAATCTCTGCCTATATGTGTTTGATAAGAAGGAAAATTTATAAATTGACAAATATGCAAAGAGATTAATTTGTTTGAGCCCTGAGGAAGTCAACAAAATTGACGAATCGTTGTCATAAAATAAAAAATATTTGCGTAAGCTATTGTCCTTATTTCCATACAACAACTTATTAATGATATCTTTAAATTTAATTCCAAAACTCCTCTCCATTAAAAAATTATTGTACTCTTGGTTGAAGTGTCGAGTGTTACTTAAAAATATGGCCCTAGAGGAGATTATTGTCTTTAAATCTTCAGAAGAAAGACCATATAGTAGAAGCAATAAAGACGGAAAAGTTTCTACAATGAGCCATGGAATCGAGTATGTACTTGTTTGTAATAATCTATATATATAAAATTAAGGTTTTGTCTGTACATTGGTCCAAATCACGCCAAATTTTGGTTGCACGCGTTTCAAGCAAAGTTATGAACGAAAACACTCTCAACAAAATTCCTGTCTGTCTGTTTCAGTGGTTTCCGAAAAGTTGCTCACGATTCACGTAAAAACGGCTGAAGGGATTATTATGAAATTTCATATTTACATCAGATGTCTTCTAACTTACGTTTTTAGCTATATAACGTTTTGATATTTTGACCCCAGAAGGGGGTTTGGGGGGGCGCACGAATGAAAATTATCAAATAACTCCTAAACTATTAACTCTACGGCAAATCTTATAATAAACAAAGTTGTAGGGGATGTGATTTCTGACAACTTTTCTTAAAAAATTTCCCCGAAAAACCACCCAAAAGGGGGGGGGGAGGGTGGAAAAATGTAAATTCTTGCCCTTGGAGCAAACAACCAAATTTTGTATACATAATCTCTGGGCCTCTAGAGAGCTAGAAATGCAAAAACTAACCACCCAAAATGAGGGGTGGGGAGTCAAAAAATGAAAATTCTTTCTCTTGGGCCAAACTTTGTATACATAATCTGTGGGTCACTAGAAGGCTTGAAATGCAAAAACTGGGTGCGGGGGTGGAATGAGGAGTGAGGCGGAGTAGGGTGGGGTGCAGGGGGTGGTGCGAGGTGGAGTCCAGGGGGCATAGCGGGGGGTGTGGTGCGCAGGGTTGGAGGGCACGGGGTGGGGTCCGGGGTGTATGGGGTGCGGGGTTCGAGGTGGGTGGGGTGCGGGCGGGAGGTGGGGGTGCTGGAGGGGTTTTGGGGGTGGGGTGAGGGGGGTTAGTGGGTTAGGGTGCTGAATGGAGTGTCCGGGTGGTGGTGTGAGGGCGGGGGTTGGGCATGGTGCGGAAGGTGGGGGTTTGGGGGGTTAGTGGGTTAGGGTGCGGAATGGAGTGTTGGTGTGGTGGTCTGGGGGCAGGGGTTGGGCATGGTGCGGTGGGTGGGGGTGCTGGGTGGGTGGGAGTGGGGGTGAGGGTGGGGTTGGAGGGCTGGGGGTCCAGGGGGCCTGTCCCCTGGCTAGCAAGAGGGCCGCCGAAGGCGGGCCTTGCAGCTAGTATAGAAATATAACACTTCTCTATTTTACGCAAAACGCCTTGCATTTTTTCTACTAATTTATCAGTACTGGCAATTTGTTGCCTACCCTACAGGGGCTCCCATCTGCTCTACCAATAACAGGGTTATTTAGGATTGCGTAACAAAAATTAGAATCATAAAATATACAAATTTGTAGTCTCAGCAACTAAATATTTGGGACAGTGTAGGGAATTTCGCAATTTTCAAAAAAATACGTATAGGTAACTCGAAAACAATGAGGCTATTATTGTCAGTTTTTATTTTTTTTAGCTCCTGGATTTTTATAATCTCCTGCTTATCGATGAGTTTTGGAACTCCTTATATATAATTATTATTATTCTCAAGAGTATAATTTAACGAATCTAAATGATAAATTTTAGTTTTTAGATGTCATCATTGAGTGGCTATTATCAAAGTCGACGAAACTTTACTAATAAAATTCATTGATCTGTTCAAGTTCAATTCCATTTTCTAACTTTAGTACATTGTGGTTATAAATAAAATTTCCTTTGTGCATATTTTAGCATTAAATGTGTTCTGATCCAACTGTTGATATTAAGTGAAGTATGATATACGATTAGAAGGAAATTATTAAGAAAAACATCACTTTTTAACTCCGAAACAAAAAATAAAGTGTCATATGTTAGGTTTGTATTTTTGCAAGCGTGAATTTATGTATGTTTGTCGGTTGTTATAATTGAATAATTATGCTCGTAAATTCTAGATTTTAAATATTATTTTATCTGCCTTATATAATACGTCCAATCACAATCTAAGCAATCATTTTTCTAAGCTAAATTATTTTTATTTAATAGAGGATCTCTATATTTTAATCATAAGTTTATTAATATTAATATTTAAAATTATTATTATCATTTTCGTCCATGATGTGCATTAATCAGAGTTTATAATAGGAATTAAGAACAAGTTTTTTGTGAATTTTTTTCACCCTTTTTTTAACGTTCTTCTTTAGGTGAAAAAAACAAAAAAGAAATCACACAAAAACTTGCCCTTAATTCCCATTATAAACTTTAAATAATATTTCAAACATTACGGTAGTTATTTCGCGACAATACTAGAAAAAAGTTAATGCTAGAGTATATAGAACAGGCAATAAGGATTCATAATTCATAAGTCAAAACTTTTTGCCATTTATGTACCACTACTAGCCAATCCCGTGCTCGTTTGACAAATATGGAAACACTGTCCGAGCTTGTATATATTTTATCATAGAAATTTCAGATAAAGTACATAATAAATGAAGATTTATAAAACAAAAGTTCTTAATAAGGGATTGAAAGCGGTTGTGACATTGGCTGAATGGAAATGCGTTGTTGCCAGCTTGATTTTAGTGTAAATTTTTCGTTATTTATTCATTATTATCTCAGAAACTGTGTTGTAACTATGAATTAAAATTTTCTTAAAAAATGTATTAGTTATAGTTTAATTTTTCATTAAATTGGAGGGTTGGTTTTGTCACAAATATAATAAAACAATAATTTTAATAACTATTAGAATTAAATAACTCTAATAGTTATTAAAATTATTGTTTTATTATATTTGTGACAAAACTAACCTTCAATTTAATGAAAAATTTAAATCAAGTCACTTAAGTTCTGGAAGAAATTTATAGTTTAATGTTGGTTTAGTTTTTTATAACAATGGTAAGAAGGGTTTCTTAATTATACGAGTAATTAAATACGTATATAAAATTTCCGATATCCCGTATAGTGCAATGTATATTATAAGTCTGAAAAACTCTATCTTTGGAATTTAATATCTCCGGAACTATATTGTTCATCAATTTCGTTTTGCCACCAATCGAAGCAGAAGGATTTAAATAATAATCTGTCTAAATTTCAAAAAAATTCTAAGAAAACCCATTTGGCTGAATAACTACCTTAAGCAGGCATATATCTTTAAATTATTAAATTAAAATTTTAATTCCTAATTAAAGAATATGGGTAGGTAAAAGTCGTATAATACTGATATCAGTATTTATTATACATTATACATATATACTAATCTAATTTAATTTTACATTTCCTATCTCGTGGCTTTATTAATAGATTTTATTAAACGTATTTTTTTATATTAGATTTTTTATTTAATTTTTAAATCTATTCTAGGGGTTGGGAATTGATTCGCCCACTTTCGTTGAAAAGTCAACCTTGACTGGGAACTTGGTCGTAATGGGAAATGGAATGCTTATTTTTAGACTGATTCAGTGATATAAATAGAATTACAAAAAGAGTAAAAATTATGTAAATAAACACACATGGAAAACTTAAGTTTAAAAATTAATAAAGCGTGGTAAGGAAAAGTCACGTGATATATACACGTCACGTAAGAATATTTTATATTTTTTGTCCTGACATTTCTTTATATATTTTTACTTTATCCAATGCGAAGCATGGGGAAAGTATTGTAATCGGTCTGGCAGCAAGCGTGGCTTCAAAGGGTCCTCAGGTAAAGACTACGGAACCCATGAACTCAATTAAAGTCACAAATTGTAGTATTCAATTAGGTTGAATTTTAGCACGTGACGGTTTTGCCAAAAATTACATGGGGTCTCGTCGAGAGACCAAAAAGTGCGATTTTTTCATTTAGTGCGTGCGGATGGATGGATGGATGTTATCGTTTTTTTGGCCCACGATTTTTTCCACGCCGTTGAACAGATTGAAATGAAATTGAAAACCTACCATTAGTTTAACAAAATGAAGCGCTGATTAGTTTTTGGTACATATCGGCCCACAAACATTAGTACTTTATTTTAGTACTTTTTTAGTTTTTTCTAAATATCTTGAAAATGACTTAACCAATTTTGATGAAATTTGATATCCTAATTAAGTACCTTGGGGACCACAAAAAAGATTAAATAAAGTTTTTAGTAAAATTATATTTTAAAGTACTTTACTCTAGAGTAAGATAGTACTTTTTTAATTCTTTAAACTCGAGAATCGATCATTATTTTTGAATTAAAGTTAACAGGAACTGCAAAATTGCAAGTGATATCTGATTAATAATAAAGGAATAAACATATTAATATTTCAACTGAATTTGGATAAAGTTTAGCAACGATTCGTTGCGGTTTATTTTAAATATTTTTGATAAAACCCAGATTTTGAATTATTAAATATACATGGTGGTTGGCGGAATATTTTTAATCTTTCTGTTTTCATTATTTCATTATTTTATAAAAGCTATCATTAAGTTAAAATTACGCACTCGACCCGAACGATTTATTTATTCATTGAGCTATGAAATTTACGGCACGGGTTACCGTTGTCCAATTAAGATGAAACTTTTCCAATCTCATTTTTTAGCCAATTGGCAACTATTATGGAGCTCAGCACCAAAATTCGAAGAGTGGTTTTTGAGACCACTTAATGAGCATAATTCACTTTTCCGCCAAGTTGGTAAAAATTGACGATCGATTGTGGCTAAACGGCATGAACCGATTTTAACTTTTATGTAAAAGTATTCGATGTCAAATTCTATACTCTTTAATTTTTATAATAGTAAAATTTTCTGTAGGACGAATAGTTTTCAAGTTATAAGCGAAAATCTGAAAAAAGTCAAAGATTTTCGTGGGTTTTTAGGCCTTTAAAAATTTAGCACCACCCAGAAACCGTAGCAAGCTCCTATAACTCTTATTTGGGATCGCTAACATCGATTAAATTTATTTTCAGCTTGTGTTTGTGAATATTTATTGGCCAGTCTAATATGCCTGAGCTAATTATAATAGCACAAGTTTATAAAACTAAAATATTAATTTTATCACTCTTCACTCCATTATCTATTATTATTATACCGTCAAAATTTTGAGGGATAAATTTCTCGATGATACTTATAGGTGAGAATCAATTATTCTATTTTGATAAATATCAGTTTTTTAATTTTTTCTTTATTGTCATTATAAAAGAGGTTTTGATATGGTTGTTTCATCATTGTGAGACTTATGTGGAAACGTCTCTTAATGACTATAAAAAAATCTAAATTTTTTTAAAAATTGATATTTATCAAACTAGAATTTATTCCCATCAGCTATATCATAGAGGAATTTATCACTCAAAATTTTCTACTGTATAATAACACTGTTCGATAAAAAATTGCTCTTCGTAAGCCTAACAATGGATTCCAGTAGTTTTTTACGCTGATTATCCTGCAATTTCCCAATCTTTTACAACACCTCACAGTTTTGAGATATTCTCGGTCAAAATGACAAAAAAGGGCCATTTTGACCTATTTTCGAGTTCCATTAAATATTAAACAGCAATATTTAAAATCAAAATAATTTGTTGAAGTAATAGAAAACAGCTTCCTCTTTGATTTTCAAATTGCCAATTGTTTTTGGCTCAATTAGAACTCGGGTTACAACTAAAAAAATAAATCTACGTGATTATAGAGAATAAAAAACATAGATAAATACATAAGGTCTTAAATTTTTAGTTATAACCCGAGTTCTAATTGAGCTACAAACAAGTGGAAATTTGAAAATCAAAGAGGAAGTTGTTTTCTATTACGTCAACAAAATATTTTGATTTCAAATATTGTTGTTTAATATTTAATGGGAGTCGAAAAATTGGTCAAAACGGCCTTTTTCGTCATTTTGACAGATAATATCTCACGTCTCGTATCTGACGTGTTCTAAAAAATCGGGAAATTGCAGGATTATCAGCGTATATAACTCTACTGGAATCCATTGTTAGGTTTACGAGGAGCAATTTTTGTTTAATTTTTGTCGAGAAGTGTAATAGATAATGGAGTGAAGAGTAAATTAATATTTTAGTTTTATAAACTTTTGTACTACTATTATATAGCTATGTATATTAGACTGGTCGTTAAAAATTAAATTTTTTCTGACACCCCCTAAAAAGCTTCCTTTTGATGAAAGAACGTGATGTAAATTTTTTTTATTAAAAACAACACATGCCGCAAGACGATCTAATTTCATTTTTTGGTAAAATCATGCTTTTTTGGAAATTTCTCATTAAATATGTAATAATAATAATTTTTTGATAATTAGATATTATTAACAATTTTACATTATTATTATCTAAGCGGCTGAACCAATTTTTAGTTTTAAGTAGGGTATTCGATGTGAAATTCTATGCTCTTTTATTTTTATGAGAGTGAAATTTTCTGTAGGACGAATAGTTTTAAAGTTATAAGCAAAAATCTGAAAAAAGTCAAAGATGCTCGTGGTTTTTAGGCCCTCAAAAATTTAGCACCACCTAGAAACCGTAGCAAACTCAGATAACTATTATTTGTGATGCCTAACATCGATTAAATTTTTTTATGAAAACGAATGCAAGAAGGGGTGTACCAGTAAAGATGCAGCTCCTATGGATCTCGAAAGACCCTTGCATTACCGAAGAGAAGGGAAAGTTGATTAAGTGAGAGGGTGTAGACGTAGGTGTCTATGCACTCCGGTTTTGAAAGTTTGAAGATTATAGGTGCTGGGAAAGATGGAGGCTGGGAGAGAGTTCCAGCTCCTTGAAGTCATGGGGATATATGTATTGGCGAATGAAGTGGTCCGGCACTTTTCTAATTTGACCGCGAGAGAGTGTTGGGAGTCGGCAAAACGCGTGCTACGTGCATGCTTTGGAGGGAATTATTGATTTTATCTCATCAGAGCACCTGCCGTGATAGTATCTATAGAAAAGGGAAAGGGCAGAGACATTTCTTCGATGAGCTAGCGAGTCGAGGGAGTCGGTGAGGGTAGAATCGTCAATTAGCCTGACGGCTCGTTTATTATTTATTATTTCCAGCTTGGAAATATTTATTGGCCAGTCTAATATGCCTGAGCTAATTAAAAAATCCCAGAATCTTGATCTTAAGCTGTACCATTATGAATGCTTTTAGTATCCTCCCTTAATATGTATCATTTTGTTTATTACTTGATTTGTAATTCTCAATCCCTTGGGAAGTAAACACCCCCTCTCCGTCAAATCCCATTTATTTCTTTATACAGATTAAAAGATTAAACTTAATTTGAGATCATTAGTAAAGATTCTGCGCAGATTCTAATAAGAAATCAGCAAAATTAGTCAAATGAATGAGTGTATCATTTGCATAATGCCAGCCACTCCTAAAAGAAGCCCTTCAATTGCAATTGCAATCGAGCGACCAATAAACTCGTGTGAATTATGACCGAGAGAAAGTTTACCGCAATATAATTTCAACCCCCGCGAGAAGCTTAAGGGGTTGAAGGGTTTCCGGTTCCCAGGAGATTTCCTTCTGTCTTTGATAGAGCTCTTCACTTAATTGTCAAGACAAGTCAAACTACTTTATGTTGGAATTAATATCATGCGGAAAATTTATGACGATTGAAATAGATACATCGAACTAGCATTAAGACGGCGAGCAATTAACTTATTAAAATATTAATAAATGAATATAACTTTTAAGAACAATCATAGATTTTAGAGAAAATATTTTTACATTGCATATCAGAGAGGATCGTCCCCTTAGGAATCGAACCCAAGCGCTAACTAAGCTTGCCGGGCCGTTAGCTAAACCCTTAAGACAAATCTCTCTCTGACATGCAACATATATAAGTATTATAGCTAAAGATTTTTCACTCCCTTCAACTCAAAGGGAATACTGAAAATTCAAGCTAAACTGAAAAAAGATTTCAGTGAGGGACCCATTAATTTTACAGTGAAAGCAAAGATTTAAGTATATTTTTGAGTGTCTTTTTTTGAAAAAAAGATGGAAATTATTTCAAAAAATCAACCCAGACCTATAATATTAATAAATGAATTTAACTTTTAACGACAATCATAGATTTTAGAGAAAATATTTTTACATTACATATGTTGATTTTTGAAATAATTTCCATCTTTTTTTCAAAAAAGACACTCAAAAAGATACTTAAATCTTTGCTTTCACTGTATTATTAAAGTATATTTTATTTTTACTTTCATATTTCTATTCATAGAATGTGAAGTATTGCGATGCCCTGTCTGGGTCCTGACTATTTGAGAGCTTGTATCTCAGAGATGAAAAAAGTTAATTTCATTTTGTAACTTCTAGATGGAAGGAATCGATGACCTTAATAGTTGGATTTAGGATATCAAACCATAAATTGTGAGTCCAAAACGGGGCCAAAAATCCATTGGTCAGTGCGTATGTACGTATGTATGTACCCCCCTGCGTTTCGCAACCATAAGTCTCAAAGCTCCGAAATTCGAAACGTAAGGTGAATATATGCTAGAAGGAGTACAGCAAGCTTTTGGTTGAAATGGGAAAACCTGAAGTGGACTTGAAAGATTTTTCGTTTTTTTTTTGATTTTCTCAAAAACGGCTCTAACGATTTTTTAAAAAAATTAGTCTATTTATCAAGTGTCATGAGTTAATAGTTGTGTCAACTTTTTAATCCGATTGTAAAAAAGGAAGGGGTTGTAAATTAGGAGTGTCGTAAAATAAATATTTTAATTGTTCATATCTCGTCTTTAGGAAGACGCAGAGCCTTGAAATTGGAAAGTTAAGCTATCTAGAGACTACAAGAAGTATAACAAGATTTTGGCTAAAATAGAAAAACCGGAAGTTGATGTTTACGTAGGTAAGAATCTACCCCACCCTCCTGCGTTTCGAAACCATAAATCTCATAGATACGAAACTCGAAACTTAAGCTTAATATGGGCTAGAAGGAGTACATCAAGCTTTTGGTTGAAATCGGAAGACCGGAAGTGGGCATTTACATGTAAGATTTTTCGTTTTTTTTTTTTTTTCTCAAAAACGGCTTCAACTATTTTTGAGAAAATCAAAAAAATAAACGAAATAAAGGAAAGGGGTGTAAATTAGTAGTGTCGCGCTAACTTCAAATAAATGAAAATGTGATAGTTGTGTGGTGAACACACCAAATGTTTTAATTTAATTTTGAGATGATTGTTTTGTTTTTAGTATTAGGTAGATTTTTTAAGAATGAAGGAAAGAAGACAACTATAGTAAGATCTCATTTAAGTAGGTAGCTTTGTTTTAATAATTAATAGAGATTGTGGTGTTGGTGCGAGGTGAAACATCTTTAATAAAGATAAAAGTAAATAAATATTTTATGATATATTAATTTGAAACAAGGGAGCCGGGTAGGTCAGTCAGCTAACGCACTGGCCTCGCTTCGGCATCGATCGATTATGACGATGTTGGAGTGGGGGTCCGGGGTTCGATCCTGGCTGGCAAGTAAAAATTTCTACCGGCTGAAAACTCGGCTCCCTCACTAACCCTACTAACACTCTACTTATGTGCTGTCTAAATGGGCTTTGTTCCCGGTGACATTAAATAAATAAAAATAATAATAATAATAATTTGAAACAAGTGACCTAGAAAACCTAACTCATAATAAATTAATATCTCATAAAATATTTATTTACTTTTATCTTTAGCTTTGTTTTAAATAATAAAGTAATTCCCAGATATTTCTATGAGTCGCTCAGAACCCAATGCGGTTTCTAATTCTTATCTAATACATTAGAATAAATATTTTGTTGTAAAAAAATTTTGGAGGTCTTCGGTAACATTTGTATGGAAATTTTCCGTGGAGTGAACAGGGACCTAATATCGTGTACATCTACTTCCACTTTCACTTTTATTTCCAAGTAGAAGGATCAACAGATGTAGGAGTATTATCTAATGAATTCCAAAATAATTCCACATAATTCCAAAGACGTGCACACCTAATTCCATTCACAGTTCAACCCTAGAGATTTTATACTTAGTATTGATACTAATAAATTAGGTTTAATATTTTTAGTACAAAATGTTTTATTCCTTGCTTTGATTTTCCTCAATAATTTTTATTTCTTCTGAATATGTTTTATTATTTTGAAATAATTTATCGAATTTAGAAAATGTATAATATTATTTTAAACATTACATTTAATACGATTGAAGTTTTTGGAGACGGATTACTAAGTGAATTGAATGGATTTTGATGAAGCAGTCCAAGGTTCAAAAAAGAGAGAAAATTATATCTTTTTATTCAAAACCGACGTTTCGGAGGTTTCTTCCCTCCATCTTCAGAGCTTTGTAAGGTCATGTGTATTACCTTCACTATAATTTTCTCTCTTTTGAACCTTGGACTGCCACATCAAAATCCATTCAGTTAAACTTTTAATTGATTATTTTCAAGTAAATAAATCGCACAAGTCAAATAATTTACTGGATACTTCTAATATTTAATTCTACATGTTTATTATATTACTTTGAAAAAAGGTGAAATGAAATTTAACACTTTACCTGCTATCTTTCTTATATAGTCCAAGAATGTCTTTTAACCAATTAGGCCACGAGTTCTCCTGCCGAGAATCCTCGAATAACATGTCTCCTTTTCCTCGTTTTTTCTATATATATTCTATAAAGTAAAAAAAAAAATATTTTGATAGATTTTAAACTAATTATTAACAGGTGGTTGAATAAAAATGAATATTATGGTTGAATCAAAACAAAACAGGAGGTTGATTAAAAACATTATAATTATAAAAACAAAACAATTCCCGAAAGAAGCTCGGTTTTCCAGACACTCATATACTCGTATTCAAATAAGTAAAATTTCAAGGTAGGTTTCGCAAAATAAAACAAATATAGGTATGTTTTAAGTTTTATGTCGATATATAAATTTCGGGGTTTGAGCCAAATAAAATATTCTATGTAAACTCCTGATGTTGGGCTCAAAACCATAAATATATATGATGCAATAAAAACCCGTTTTTAGTAAAAACGCATTTCGCTGAATAACTTTATGGCAACTAGAGTTTACTGATGTTGGTTGAGGTTGGTTCAAAGGTCTAGAATCTTCATTTTTGACCTTCTGTCTCATTTCGTGCTTTATTTTCAAAAATTCTTAAACGAAAATATTAAAAATTAGAAGAAAAGTTGTAGAGGATGTAATTTTTGACATTTTCGTTTAAAAAATTTTGAAAATAAACACACGAAGTGAGTCAGAAGATCAAAAATCAAGATTCTAGTCTAGACATTTGGGCCAAAATCAACCATCATCAGTAAACTCTAGTTGCCATAAAGCTATTCTGCGAAACGAATTTTTACTAGCCAAAACGGGTTTTTACTGCAACATATATATCGAGATAAAACTCAAAACATACCTATATTTGTTTTATTTTGTGAAACCTAACTTGAAATTTTACTTACTTTTTAACCGACTTCAAAAAAGGAGGAGGTTCTCTATTCGACTAATTTTTTTTTTTTTTGTGCCTATGTTACCTCATATCTCCGCCAATTGTCAACCGATTTTGAAAAAAATTTGCATTGGGTCCAGTCTAGCTTCCAATTGGTCCCATTTTTTTCGTTTTTTTTCGTTTTTTTTTCATAGGTATTAGACCTTTTTTATTAGGTTTGTTTAGACCTAACCTCTTTGTTTATGAACCGATTTCGATGGTTCTTTATTTATCCGAAAGGGGGTGTCTTAGGGATGGTGTCATATTAATTTGGCCAAGTTCTGATGATATGATCACTATTAATAACATCACTAAAAGAGAGAAAAATAAAAATAATTTTTAAGAAAAAAATAAAAACCGACATCAAAAAATTAAATGCAACAAATAAAATACACTAAAAGGTATAAAATAATTATTATCTTATTTAGTTACAACTAAACGACGAAATATTAACATGAAATTACTTTTTGAAGTCAGTGCCAAACATATACCTTTTATGAATCGCACTCGACGGATCTTACTTAGTACGTTTGGAGGGTATGCTCGCTTATAGGTATAGTTTGTTTTTGACTTCAAAAAGTAATTTCATGTTAATATTTCGTCGTTTAGTTGTAACTAAATAAGATAATAATTATTTTATACCTTTTAGTGTATTTTATTTGTTGCATTTAATATTTTGAAGTCGGTTTTATATTTTTCTTAAAAATTATTTTTATATTAAAAATGTTTCACCTTGAACCGACATCTAACTCTTAAAAAATTACTCATATATTCAAGCTAATATGTGCTTCCAACTCATACTCAGATCAGTAGGGAATTAATCAGAAATAGTTATTTTGTTTTATGTAGGATTCATAAATATTTACTTTTTCATAACTCCCTTGAAAACACTAGCGGCCTCTCATTTTGATTTTGATTTTCGGAGGAACCTTCTCAAAAGTTATGTCTCTGTTGAAAACAACCGTTCTAGATCACCCATGTAAGAACAAACCGCTCAGAGTGTTGCTCTATTTTAAAACTCTTTCTGAAATGTGTTCCTTTCGATATGTCAAGGCCGTTTTCTAATCTAAATACTAATTACATTACATTCCTTTTCTGTAGAATTCATTAAGAGAGATTAGAGAGAGTTGAGTGTAAATATCAGTGTATGTGAGTGTGTGTGTGTAAATGGAAATTCAAAACAAGTTTCATTGGCAGTTAGTGCGTGGGTGGAATGTCATTGAAAAGTAGGGCCGGTGGCGATTGTGTCGGTCCGGAAATGACCAGTGAAAACAGGAAACCAAATTCAAGAGGTAGAAGGGTTGGTCGGCTCGTGGTCTAATATGGAAACCCCCGAAATGGCTTTCAAGTCAAGGAACCAGCTCGTTTCTCAAATCAGATCCAATTTAATGCCCCCCTGGCTTCTCTATCGCCCCCATCACAAATATCCATCCGAAATCGAACCAGTTCAACAAAACTTATTTCCGACCGCTCTTTATTAAGCTGCTGTTTTCCAACTTCATTTTAAACAAAAATCGGATTTATAAAATACTTTGATTTCAATTGATTAAAATAGATATTGAAATTCTTTGATTTAATTTGGATTAAAAGTTTAAAAGTTACGACTCAAAGCGGCAAAAAAAAATATAAAACCCGGACAAGTGTGAGATTTGTTAAAGCAACTATTTTTTTAAATTTTGAAATTTCCATTTATAAAGGGAGAATTTCTCCTGAAACGTCTAGAATTTTAAGTAAAGTTTGTAGATTATTTTATAAAAGATATGTATTTATTCAAATCAATATTTTATTAAGGGAGAATGGTGTAGGTTCTTGGTGAAATATATTTACCATAAATAAAGTAAAAAAAATTTTGAAAATTAAAAAAAAATTAAATAAAAAAAATGTTTCCTCTGTGAACTCCTGAAGATGGGCTCATTACCCCGAATTATATAAAGATTCATGCTGAAAACTTTTAGAACGTACCTATAATTTTATATTTTTAGGTAGATTTCGAAAAAATATACCTATTGCGCTCACTCTCATGGTGCGACTTCCGGAAAATGTCATCATAGTTTTTCCGATCATGGCCCCTAGACCCCAAAACCACCCTCCATTCAAAAGTTTATATATATATGTATGTGGGAGGGTATGTATCGCAATTTTGTGGGTGCGCTGCAGGCCGCAAACGTTCAACCGATTGCAATAAAATTTGGCACAAAATTTAGTTTTGATGTAAACAAGAACTGATTAGTTTTTGGTGACTTCAGCCCCAAGGGGGTGGAAATGGTGGGAGGTTGAAATCTTAAAAAATTCATAATTCATAACAACGTTAATATGAATGATACCAGTTTGGTTGCAAATGGCTAATATTCTACTAATTAATCTCTACAACTTGTGTCTGAAAAGTTTTTGATAGGAGGAGTGTAAGGGGGGGGGTAGAGCCCCTTCGAAATCTATTTCTTCTTAAGGCCTGCCGCAGGGATTAAAAAATCTTTACTTTATTCAAATCAATATTATTAGTATTATTTTGATTAGTTATGTACATCGATTAATTATTAAAGTTGTTATAGGTAAATAAGTACATATTTTTTATGCAGATAATTTATATTTTATTGCCAACGTTTCGTCAACTTTGTTGACTTCTTCAGGCTCAAATAATTAACTTCCCTGCATATTTGTCCATTTTTATAATTATTCTTTCTTAGTAAACATATCAAGGCAAGTCAACATCAATCAGATTGAATTTTTTTTCATTTTTAAAACTTAAAAATATCTTTCTTAAAAAAAAGAAAAAAATTGCAATTCGATTGATGTTGACTTGCCTTGATATGTTTACTAATAAAGAATAATTATAAAAATGACAAATATGCAGGGAAGTTGTACCTGGAAGAAGTCAACAAAGTTGACGAAACATTGGCAATAAAATATAAATTATCTGCATAAAATATGTACTTATTTCCATATAACAACTTTAATAATTATTAGTAATTGTACACATAAGTCTTCACAAAGAATATTTCCGAGATTAAATTGCATAAGTTTGCACTTATTCGTGTACAAGTGAAAGTAAAAAATATTTTTAATTATTAAAAATAAAAACACGAATTAATTTTTAAGTATTTAATTCAATTATCTAAACATTTTCCCTTTAAATAGAAATTTTCTAAATATCAAAATATTTGGGTTAAATTCAAGGTCTAACTTTAATAATTTGGCTTTAAAAGGGAAATGATGTTACGGAATGTCTCAAGAGTTGATCAACTGGCTCCTTTAATCTAATTAACCTCAAAGGATTATCATCAGTACATGCAGTACATCAAGTATTTACCTCTAAATAAGAAATTATCCACACCATTTTAATCACATTTTGTAGCGGGCTTTATACAAAATTATATATCCTTTCTTGTCCTCTATAATTAATCAAATTTTATACAATATTAATTTATAGAGTGTACATATAAAGAATATGAATTATAAGAAGTGTTTAAAATAGTATATTTTGTATGATAAGAGAAAATTGAAAAGCTTTTTCCTTATAAAAAATAATCGATTTTTTTCTACACCCCCTATAGATCAAGAGCCCACGACTTCCAGACCTTCGTTATTTTATAAAAGCTGAAAGTTTTTCTGTGCATGTCCCCCATACAGGTAAGAACGACCAGCGACTATAATGTTTGGGTTGTGGTTACTTTGGCAGGTAACAGGCAATAAAGGTGTATAAAATAGTACTTTAAATTCGTTAAAGTATAAAGCTCAATTTTTTTATATTTTCTTCGGAATAACTTTAGAAATCTCGTCATCCATTGCCGGACACTTATGACAGTTGCTACTCCCTGCCAGACACCCCTAAACTTTAATAAATTATAATTATACTTTCGTTATAATATAAAAGATAAATTTTATATATGTTACTTGGGGACCTATAAAAAAATGTTACCTAAATAGGCGGACAGTTTTAATGGTTTTTACATAGATTTTTGACATTTCGGTTATTATTGATAACCATTGGTGAAGACATGGAGGAATCGACTTAAAATCAAAAATAACCATCGATTCTTATCTAATACTAGAGGAATAACCTTATTGCATTCCATTTTTGTTGTTTTGACTATTAATGACAACTTCTACTGAAAACGTGGAAGAATCGACTTAAAATCAAAAAGACTAAATTCTTTTATGGCAAACCACTCAAGCTTGAGTTTCTTAAAGTTTAGGGGTGTCTGGCGGGGGTAGCAACTGTCATAAGTGTCCGGCAATGGATGACGAGATTTCTAAAGTTATCCCGAAGAAAATATAAAAAATTGAGCTTTATACTTTAACAAATTTAAAGTACTATTTTATACACCTTTATTACCTGTTACCTGCCAAAGTAACAACAACCCAAACTCTATAGTCGCTGGTTGTTCTTACCTGTATAGGGGACATGCACAGAAAAACTTTCAGCTTTTATAAAATAACTAAGGTCTGGCAGTCGTGGGCTACTATTAGAAAGAAGACGTTGGAGTAAAAAAGGTTTCATTTTCAAAGTCGGATTTAATTTCCTTAATAAATACATATTAGCAATCAGACTGGCTTTTGTTCTAGCCTTTAACAGAGGTGTCGAAGTCTAAGCAGATATAATCATATTCTTGAAAATGATTTTTTTCACGTTCCAGACATTTTTAAACATGAATTAAGCAATAAAAAAAATTAAAGAGGAAACCCGATAAAGAGTAGGTACCCATGGTATACTTTTGGTAAATTTTATTGATTTGGCAATTTTTCCTTAGAGAATGGTTTAAGCTATAAACTTAAATCTTTTGGCTCCAATAATATAAAAACTCATACCGAATTTCAGGTCATAAGTTACAACCAGTGAAAGGTTCCCCTTATAACAAGTTTCGAACCAGAAATTCCAAAATCAAATCAGCTTTAGAAATTCAAAACATTTTGGAACCAGAAATAATTTTTCTACGAGCTTCAACAAAACAATCATTCGATTTCTCTACTATAAGAGAATTCGATTTTTTTTAAGTTTTCCTGGATTTTTAAACAGGATATTTAGAAGATATAGAGTCAAATCAATCAGTAATCAGCTCTTTGTATTAAAAATGCAAACATTTTGATATAAAAATAAGTTGTCCATACTACAACTTAACTTATTGTGGGTAAAGTATTCCAGAAATGAAAGTGAATTGAAAAGAATGCGAGGCCCTGTACGGTAGGCAATAGTTCGCCAGTACTGATAAACTCGCAGAAAAAATGCAAGGCGTTGTTCATAAAATTGATATGCCGGCTTGTTCTTTATATTCTATAGAAATACAAGCACATGCTTGATTCCCAAGAGAGAAACAAAGAGGTTGTCCTCTGCTTGATGCAAATAAACATATACACATATATATCAAGATGATATATCTGTATATATATTATTTATTTGTTTGAGACTATAGTTTCGGAGCTTGGTCTTCATCATCAGTTTTTCTTCAATTATAAATGTTTTTCATGGAGTCAATATCATATGGATTTTCAATATCAATATGATATTGACTCCATGAAAAACATTTATAATTGAGAAAAACTGATGATGAAGACTAAGTCTTCGAAACCTAGTCTCAAACAAATAAATAATATATATATACAGATATATCATCTTGATATATATGTGTATATGTTTATTTGCATCAGCAGAGGACAACCTCTTTGTTTCTCTTTGTGAATCAACAACTCCTGCTACTCTCGGCAAAACAAAAACTTTTCAATTACATGCTTGATTCACTGGATCACTGTAGAATCATTTCTACTGTTTCCCTGTACTATAGATACTACCATGGAGCTTGTTCTGACGATTCAAAGTCAATAATCCCCTCTAACGCTTTATTTTTTTTAAGAAACACACGATTTTCGAATGTTCAACACACCTTCAAAGAGACATTATGCTTATTTATTTGCTAAACGTACCAATAAAGGAGAATTTTGAAGTTCACTGTGTATTCTAAGCAGAATGCGAAAATATAAGAGTTCCTTTTATCGATAGAGCAGGCTTAAAATTTCTAAAGAAATAACTTGTCACTCATATACTAAATTCAAGTTGTTATGGATAATATCTATTAATTGTATATGATTGTATTCACCCAACCCCCCTCCGAGAATTGAACAAAGTGCAAAAAATGTATCTTAATATGCTTTTTTTGGCACTCAGTTTTAATTTCGAAGGGTGATTTTTTTAATGATACTAATTCAAGAAGGAGCAACATCAAAATGGTGGCCCCTGTGTCGTGAAAAAGAAGTATAATAGAAGAAGAAGAGTTTCTATGGGCTAAGCTGGAGTGGAAGGGATTTGGAAGGGGGTGCGGATTTTGAACAGATAAAAGGTGAGTGTTGCAGAAAGCGAGTTCCAGTTTCTAGACATCATAGGGATAAACGATAACGATTTGGTGTTGGTTGCCTCTTGCCCAGTTTGACAGGGATGGTGTTGAGCGTTTGAAAATCGAGAATTACTTCTAAAGTATGGCGCTAGGGGAGATTATTGACTTTTAATCGTCAGAAAAAACACCATAGTAGTATCTATAAGTGAAAGAGCGGAAACGGTTCTTCAGTGACCCAGGAAATTGAGAATGTACTTGTATTTACTTGTATTTATATAGAAATATAATTAATACCTCTCAATTTTAAGCAAAACGCCTTGCATTTTTTCTACTTTTTATCATTACTGGCGATCCGTTGTCTACCCTACAGGGGATTCCATCTTTTTCAACATTTACCTGAGTAAATAAAATTATTTAAGAATCAATTTATGAATACCTCATTGCTAAATAACGTGTTAAATTCAAAAATTCATTAGTCATAAATTAATAGCAAATTAAAATTATTGTATTTTTAGTAATATCACTGGTATTTTTAGTCATAATCTCATAAAGTTTGTAAGTTTGGGAGTTTTTATCGGGCCGCAGTCTAAGGTGACATGCTGTCTGGGGGTTGGACAAGCCAGATGTATATGATATATCAAGCAGAGGACAACATCATTGGTTTTTTATACATTTTTTATAGTACTATATATTAAGGAAAGCGTTCGGAGTTTTGAAATTTTTTCACTTTTTACTTTAAAAGTGTTGTCATGTTTTTTATTGTTTCGTAACAATAATTAATTTTTTCAACTTTAGTACATTCCTCCCCTCTCAAATATTTCCCACGCCTTGCAGATTGAGAACTGCAACCCTAAACGAAATTTTCCGATCAACAATTTCGATTAAATACTAGGCGTTAAATTGCACCCTGCAACCCCTCTCCCCCTGCCAAAATTGTTCAGGGAGTTTTTTCCCTCTCTTTCTCTCTCGACAGCCAAGTGGTTTATTATTCTACCGAGCGATGATTGCACTTGTCACTGGAGGTAAATTTTAAAAACCGTCATATATTCATCTGACAGGACAAAATATAATATATATATATTTTAATTAGCAATTTAGAAATATCCCCTGCGTTATTTCTCCGAAACCATTCTCTACACATTCAAGGGAGTATTTATTAATGTGAGCCAAATCTGTCAAGCCATTTCCTCTTTCCACAAGAAATTGTTACAAATAAAAAAAAAATGTTCCATATTAATGAATGAATATATCTATTATATGTTGCAGTAAAAACCGATTTTAGTAAGAACTGGTTCTTACTAGTTAAAACGCGTTTCACTGAATACCTTTATGGCAACTGGAATTTACTGATGTTGGTTGAGTTTGGTTCAAAGGTCTAGAATCTTCATTTTTGAACTTCAGCCTCATTTAGGGTGTTTATTTTCAAAAGATTTTAAACGAAAATGTCAAAAATTAGAAGCAAAGTTGTAGAGGATGTAATTTTTGATATTTTCGTTTAAAAAACTTTCAAAATAAACACCCTGAATGAAGATTCTAGACCTTTGAAACAAACTCAACTAACATCAGTAAATTCTAGTTACAAAAGTATTCAGTGAAATGGGTTTTAACTAATTCTTATTAAAACGGGTTTTTACTGCAACATATTTAGATATATTTATTTCCATGAAGCTGAGGACAACCTAATTGATATTCCTTTATGAAAACGGTAAAATATGAGAATATCATTCAACATCAATTCTAATCAGAAATATAAAATTTCTTTTGGAAAACTTTCGAGAACCATTATATTATAATATAATCCAAAGCGAAACCTTGTGTGTAATTTTTCTTTCTAAATAAATAATAATCTAACCATTTCTATTCCAAGTTAAATTAATTCCATTTTTCATTGCTATTTTTGGGTACTCGGGTTCAATTTTTGAGGGGTTGAACACATCCCTTCTGACAAATAAAACATAACTGATCCATTCCATCTCGGATCTAGTAGATGTCAAAAAAAACTTTCCTTAGAAATTTAAACTCAAATACTAACGGCATTTTAAAGTTATATATTCAATTTTTTTATTACATTATAGTTATTTAATTAAAATAAATAGCTTGTTATTATTTCGGGGTAAGTAAAATTTATGTGTTTGCACTAAACACCCTAGAATATTTTTTTTTATTCGAAAAAAAGAATAATAATAAATTGGGTTGATTGGCAATTGAAGGTGAAGGGTGTGAACCTCCCACTGTAATGTAGCTAACACACCCCCGCAAAGTTTCTCTCTTTCCATTCAAATGGAGATTGGCTCGATTCAATAGAAAACTTTAGAATTTTCGATTCGCACTTTGTATAGAATCTCGAATGAAGAAATAAAGAGGACAACCAAAAGGGTGGCTGGGTTGAAAATAAGATTTAGAAATAAGTTGGATGGAGTTTTCATCCCTTATTGTGAAATCATTCATTCGATAGAGAAAAAAAAGCACAATTTAGCATTGAGATAAAATCTAAATAACTTAATATAAAAACAATTTATTGATTTTTATATTAAGTCATGAAAAAAATACACTAAAATATCTAAATCGAGGGGTAAATCGCGACCTATTATGCTGTACACCTACTTCCTTGTACTTCCAAATATTTTCAAGTAATTCCAAATATTTCCAAGTACTTCAAATATTTCAAGTACTTAAATATTTTCAAGTACTTCCAAAATATTTCCAAGTACTTCCAAATATTCCAAGTACTCAAAATACTTCCAAAGAGGTGTACACCTACTTCCAATCGCGGATCACCTCGATCTAAATACTAAAGTAAAATAATCTAAAGTCTACAAAAACAAATTGCCGATAGAAACATAGCATAAATTTCTAAAGAATCACAGAGTATGTCAATTTATTAAATCCAATTAATTCTTAAAAAAGTTCTAAAAAAATTAATCTTTTATTTAAATTAACACGGTTAGATACATAAAAACGTAACAGGGTTAGATACATAAAAACGTAATACAGAACGCTATAATTCTACTTATTAAAAATTTTCGGATTTTGGTGCAGCTGCAGGAGGTGATCAATTGTCTGCGTAAAGAGACGTTCCTTCAGAAATTATTAAAGAACTAAATTCCAACAACTCCACGATTATCAGGACCAGCAGTGATAAATCTAAGCCGATTAACATCTCAGGAATTAGGTAGAAAAGGCGATTCGCTCAGCCTGATGCTTTTCAATATAATCATGGATAAGATTATCGACGAAATACCGAAAGAACTTGGATACAAAATGGGAGAAACCCCTATTCCGATAGTGTGCTATGCAGACGACGCGGTCTTGATGGCAGAGAATGAAGAGGATCTCCAAGCCCTTCTGGACGCATTCAACACTAACTCCGTACGGCTCAACATGAAAATATCCACGACCAAGACAAAATCTATGGTCATTGCTAAGACTCCTCTCACATGCAACCTAGGAATAAACAACACCCCGATAGAACAACTCTCAGAAATCAATTACCTGGGAGTTGAAATATCAAGCAAGAGGAATGTGGGAGATGAAGTCAAGTCCCAAGTGGTCAAGGGTGCGAGAATTTCCGGATGCCTGTATAGCCTGATTTGGAAAAACAAATACCTATCTCCAGAAGGCAAAGTACGGATATACAAAACCTGCGTCCGTCCGGTAATTACTTATGGTGCCGAATCAAGAGCAGATACGACTCTCACGAAACAACTTCTCAGAACAACAGAGATGAGGATCATAAGAACTATCCACGGCAAGACCATACGAGACAAAATCCGCAGTGAAGACCTCAGGGAACAAAGCAAGATTCAAGACATAGCCGACTGGGTAGGCGTTCGAAGAAGGTGCTGGGCCGATCACGTTGAGAGGATGTCTGAAAACCGTTTGCCGAAAATCGTTCGCGACAACCGTCCACAAGGAACAAGAAGCAGAGGAAGGCCAAAAAAAGATGGCATCAATCTTTTGTCACCGGCTAATTAATAAATTGGAAGAACAGGCGCAAGCGCCTATTAAGAAGAAGGAGAAGAAGAAGATATTTCGAAAATTTTAAAATTGTGTGTCTTAAATGTAGCCTTCAACAAATTTACCAGATGATTTTGATTTTTCTAAAATTAAAATTCTTAATAAAAGAGAAAAATTTAGATAATAGATTAATTTTAGCATTGAAATTTTTTTAAATAATAATAAAATCTCAATCATTAAAAAAAACATAGGCTTCTTTTCGAAAACTTAACCAAATATTTTGGAAAAGTATTCTGTCTCAAATATTATTGAAATTCCTTGAAATCCTTTTGAAAGTTATGGAAAGCCAAGTTTAAATTTTTATTAGCTTTACTCTGACAATCTCTAACTCCACAACATACTCTATTTTTTGACTTGTTACCTTCTGTAAATACTCCAAATTCCATTTTAATGTTTTATTTTTAGATAATTTGTTATAAAAAATTTATTGCTAATATAAACAGCATGTATTTACTATGTATTCACTCGACAGTTGTAAGCTATTAGTAGGTTTGTTTTTTACCACCAGGCTGCGTGACTCAATTTGTCAGTTCCCAATAGTAGCAAGTGCGAGTGAATCGAAATGGTTTCTATTTACTAATGGCAAGCAGCTTCCCCTACCTATTTATTATTCACTATTTTTCAATTTTAATAATATACAATTTAGGAATTCAAATATTTAATGAATTTTATAATTATGTAATATGATCATTATTAGTTAGATTTTCTTTTTATTATTTGTAAAGGGGGAATCAAATCTAATCAAACATTCAATAATAATTTAAAATTCATTATTCACTTGAACTTCGCACAGGCAACTCAAATTGACGATACTCGGCGAGTTTCCGTTGCAACTCCAGGGAATTGCCTAGTGAAGAGGGCCTTATAGATTTGTGAAATACATTTTTTAAATTAATTCTAAATTAATTGTAAATTGGTGTGACAAGTGAGTAATAAATTCATTCAAAAAAAATTGTTTGTAGATTTATTGAAATGGCCGAAAAGTGGACAGCAGAAAAAACAATAAAAATTCCTTGTCCACACGCGTTTTTCATTTTTCAATTCCTCTTCAAGCTCTTCTATTAACGATGTTAAAATAATGTTCAAATAATGATTAAAAATGCGGTGTTTGACAACTCGAATTGCCATCTTGCAACTTTCACTATACACTAATTAAATAAAGTAAAGAAAATTTTTCAAAATTTTCTTTAATTTATTTAAAACATGTTTCACCAAGAACCCACACCATTCTCCCTTAATAAAATACTCTAATTGTATTGGTTAGTAGTAGAGACGTGTGAACAAGTACTATTCCATTTACTAAGCACTTAGCAGACTAACTGTTTAGTAGTGTGTCACACGTCTCTACTACTAACCAATGTAATTAGTGCTTAGTGAAGTTGCAAGATGGAAATTATAGTTGTCGAGCACTGCATTTTAATCATTATTTGAACATTATTTTAACATCCTTAATAGAAGAGCTTTTAGAATAATTGAAAAATGAAAAACGCGTGTGGACAAGGAATTTTTTTATTGTTTTTTCTGCAGTCCACTTTTTCGGCCATTTCAATAAATCTACAAACAAGTTTTTTGACTGAATTTTAACAAACTTGATTTATCTACAAAAAGTTATCAATTTTATTACTCACTTGTTACAAATTTTCAATTAATATAGAATTAATTTTAAAAAATCCATTTCACAAATCTATAAGGCCCTCTTCACTAGGCAATTCTCTGGAGTTGCAACGGAAATTCGCCGAGTATCGTCAATTTGAGTTGCCTGTGCGAAGTTCACGTGAATAATGAATTTTAAATTATTATTGAATGTTTGATTGAATTTGATTCCCTTTTACAAATAATAAAAGAAAATCTAACTAATAATGAACATATTTTTAATTATCAAATTCATTGAATATTTGAATTCCTAAATTGTATACTATTAAAATTAAAAAATAGTGAAATAAATATGAGGCATTCCACACCAAATCGGCGGTTTTTGAAAAATTTTAATTTTTAATTTGCTTCATTTTTTGACATTTTCTAGTGCCCATCAAAAAACTCTTCCTGATAAATTTTTGAAATTTTTTTGATCACCAGTTTAAACGATATTGAATTTAGGTTTTTCGCTCAAAACTTCAAAAATAATTTTTTGTATTTTTTTCTAAAAAGTAAGTAAGTATTAATGTAAAAAAAAAAAAATTGAATTTCGACCATTTTTGATAGAAGTTATGAGCGAAAAACCGAAATTCGATATCTTTTAAAAGCGATGATCAAAAAAATTTCAAAATTTTCAGGAAGAGTTTTTTGATGGATGCAAAAATTAAAAAATGAAGGAAATCAAAATTAAATTTTAAATGATTTGATGGGCTTCTCCTATAGGTAGGGAAAGCTTCTTGACATTAGTAAATAGAAACCATCACTTTACTAATACTAACCACTTGCAATGTGTGATTACACGACACAGAATTAGTGCGAGTGGTTAGCACTAATACTTAGTACTAAGCCCATGTAAACTAGGCTTTATTTAATTTGAATTAATTAGTAGGACTGCCATAAACATAGCTGGGTGCTATAGTTCACTCCTCAATCGACCTTTTACAAAATTTCTGGAGAGCGTACCGAGTCTTGAAAAAGATCGCCATTTTTACCATTTTATAAGTTGAAGTGAAACTGTTGAAAACTTAAAATTTGCTCATGCAGAGTTTAATCCCGATTCAATACGATTGGTAGTTGACTGCTCTAGGTAGTCTTGTGGTTTCTCACTTTCTACTTCAAACAAAACAAAATTTCAATTTTAATTTAGTTTCTTCTGGATTATTCTTTTTCTTTTTTCGAATTATATTTTTCTACGCATTTGGATATTAAATACTTTATTTAAAGCCATATATTTATATTGGAAAAGAACGAGAATACAGATTAAAAAACACCGCAATGGCGAAAGTGCTTTAAGTATAATAAATATTACATTTTAATATTAATTTATATCAACAGATAACGAGCGAAAATGCTTCACGACTTAATTTTTTTAATCTTTTATTCAATTAATTACATGAATTATAAGCATTATAAGCATATAAAAATATGGCGCTGTTGGTTCTGGTCGATTGGCCCGAAATCGAAAATCGAAAAGCTAACTTAAAATAAAAATAAATAAAAACAATCAAATAAAAAATAAATCAAAACAAGCAAAAATAAAGATAAATAAGCGGCCAAGCACGTACAGGATTCGGGGGAAATCGACGAGAGAGGCCGTAACTCATAAATATATATATTTATATGGTATATTAGAAGAATTAACAAATTCAGTATTTAAATCTAATTTAAGAAGCTTATAACTTATTGAAAACACAGGTCGACAAATTTTTTTTTTCCCTGTCCTAAGATTTATTCCATTAATTTTTCTATTCAGTGTGCATCAAAATAAAGTAAAAGTACCTATATTCAATATAAAGTTTGCTTTTGTATGGTTATAATAATAATAAACGACGAAAAAGGCCATTTTGACCTATTTTGGAGTCCCATTGGAATATTAAACAGCAATATTTGAAATCAAAATATTTTATTGATGTAATAGAAAACAGCTTCCTCTTTGATTTTCAAATTACCACTTGTTTTTTAGCTCAACTCGAGCTATAACTAAAAAACTAAAACTACGTGATTATAAAGGTCAATAAACATATATAAAAACATATGGTCTTAGTTTTTTACTGATAACTCGGGTTCTAATTGTGCTACAAACAAGTGGTAATTTGAAATCAAAGAGGAACTGTTTTATATTACGACGGTAAAATATTTTCATTAAGTATTGCTGTTTAATATCTAATGGGACTCGAAAATAGGTCAAAATGGCCTTTTTCTTCGTTTTGACCATGTAGTATCTCGAAACTCTGACCTGTTGTAAAAAATAGAGATATAGCATGAAAATCAGCTTATAAAACTCTACTGGAATCCATTGTTAGGTTTACGGGTACAAATTTTTATTGACCAGTGAAATCAATTATAACATAGTACCTTTTTAAAAATTGATATTCTCGTTAAAAAATATACCTATTTTATATTATAATAAATATATTGTAAATATAATACAGGGTGACCCGTATCTAAACGATAAACCGTAAAGAGTGGATAGGCCAGTTTATGACGGTCCAAGAACCTAAATTTGTTTTTAATAAAAGTATCATGGTTTTCGAGTTATAGGCATTTTTTTGAAAATGGTGAAAATCTCTACTCATAAATAATGACATACTGTGGCTACAAATTTACATATTTTATTATTCTAATTTTTGTTACGGAATTCTGAATAATCCTGCTATTGAGCAGAATTCAAAATAAACCCATAAGTACTATACTTTTGGAGAAACAAAAATATTTCTGCTGCACTTATGTTTTAAAAAATTTTGATCAGCTATCTTTGAATCATCTTTAATAAAAGTCCACTATCCTAGTAGTTATTTAAAAAATTGCCCCATTTAGTCGAAATACAGCACTTTGTACTTCCTACTTTAGAAAAAAATATTTGTATTGTTTTGGTATACTTATCTAATTTAAAATCATATTTGGATAGTGGGTATTTATTTAATATGTTAATCAATTATGTCCCATCTTGATTGAACTAATATTTGGCTATTATAGACATTAATCATACCATTAATAAACAAAGATAGTTCAATCAAGCTGAGTACATATTTAATTTTTGGGGGATAATGAAAGTAGTTCATATAAATTCCATTTTCCTTCTAAATATTAAATGAATCCATCGCTTTGTTATTTAAAATACTAAAACACAAAATGCTCTCAATTTTTATTTTTACTTTTTTTTTCTCTCTCTCTCTGAACATAATATGTTATATAGGAACAAGGTCAAAGGATCGATGAATGAATTGAGGCAACGCCCACCAGACACACAGACAGACAAACCGTGGATGGAGCTAATGAATTAATGAACTCACCACTTAGTACTTTGGGGAAAATTCTTAATGCACAAAGTAGGAAATATTATTCCGCTGCTTAGAATACGATTTTTCTCTATATATGGATAATATAACAATAACAGATTTGTGTTATTATCCGGATTGGCACTCAAGGGGGATTCTAAACATTCATTTCTGATCGGGATTCTCTCCTGACATATTTCAAACTCTATTCTTATTGAAATACCCGACAAATCTTGAATCGTGTCGCTGGAAACAGGTGTCCGTTTAGAGAGGGGGAAATTGAAAATAAATACTTTTCTATAGAGTTTTTCTATAAAACATATCAAAATTCATTTTTAGGGTTCCGATTAAAAAAGTAGGTCAACCTCAAATCAACCCAATCCCCCCAATCCCTAAATCTCTTCTTATCTTCACGATACAAGGGTCAC